>JAVJIF010005179.1:155000-199434 GCA_038442645.1 Agave tequilana | reverse complement strand
AGTGTTGCCGAATTCCCCGTGAAGGGTCTGGACAAACTCCTCTAGATTCCCCTGATAAGGGTTGAGGTGCCGCGTTGGCTCTCTCGGTTAAATACAAGTGTTAGCAAACAACCAAAGCAAGTATAACAATTTAAGCACACAAGTATATCAAGCATATAAATATAAACACTATAATTGAATGCAAGATATAGACAAAGAGATAGAGAGAGAGAGAGTGAGCAATCGCAAAACACAAAGGGTTTGTTTCGAGGTTCGAGCACACTTGCTCTACATCCCCGCCTTCGACACACGAAGGATTTCCACTATGCAAGATCCAAATGGATCTCTTCCCGGTGCCGCAACACCTACAAACCCTCAGACTCCCTAGTCCTTACACACGCAAGCCCCACAAGCTTGCCGAGGTCGCACCTCAAACCAAGAGTTCACAACCGAACTCTAAACCACCACGAGCACACTTGCCCATTTCCTCAAAGTACAAGAATAAATCTCTGGTGATCTAAACACTTTGATCACCCAATAAAAGCTCTCACTACAATCCTATAGGATGAGTATGTCTATGAATTGCTCAAGTGTTTGTGTGATAAAAACTAGGAAGAGAATGGTGGAGGAAAACTCAAAGAATCACTTTTACACTCTTGATAAAAACTCTCTTTTAATTGGAAGTATTGACTCTAATTTTGTGGAGAAAACCTCTGAAAGGAGTAGGAAAAAAGGCTCTAAAACTTCTCTAAAATCTTGATGAAAACAATGACCAAACCCTCAAATTTATAGGCTGTCAAAAACTAGCCGTTGGGGTCTGTCAGACCTGTCAGTCGACCGCCAACAGTCAAGAATCCGACCGTTGGAGCCTCCGGTCGACCGCCCGGTTGACCCAAAAGAACAGAGAGCACTGCTTTCAGTTCCGTGTCGACAGGGTCGGCAGACCGGCCATCTGCCAGGTCAAGGCGTACACGTCGTGCACGTCGGTCGACCCAGCCGGTCGACCGACTTCAGCCCTAGTCGACTTGATCGGTCGACTAGTCGACTTGCTGAAGCCTGAAACTGAAAATCTAGGATTTAAACTAAGGCTTTTGGTTCATATAAAATCCCATAAATACTTAGAAAAATCTACAAAAATAGTTTTACCAATATACTTTGATAAACAAACATGCTTGCACAAAATCAAGGCATGTTATAAAAGATTTGGACTATTTTATATGTTGGAAAATATTGGTTCAAATGAAAACTGTTTTTCAAAATAATATTTTTTCAAAACATGTTTTTCCAAATCTTCATCAAATACAAAAACAAGATATACTTTTAAAGCATAGTGTGTATGGATATGATCCACTACACAATCAAGATGAAATATCTATGTTTTTGACAATAAGCATAAACTTGATTTTGGTTGAAAGATGTAAACATGAATACCAAAAATCAAATAGTATTTTGTCACAAAGAAAAATCTTTTCTAAATCAAAAAAAATCTTTTATGAAAACAATTCTAAGAGTGTGTGTATATGTACTTGAGCAATCCACCACTATCTATCCTTTACATTTTTACCACTATTCTATCCTTTACATTTTTAACTAAAAAAAAACAAAATCTTATACCTAGACACAAGTCTTCATCTTCTTGAAGTCTTCACTTGAAGGCTTCTCAACTTCTTGACTTGGTCCAAACTCCGTACTAGCTCCAAATCTTGACTTTGTATCTTTTGTTGAAGCTATGCACCTACTAAGATTTTGATCAAAGAATCTGTCACTAATTAAAACAAGATCATTAGTAATATAACTACATGAGTTAATCATCATCAAAACTAGAGTGATGGGGCTTTGGGCCAACAATCTCCCCCTTTTTGATGATGACAAAACTCATGAAGTTATATATGCATGGATTAAAGTAAAGCTTCAAAGAAGCTCCCCCTTAACTCATGCATAACAAATAAATAATATAGATATGGCAATGAGGCACATGAATATGTATGCAAGTATGGAGATAGAACATGCAACAAGCATAAATCAAAATCTTTTTCTCCTATTTACAATACAAAAATATATATGCATAAACATAAATCTTTATTCAAACATGCATATAAACTCAAATACTTCTCCCCTTTTTGTTTCTCATCAACAAAGGGTTCAAAGTAAAATCAAATCAAACAAATTTTTCTCCCCCTTTTGTCAAAAAAAAGAGATCAAGAAGGGGTAATACAAATCAATCAATAAAGATTATATGTGATATACATTCATGAAGAGGAAGACGCTAAGTTAACTTCCCTACACATATGCATTATATGAAGAAGGGATGACAAGCCTAACTCACATAACACATATTATGTAATGCATAAGAGGAGATGTGAAGCTCCCCTACATACGTATATCATATAAAGAAGAGTTGTCAAGCTCCTCAATTTATAATATACTCAACATGAATCTATATGTAAGAGAGATGTTAAGCTCTCCTTACATATAGGAAATACAAATCAAAAATTTTGAATTTTTCTTTATCAAAATAAAATTTTGAACTTTTCTCAAGAAACAAATTTGAGATAACATAATTTTTAATTTTGATACCAATAGAAGGTAGCAATTGAAAGTATGTGATATCAAATAATCATTGCAAAGTCTTCAATTTTTTTAAGTTAAAAAATATTTAGATACTAATTGAAAGTAAAGTTTTAACCCAAGCTTAGCAAAATCATTGTGCTTTAAAAATGAATCTATCTTAACTTGAGCACAAAAAATAAATCATATATATGTATATAAAAGATAATACCAATAGAAATTGATACTACTTGAATTTGAAAGCATACATACATATAATCAAAATATGAGTATATACAAAAAGAATAATCATATTGATACCAATTGAAATGATCCAATGATACCAATTGACATAAAGTAATATCGAATGTATATCTCATAGAAGAATAATAACTAGTTTAAATTAATTTTGAAAAACTAGTTAAAGATCTTCAAAAACATGAAATCATATGTTTTTCATGAATTATACTAAATACATAAAAGTTCAAGCACTCATAGTCCATAAAGCTCAAAATTATCTTGAAAAGTAAAAGATGAGTGTTCAAAGGTTATGTAAATGACATTTTCATGAAAATAGACAATGAAGCTCAATCAAACATGAATCTCATTTTTAGACAAGACATGAAATTTTATTTCATTAAAAAAAAAATCAAATCAAAAATTTTTATTTTTCATCTTAAAGTAAACTTCAAGGTATATGTATGATTTATCCAATCCTAACTGAAAGATCACCTAGAGGGGGGGGGGGTGAATAGGTGATTTTGCTAATCTAGTCAACTCAATGCGGAATTAAAAACTAATTTGCAATTTCAACAAGAGATGCACAAACCAAGCCAAGCATGTAAGTATGTATGAGCAATATGAATAGATGCAAGACACAAAGTAAAGAGAGAGAGAGAGAGTAAGAGTCAATGAACAAGCGCAAACACCAAGATATGTTTCGAGGTTCGAGCACCAGCTCTACATCCCCGCCTTCACCCAGAAGGATTTTAAGTCCACTAGCTTGTCCACAAAGGACTCCCACAAAGGGAACCTCCACCGAGGATTTGGGGCAATCACAATACAAGGAGTACCCACCTCCTCTCCTTACAAACACACCCTCCTCCTTGAGGCACAACTCCAAGCAAACAAACAATCACCTCACAACCCGAGGGATTAGCACAAAGCCAAGCAAGGATCACCTCACAACTTGAGGGATACAAACCACTTGCACAAACAACCTCTCAACCCAAGAGGGAAAAGCACAAAGCAAAGTATAGAGGGTTTACAACTTGGTGGTTCAACAACAACCACAAACAATCTCTTTCCCACACACAACGATCCTATAGAGAAGATAGAGATTCTTGCTCAAGTGTGGAGGAAAACCAAGGGATTTGAAACCAGCAACTCAAAGAAAATCTTTGGGAAATGATAGAAAATGAAGATAGTGAAATTCAAACAAAACTTTTCCCAAAAATCCCTTTTTTTGGTTTTCAAACCCTAATAAAAAACACCAAAAAGATTGTTCAATTTGAATTCAAAAACCTCTTTTAATTGCTGTGAAAAACACCAGAGAGTAAGGAAAAATTCGCACAAAAAATCTTAGAGAAAAAACTCTTTCCAATGGGGTATTTATAGACCCCAGAAAAATATAGCCGTTGGCAGCAGAAATGCCAGAAATATACTGCCGGTTACCGGTCCGGTCGACCGCCCAACGGTCAATTTTTGCCCGTTGGCAGCTGCCGGTCGACCGCCTCGGTCGACCCAAACAAACAGAGAGCTCTGCTCTCAGATCGGTCGACCGGTTCGGTCGACCGTCCCAGTGTCTCCAAACGTGCATAAATCTGTGCACGTCGGTCGACCGGCCTGGTCGACCGACTTCATCCTAGTCTACTTGGTCTGTTGACTTAGTCGACTGGTGAAGCCCGGACCAGAAAACTGGGTAAGAAACATATTTAAATTTTTTTAAACATTTCTAAAAATCACCAAAATAGTTTTATCATTTTGCATTGATATATAAACATGTGGTAAAAAGTTAGCTCAAGTATCAATCAATATGAACTATTTTTGTGTCTTATCATTTTTACCAAAAACCAAAAACTGTATTTTCTAAAACTTGGATTTTGAATAGAAAATACGTTTTGTCCAAAACTCTTCCAAATACAAAAACATGATATCTAAACACTTTGAAGTATGATGCATATGGATAGAAATCCAATATACATGAAACAAATATATATCATAGTTTTTGTCATTAATTCCAAAATATGTTTTGTCAAAAAATACCAAAAACATATAACACATGAATAAGTAAGTCAAAACTAAGTTTGTCTAGGAAATTAAAGCATGCATGTATATAGAACAAATCATATATACATTAAACCATGTAAACTTGTTTTGATCTATCTATTCATGAAAACCAAGATCGGTTAAACCTAAAACCAAAAACCAATATTCAAAACATGAAACGTGTGTGTTGTGAACTTGACCATTATCATACTATTCTAATCTTTACAATTTAGATCTAAACACAAAACTAAACTATGGTACCGAAGTCTTCTTGTAGAGTGCAATCTCCAAGCCGACTCGATCCAAAACTCCTTGATCCATCGAGCAAGTGCTATATGTGATCTTTGACGCTCGGGCTCTTGAATCAACTTGTGAAAGATGTGTGGAAGCTTTCACCAACTAATAACTTGATTAATGATCTGAAACTTAAAATCACAAGATTATTAGTACACATAACTACATGAGTTAATCATCATCAAAACTAGAGTGGAAGCCTTTGGGCCAACAATCTCCCCTTTTTGATGATGACAAAACTCATGGAGTTATATATGCATGGACTAAAGTTAAGCTTCAAAGAAGCTCCCCCTTAACTCATGCATAACCAAATAAACATAATGAATATGCAATGAAGGCTCTTAAACATGAAACATGAAATATGCATACCTATGCATAAACAATAAAGGGTTCTAGATACCAATGAAATGTTCAAAAAAAAACATGCTCTAGATACCAATTCCAATGAAATATTTAAACATAACATGCTCTAGATACCAATTACACTCTAGATACCAATTACAAAGCAAAACATGCTCTAGATACCAATTCCAATGAAATATTTAAAACATAACATGCTCTAGATACCAATTACACTCTAGATACCAATTACAAAACATCCAATCACAAAACATGCTTTAGATACCAATTAAAATTAAACTAAATTAAACTTAATATATGCAAAACAAAAACATGCATATATAAACCCAAATCCTTCTCCCCCTTTTTGTCAATCATCAACAAAGGGGTAAAAACCAAAACAAAACAAAACTTTCTTTTTAATACAAGGAATCAATCTTCAATAAGGGGTAAAAGCAAAACCAAATCAATTGAAAAATCAATAAATATTTCTCCCCCTATTTGTTCGAAACAATGAATCAATAAAAAATAATATTTTCCTTTTGTCTAAAACAAAAACAAAGTCAATTAGAGGTACCAATTGTAAATCATTCTCATTTTAAACATATGATACCAATTTGAAATTTTCAATCATAAACTAAGGGAGTGGGAATCAAATACCAATTGAAAAATCACCAATTGAAAGACAAAATCAAATTTCTCCCCCTTTATGAAATACCAACTAAAATAATGCTTAGGCTTGATATCAATTTAAAAGTAATCAATTGAAACAAATTTAAAGCTCAAGCACTAGCATAAACAAGATTTCGTGCTTAAAGATATAGGGATATAATAAGCACAAATAAAACATATATATGTATGAAAAATAGATACCAATAGAAATTGATATTCTTGAAATGAAGCATACATACATACAAACACATATGAGTATACAAGAAATGTCAAGATTGATACCAATTGAAAGAATTCAATGATACCAATTGAAATAACAATAAGATCAAATGTATATCTCATATAAACTACCTCCCAATCATGGTTCAAGTTTTTAAAAGATTTTCAATATATGACATACATGAACATGATCTCCATCCATCCTCCCATCGAAGGTAGGGTTTTCAAAAATAGATTTGAAAATGTAGTATGTTTGAAAATCTCTACCATAGTGAAGAATACGAACTAGTTATAGGAAAAACTTTTAAAACTAGTACGAAATCCTTCAAGTAAGGAATAAAACAAAATGTTTTTCATGAAACACATGTAAATCACATGATCACTAAACACTCAAAGTCCATAAAGTTCATATCATAGTCTCATGAAAAGCAAATCATGAGAAAACTAACAAGGTGAGTGAACAAAGTGGTATGTGACACACATCAACATGAAAATGTTCAATTAAGCTCATATGAAATTCCTTGAAAACATGAAAACTTGAAAAGCTAGATTTTCATTGCCAATAGAAATTCATCTAAGATGTGAAATCACCAATTGAAATCATCTTAAAAACATGAAATTCATCCAAACGATTTAAACTTCAAGGCATATGTATGTCATGTACAAACTAAAGTATACATACATATCCTAAACATAATGAGTCCACAAACGTATATGCATGAAGGCAGGTGGCTCAAGGATGTATATGTATAAATGATAGTTTGGACAAGATGGACATATACATGAAGTTAAACAAATAAACACGAAATCAAGAAAAACTAATTTCATTTCAAGGTATATGTATGAATTGTTAACACAATAAGTACACATACATATCCCGAAACACAATTGAGTCCATATATATAGATTTGCATGAAAAGCAAATGACTCAAAGGGTATACATGTATATCTTAAGGTTTGGCAACATAAACATATACATGAAATGAAAACTCATACACATAAAATAAATCCAAAAATAGGAATACAAGTTTAAAATGCATGAATCATCAAAACTAGGCTATACTAACACATTAATGGGTACAAATTAGCATCCAAGCACAAACATATATAAAGATTTATTTGTGTCCCACTACATGTGCAAGTATAAATTCTAGTCTTAATGAAAACTAACATCTAAACAAGTAATCAAATCATTAAGCATAAAACGGGATATAAGTCAACATGAAGACATAAAAATGATCATGAATACATAATAGCCTATAAACATCAAAACATGTGGCAAAATTAGAAATCATACAACACAAGTTATTTATCAAAACATGAATCATTAAAACAAAAAGTCATAGTCAACCATATGATTAGCATGACAAAGACATGTGCATTAGATCTATGATTAACATGATAGCTAAAGCATAAAGAGAACACAAAATATGGGTCCATATTAAGCAAGGGTGTCTCGACAACTAATCATGTAAAACATAAATCTAATAAACATGGCAAATATCATACTAATCATGAAATAATAAAACATGAATCATTAAAACAAAAATCATACAATCATAAACATCTAAATGGTCATAATGCATAAGCATGTGCATTAGATTTAGGGCATACATGTTAGTTTAAACAAGGTGAGAACACTAAATATAGATCCATATAAAACATGGGTGCTCAAGTAACTAAACATGTATAACACTATTCTAATGAGCATGGCATAAGTATAATGAACAATAAACCATGGCATGCTATAAATAGATGAACATGAAAAGCATGCAAATAAAATGGGAGTTAGAGAATGATACCAAAACTCATGAAGGTGCATCTCTAATTCTCCAAACCACGGTGGTCCTCCCACCAAATCTCCTTGAGAGTGAAGCTTCCAAATGGTTCTCTTTAGGCACGGAACGCATCCACTCCAAAGCACCAACACTCTCACGTTTTGCGAGAGCTCCCACCTACATCAAAAAGTATAGAGGTGGTCTTTGGTACCCATTTCTTTGTGGGTCCACGGGGGTTAGTATCCTTTCTAACCCAAACAAGATTAGTTGCTAAATTTTCATGATAGATACGATCATAATAAAATCTAGCAAGATGACCTTTCGGCCACAATGTGTACATGTGTACACATGAGCATACGTGCGATGGTGGTGACCGTGGAAAGCATGTGTATGCCGTGAAGAGTGAGCATGCAAAGATGGACCTTGTTTTTACGAACTAAGGTTTCAAACGTGTATGATTCAATGTGCATTGGCTCAAAGTGGAGCCCAAACATTCAACACTTTTCTTCAAAATATTTATATCATTTTAAATAGTGAAAGACAAAGTGGAGCATGCAATAGGTGTGCTATAAGAAGAAGAAGTAATACTAGCATGGCACACATGAGAATCAATTTCAATTTTCAAAGATTCATTTTTCTTCAAAACCAAATCCAATTCTTTTGTAATTGAATCAATTTATTTTTTAAAACAAGGTTATCTTTTAAAACAAAATCCAATTTAGAAGATAAAGCCTCATTGTGCTTCACAACATCATCACAATCATTTTTGTTTTCAAAATCTCAATCTCATCAAGGGCAAGGTCTAGTTGAGATCTTAGTGAGTCACGTTCACTAGTGATCTCTTCCTTTTCTTGCAAAACTAATTCAAAATTAGAACACAAATCCTTTAATTCATTTTTCAAAATAAGGTTGTCCTCTTTCAAAAGATTGTATTTTTCCAATAAATTTTCAAGCTTTTGAGCAAGTTTCAAATTTAAAGTTTGAACTTCAAAACAACCATGGCAATAGGAACTAGAGCTATCATCTAATTGAGTGTCCGATTGTACCTCAAGGGAGTTTTTCCCTTGGACCATGAAGCAATGCTCTTCGGACTTTTCTCTCTTAGATCTCCTCATCTTGTTGATAATCCTTGGAAGCTCGGGAGACGTCAATAAGCCCCAAACTGCAAAAGCCGAGTCATATCGGTCAAACACCGGTAAAAGATGTTCACTAAGAGATGCTCTAAGTGTTCTAAGTGCTAATGCATTTGCCTTCTTATGCTTGCTACTATTGGGAAATGATTCCATAGTGGAGGCTTGATAAACTAGATGTCCTAGTCTTTTCAAATGGCTACTCATATTGGCCTTCCAAACATCAAGTCTAATATGGTCAAACATAGGAGGGCTATCCATGAGTGCAAACTAAATGAGTGCAAATGAATAATGCAAATGAAGATTAGCAAACCAAGATCTCACTCCTAGGTGGTTAAACCTAAATATCAGGAGCGCTAGCTCTGATACCAATTGAAAGATCACTTAGAGGGGGGGTGAATAGGCGATTTTGCTAATCTAGTCAACTCAATGCTGAATTAAAAACTAATTTGCAATTTCAACAAGAGATGCACACAACCAAGCCAAGCATGTAAGTATGTATGAGCAATATGAATAGATGCAAGACACAAAGTAAAGAGAGAGAGAGAGAGTAAGAGTCAATAAACAAGCGCAAACACCAAGATATGTTTCGAGGTTCGAGCACCCAGCTCTACATCCCCGCCTTCACCCAGAAGGATTTTAAGTCACTAGCTAGTCCACAAAGGACTCCCACAAAGGGAACCTCCACCGAGGATTTGGGGCAATCACAATACAAGGAGTACCCAACTCCTCTCCTTACAAACACAACCTCCTCCTTGAGGCACAACTCCAAGCAAACAAACAATCACCTCACAACCCGAGGGATTAGCACAAAGCCAAGTAAGGATCACCTCACAACTTGAGGGATACAAACCACTTGCACAAACAACCTCCTCAACCAAGAGGAAAAGCACAAAGCAAAGTATAGAGGGTTTACAACTTGGTGGTTCAACAACAACCACAAACAATCTCTTTTCCCACACACAAAGATCCTATAGAGAAGATAGTAGATTCTTGCTCAAGTGTGGAGAAAACCAAGGGATTTGAAACCAACAACTCAAAGAAAATCTTTGGGAAATGATAGAAAATGAAGATAGTGAAATTCAAACAAAACTTTCCCAAAAATCCCTTTCTTTGGTTTTTCAAACCCTAATAAAAACACCAAAAAGATTGTTCAATTTGAATTCAAAACCTCTTTTAATTGCTATGAAAACACCAGAGAGTAAGGAAAAATTCGCGCAAAAAATCTTAGAGAAAAACTCTTTCCAATGGGGTATTTATAGACCCTAGAAAACTATAGCCGTTGGCAGCAGAAATGCCAGAAATACACTGCCGGTCGACCAGTCCGGTCGACCGCCCAACGGTCAATTTTTTCCCGTTGGCAGCTGCCGGTCGACCGCCCCGGTCGACCCAAACAAACAGAGAGCTCTGCTCTCAGATCGGTCGACCGGTCCGGTCGACCGTCCCAGTGTCTCCAAACGTGCATAGATCTGTGCACGTCGGTCGACCAGCCCGGTCGACCGACTTCATCCTAGTCGACTTGGTCTGTTGACTTAGTCGACTGGTGAAGCCCGGATCAGAAAACTGGGTAAGAAACATATTTAAAAATTCTTTTATCATTTCTAAAAATCAACAAAAATAATTTTATCATTTTGCATTGATATATAAATATGTGGTAAAAAGTTTAGCTCAAATATCAATCAATATGAACTATTTTTGTGTCTTATCATTTT
Organism: Agave tequilana; assembly: GCA_038442645.1. Taxonomy (NCBI): domain Eukaryota; kingdom Viridiplantae; phylum Streptophyta; class Magnoliopsida; order Asparagales; family Asparagaceae; genus Agave; species Agave tequilana. The sequence goes on along the minus strand of JAVJIF010005179.1, from coordinate 188,496 downwards.
TACCAAAAACCAAAAACTGTATTTTCTAAAACTTGGATTTTGAATAGAAAATACGTTTTGTCCAAAACTCTTCCAAATACAAAAACATGATATCTAAACACTTTGAAGTATGATGCATATGGATAGAAATCCAATATACATGAAACAAATATATATCATAGTTTTTGTCATTAATTCCAAAATATGTTTTGTCAAAAAATACCAAAACATATAACACATGAATAAGTAAGTCAAAACTAAGTTTGTCTAGGAAATTAAAGCATGCATGTATATAGAACAAATCATATATACATTAAACCATGTAAACTTGTTTTGATCTATCTATTCATGAAAACCAAGATCGGTTAAACCTAAAACCGAAAAAACCAAAAACCAATATTCAAAACATGAAACGTGTGCGTTGTGAACTTGAGCATTATCATACTATTCTAATCTTTACAATTTAGATCTAAACACAAAACTAAATTATGGTACCGAAGTCTTCTTGTAGAGCGCAATCTCCAAGCCGACTCGATCCAAAACTTCTTGATCCATCGAGCAAGTGCTATATGTGATCTTTGACGCTCGGGCTCTTGAATCAACTTGTGAAAGATGTGTGGAAGCTTTCACCAACTAATAACTTGATTAATGATCTGAAACTTAAAATCACAAGATTATTAGTACACATAACTACATGAGTTAATCATCATCAAAACTAGAGTGGAAGGCCTTTGGGCCAACACTAACAATACACATACATATCCCAAATATAAAAGAGTCTACAAATAGTGTATGCATGAAAGCAAGAGACTCACGGGTATACATGTATATTTATTAGATTTGAATTAGAAATACATATACATGAAGTAAAATCATAAAATTTGGCAAAGCATGTATAAATGAGAGAATCATCAAAACTAGTCTATACATGTGCATATAGTGGGTACAAATGAGCATGAAGTGCAAATATATATATAAATCAAATGTAACTCACTATTAGTACATGTATAATACAAGTTTTGATATAAACTACATCTAAGCATGTTTTTACCACATGAAGCACATTAAATCATAAAACATGAACATGCTATGAATATATGAATGAACAAGCATGATCATAAAAAATAGGAGTTTAGAGATTGTTACCAACTCCAAAGCTCCAAGCTTGGTGGTCTTTCCCACCAAAACCTCCTTGATAGCGGTGCTCCAAATATATATCCTTTTAGTTCAAGTGCACCCACCATCAAGGCACCAAATCTCTCACGTTTGTGAGAGCCCTCACCCACATCAAATACACAAGGTGGGGATTTTGGTACCCATATTTTCTTGGGTCCTTTGGGGTTAGTCTTGTAAGGAAAATTTTTTATTAGCAAAATTAAAATGATTTAACCTATCATAACAAAATTTTGCTAAATGGCCTTTGCGGCCACAATGTGTACATACGTACACCTTAGTATGCTTATGTGTGTTGGTGTGGTCATGACGTGCAACAAAAGCATATGTATGATGATGTGCATGAATGTGTGGAGTTTGTTTCTTAGAAAACATGGACTCCAATCTAGTGTGGTTGAATGCACAAGAGCTCAAAGTTGAACTCAAATTATTCATTTTATTTTTCAAATCTTTAATCTCATTAGTGGTGGCATGTAAAGCATGATGAGATAAAGAATCATTTTTCTTTTTCTTTTTCGAAACAAAATTTTTTTTTCACAAAATTTTTCTTTTTAAAGACTTATTTTCTTGAAAAACAACTTCCTTTTGAGTTTCCACCAAAATAATTTTATCTTTCAAAATAGTGTTTCCTTTACAAAGATCATTTAATTTGGACATTAAGGAAACATTCTCATTATTCAAAACATCCTTTTCTTTTTCTAAACATGCAATTTAGTTTTAAAAGAATCGTTATCTTTTAGCATGCAATCAAAATTCTTTTTAATTTTCTTATTATCTTTTTCTAAGCATGCAATGTTATCTCTAAAAGAATCATGTTCTTTATGCATGCAAGCAATGTTCTTTTTCAAATTTTTATTTTTCTTTTTAAGCATGTCATATTTTTCAAGCACAAGTTGACAAAAGGTAGTAAGCTCATCATATGACATGACTTCATCATCGGATTTGGAGTTTACCTCAAGGGGGTTATCCCCTTGGACCATAAAGCATGCGTTGGAGGTGTTGCTTCCAACGTCCGAATCGCTCCCCGCATAATATAGATCTTTTTCGCCGAGGGAGGTGATGATGTTCCATACTACAAAAGCCGAATCAATGTTAGAAACCCTAGATAAATAAACATCATTTAGGGTTGACTTTAAAGCATGTAAGGCTTTTGAGTTAGCCTCAATATACTTGCTATTATTAACATATGAATCATTAGTGGTAGTAAGATAAACATGAATGCCTAGGGCCTTGAGGTACAAAGACATCTTAACCTTCCAAATTTGGATGTTAAGAATGTCAAAGGTGGGTGGTGGCATGAAGTCCATGGTGTGTGTACAAATATTATGATTAGCCTAAAAGTAGGATCTTTAACTCAAGATTGTTAGACCCAAATCAAGAGCACTAGCTCTGATACCAATTGTAAGTTCACCTAGAGGGGGGTGAATAGGTGATGGCTAATCTAATGGTCACTTAATGACAAATAATGCGGAATTAAAAACAATTATGACCTAAACTAAACTCTTACACTAAACACCACGTATAACACAAGAGTGTTGCCGAATTCCCCATGAAGGGTTTCTGGACAAACTCCTCTAGATTCCCCTTGATAAGGGTTGAGGTGCCGCGTTGGCTCTCTTGGTTAAATACAAGTGTTAGCAAACAACCCAAGCAAGTATAACAATTTAAGCACACAAGTATATCAAGCATATAAATATAAACACTATAATTGAATGCAAGATATAGACAAAGAGATAGAGAGAGAGTGAGCAATCGCAAACACAAAGGGTTTGTTTCGAGGTTCGATCACACTTGCTCTACATCCCCGCCTTCGACACACGAAGGATTTCCACTATGCAAGATCCCAATGGAACTCTCCCCTGTGCCGCAACACCTACAAACCCTCAGACTCCCTAGTCCCGTACACACGCAAGCCCCACAAGCTTGCCGAGGCCGCACCTCAAACTAAGAGTTAACAACCAAATTCTAAACCACCACGAGCACACTTGCCCGTTTCCTCAAAGTACAAGAATGAAATCCCTTGGTGATCTAAACACTTTGATCACTAATAAAAGCTCTCACTACAACACTCCTATAGGATGAGTATGTCTATGAATTGCTCAAGTGTTTGTGTGAGAAAAACTAGGAAGAGAATGGTGGAGGAAAACTCAAAGAACCACTTTTACACTCTTGATAAAAACTCTCCTTTTAATTGGAAGTATTGACTCTAAATTTTATGGAGAAAAACCTCTGAAAGGAGTAGGAAAAACTGGCTCTAAAACTTCTCTAAAATCTTGATGAAAACAATGACCAAACCCCCAAATTTATAGGCTGTCAAAAACTAGCCGTTGGGGTCTGTCAGACCTGTCGGTCGACGACCGCCCGATCGACCGCCAACGGTCAAGAATCCGACCGTTGGAGCCTGTCGGTCGACCGCCGGTCGACCCAAAAGAACAGAGAGCACTGCTCTCAGTTCCGGTCGACAGGGTCGGCAGACCGGCCATCTGCCAGGTCAAGGCGTGCACGTCGTGCACGTCGGTCGACCCAGCCGGGTCGACCGACTTCAGCCCTATTCGACTTGATCGGTCAACTAGTCGACTTGCTGAAGCCTGAAACTGAAAATCTTGGATTTAAACTAAGGCTTTTTGGTTCATATAAAATCTCATAAATACTTAGAAAATCTACAAAAATAGTTTTACCAATATACTTTGATAAACAAACATGCTTGCACAAAATCAAGGCATGTTATAAAAGATTTAGACTATTTTGTATGTTGGAAATATTGGTTCAAATGAAAACTGTTTTTCAAAATAATAGTTTTCCAAAACATGTTTTTCCAAATCTTCATCAAATACAAAAATAAGATATACTTTTAAAGTATAGTGTGTATGGATATGATCCACTACACAATCAAGATGAAATATCTATGTTTTGACAATAAGCATAAACTTGGTTTTGGTTGAAAGATGTAAACATGAATACCAAAAACCAAATAGTATTTTGTCACAAAGAAAAATCTTTTCTAAACTAAAAAAATCTTTTATGAAAACAATTCTAAGAGTGTGTGTGTATATGTACTTGAGCAATCCATCACTATTCTATCCTTTATATTTTTAACTAAAACAAAAATAAAATCTTATACCTAGACACAAGTCTTCATCTTCTTGAAGTCTTCACTTGAAGGCTTCTCAACTTCTTGACTTGGTCCAAACTCCGTGCTAGCTCCAAATCTTGACTTTGAATCTTTTGTTGAAGCTATGCACCTACTAAGATCTTGATCAAAGAATCTGTCACTAATTAAACATAAGATCATTAGTAATATAACTACATGAGTTAGTCATCATCAAAACTAGAGTGATGGGCCTTTGGACCAACAGAATAGCCAGCAGCAGCAGACAGAGCTCTTACGACAAGGATTACTGACTGCACCCCGAGAGCAGAGGCCGGGTACTATATCAGATTTCAGGAGATTACAGCAGGCAGAATTTTTGAGCACGGAGAAGCCCCTGGATGCAGAGCAGTGGTTGATCGACATGATTGATCTTCTGAAGGCGGACAGAATTCCTGGTGAGAACCAAGTGAAAGTGGCCAAGATCCAGCTGAAAGATGTGACGAGGACCTGGTGGCTAGCCGAAGAGGCGAGGCTAGAGAAGCCCATCTCTTGGGACAAGTTCTCGAAAGGCTTCTATGAGAGGTTTTTCCTTACAATAGCTCAGAAGGAGATGGAGAAACAGTTTATCAAGCTGCAGCAGTGGAATCAATCGGTGGATGAGTATGCTGCTGAATTCATGAGACTTAGTCGGTTTGCACCGTATATAGTAGCCGACGAGGAGAAGAGGGCTAGCAGGTTTCAGCAAGGACTGAGGGTGGATATCCAGATGTTACTTATACCCACCAGCTGAAGACATACTCCCAAGTTCTTTCTATTGCTCGTGATGTGGAGCAGGTATTGGAGAAGAAGAGGAGAGTTGAGCTGCAGTACAAACCTATGAAGCGCCAATTCTAGTAAGTGCACAGAGGGAATCCAGTCAGATCTTTTGGTGCCCCAGTAGCCAAGCGGCCATTTCAGCCTCCTTCGCAGCAGCTTGTGTGTGGGTACTGTCAGAAGCCTGGACACAATCAGCAGAACTGCCGTATGGCCAATGGGCTGTGTTTGGCATGTGGATCCGGCAACCACTCAGTGGGAGAGTGTCCATTCAAAAAGACCTGGATTGTAGCTCCAGCACCACCAGCACTTCCAGCTCGAGCAGCTCCCCCAGCATTTTCGGCACCACCGATGAGGAGGAATCCAGGACCAGTAGGCAGAGGAGCTCCACTTCCTCCCCAGCGTCGGACTCTGGGTCAGGCTCAGAGGGGACCTAGGACTGGAGTAGGCCGCGAGAGAGGCCAGGCCTACAACTTGACAGCAGAGGAAGCTGAGGCATCTGGAGATGTAGTGGCAGGTACAATCTTGGTCCACTCAGTTCCAGTCTTATCACACTTTGACTTCGGTGCATCACATTGCTTTATATCCAGTAGATTTATTGCCTTGCATTCTAAACCCCTAGTATGTATGGGTGATCAATGGGAAATTAGTACAGGGAATGGGGTAGTCATTACTAACAAGATTTGCAAGGCATGCAATGTGGAGTTATGTGGTAGGAAGTTAGAAGTCGACATGTTCGTACGGGACACTGGAGGGTACGATGTGATCCTAGGCATGACTTGACTCAGCAAGTATCATGCGGTGATCGACTGTCAGAACAAGAAGGTGATCTTCAGGATTCCACACCAATCGGAGTTTCAGTTCTTTGGGGAACGCAAGTCCCTAAGGAAGGAAGATCAACTGGATTGTGCCACTCCAGAAGATAAGAAGAAGATGGTGTCATTGTTGAATGAATTCCTGGATATATTTGAGGAGATATCAGGACTTCCACCTGACAGAGTTGTGGAGTTCTCTATTGACCTTATTCCAAGAGCGACTCCCATCTCTAAAGCACCGTACCGGATGGCACCAACTGAATTGGCTATATTGAAGGAGCAGCTGCTGGAGTATTCGAGCAAGGGTCTGATTAGACCGAGTACTTCACCTTGGAGAGCGCCAGTGTTGTTGGCAAACAAGAAGGATAGTGGCAAGAGGTTGTGTATTGATTACAGAGAGTTGAACAAAGTCACCATCAAGAACAAGTACCCTTTGCCGAGGATTGATGATCTCTTTGATCAACTTCATAGGGCCGAAGTATTCTCTAAGTTAGATCTGCAGTCGGGGTACCATCAGTTGAAGGTGAAGAAGGAAGATATCTAGAAGACGGCATTTAGGACTTGCTATGGTCATTACAAGTTTCTGGTTATGTCCTTTGGAGTTACAAATGCCCCAGCAGTCTTTATGGACTTGATAAATAGAATCTTCTCACCTTATTTGGATAAGTTTGTTTTGGTGTTCATTGATGATATTTTGGTCTATTCCAAGAATGAAGAGGAACATGTGGAGCATCTGAGGGTTGTGCTACAGACGCTCTGACTTGAGCAGCTTCATGCCAAACTTAGTAAGTGTGAGTTCTAGCTGGAGAGAATAGCATTCTTGGGCCATGTTGTTTCTAAGGAAGGAATCTCGGTGGATCCCAGCAAGATTCAGGCGGTGAAAGATTGGCTAACTCCGAAGTCCGTGACAGAGATCAGGAGCTTCATCGAACTAGCTAGATATTATCGAAGGTTCGTGCAGGACTTCTCGAATATTGCAGCTCCTTTGACCAAGCTTACCAGGAAGGGAGAGAAGTACATATGGACTAAGGAGTGTGCGTATGCTTTTGAGGAGTTGAAGAACAAGTTGATTTCAGCTCCAATCTTGAAGACACCCTCAGGGGCAGGAGGGATGATTGTGACAGTGATGCCTCAAGGAAGGGTCTCTGGATGCGTATTGATGCAGCATGGACATGTGGTGGCTTATGCATCCAGGCAATTAAAGCCTCATGAGAAGAACTACCCAACACATGATCTTGATCTGGCAGCTGTGATCATTGCATTGAAGATATGGAGGCATTACCTGCTTAGTGACCGAGTGTTGATTTACACCGATCACAAGAGCTTGAAGTATATTTTCACTCAGAAGGAGTTGAATATGAGGCAGAGGCGATGGCTTGAGTTGATGGCGATTATGATATAGATCTGTAGTACCATCCTGTCAAGGTTAATGTTGTGCTGGATGCACTGAGTAGAAGACCTAAAGCCAACATGGTTATGTTGCTCACTCAGCAAGAGGAGTTACTCAAGGAGATGAGGCAACTAGATTTGGTGGTGATTCGGAGGGCCAGTGGATCCGTACAGTTGATGGCATTTCAGATCCAGCTGACACTGATGGAGGAGATCAGAGAAGCTCAGAGAGAAGATCCCAGATTGCTGAAGTTCAGAGAGCAAGTGGAAGCGGGGCTAAGGTCAGATGTTTGCATACATACTGATGGTGCACTCTATTTCAGGGGTAGAATTTGTGTGCCTCAGGGGGAGATTAGACAGAAGATCTTAGCTGAGGTCCACAGCTCAGCTTACTCTATACACCCTGGAGGAAATAAGATGTATTAGGATCTGAAGCAACATTTCTGGTGGAATGCGATGAAGAGAGAGTTCAAATAATATGTGGCAAAGTGTCTAGTGTGCCAGCAAGTGAAGGCTGAACACCAGAGACCAGCTGGATGGATTACAACCTTTGCCAATACCAAAATGGAAGTGGGAGAATGTTACTATAGATTTTGTCACCGCTCTACCCCGCAGTCCAAAAGGGAACAATGCAATATGGGTAATTGTTGACTGTCTCACTAAGTCAGCACATTTCATACCATCCAGAGTGGGACAATCTTCGAAGCTTCTGGCAGACAAGTACATGAGGGAGATTGTTCGACTGTATGGAGTTCCAGTGAGTATCATGTCAGACAGAGACACGAGGTTCAGATCTCGCTTCTGGGAGAGGCTTCAAGAGAGTTTGGGGACCCGTCTGAAGTTTAGCACATCTTATCATCCAGAGACAGACGGGCAGTCCGAACGGACCATTCAGATCCTAGAAGACATGTTGAGGGCTTGTATGATAGACTTTAAGGGATCGTGAGAAGATCATCTACATTTAGCAGAGTTTTCCTACAATAACAGCTATCAGGCGAGCATCAAGATGGCTCCGTTTGAAGCCTTATATGGCAGGAGATGCAAATCACCATTGTGTTGGGATGAAGTTTGTGAGAGAAGGCATTTGGGATCGGATGTGATAGTACAAGCAGTGGACAAGATTAGGACCATCCAAGAGCACCTTCGGGCAGCTCAGGACAGACAGAAGAGTTTGGCAGATTCTAATAGAAGACCGTTAGAGTTTCAGGTGGGAGAGCATGCGTTTCTAAAAATATCTCCGACCAAGGGAGTGATCAGATTTGGTGCACGTGGGAAGCTGATTCCAAGGTATGTAGGCCCGTTTGAGATATTGGAGCGAGTAGGAGAAGTGGCCTACAGGTTAGCAATGACTCCACACTGAAAGGAGTGCACAATGTGTTCCATATGTCGCAGCTGAGAAGATATAAGAGGGATGAGAGCCATGTATTGGATTATTCAGAGTTAGAGTTGCAGCCAGATTTGTCATATACTAAGCAACCAATGGCTATTATGGACATAAGTGTCAAGACCCTGAAGAACGGGACCATCCCGTTGGTGCTTGTTTCATGGAACAGGCATAGTCCGGGAGAAGCAACTTGGGAGCGGGAAGACGTCATTTGTGACCGTTACCCACGTCTGTTCGAGCCTTGAGTTGTAATATTCTCTTGTAATCCATCTCTTGTCCTATCATTCTTTATTTCCATGTTCATCTCTTTCCTTATAGAAATTTTGAGGACGAAATTTTTTATTAGGTGGGTAGATTGTAGCACCCCGTTCCCGGGATACGTACCCAGATGCATGTTCCGAATTTTTTTCGATCATATTGTTCAATTTTCTTTCAGTATTTGCTTTTAGGTTGTGATGCTTATATTATTGTGTATCGGATCTGGATTCTCAGATCTAGAGTAAGCCTGACCCGGACCGGGAACCCGATACCAGCCTGTAGACTAATTTGACTTTCTGATAGTCCGATTTGACCAATTTTAGTTTCAGACACTATTTTCTAATATTTTAGATTTTTCATGATTTTCTGAAATTTTTTAGAATTTTTCTGCAAAATCTCCAAAACCTGTGTTGGTTGGCATCACTGACTGATTCCCAGATTTTTAGTTTTCAAAGGGGATTGAATTTTCAAAAATGACATTCATGGTACTTCTTAGAATTTCATTTTCTATCTAAAACATTTTTTGAAATTTTTCTAAATTTATCAAAATTTCACCGATTCTGGTGTCGACTAGCATCGTCGGAAGATTTCAGGATTTTTAATTTGAAAACTACATTGGATTTCTCGAAGACGATTTCACAGAGTATCTTAAAATAATATTTGCTATTTTTAAGAATTTTTCTGAACATTTCTGAAACAGTCAAATTTTTGCCCTATTAAAATAATAATATTATTTACCGACAATTTCTTTTCTTACTTTTTTCTTCTCTACTCCCCTACTTTGTACTTTCACAAATTATAATAAATAAATTATTTAATAATAAAAATTTTAAACTATTTTATTTTCTTATTTTTCTTATTTTTTTCCTTTTTTTTATTTTCTTTTCTTCCCCATTTGACTTTCCCCATCCCTGCACCCAGCGGCCTACTCCCTGCCACTGCCGCCTGCAAGCCACCCGCAACCTCTCTTCCTCCCAAATTCATTATTTCAATCCCTTCTCCTTCTCTATTAAACTCTCCATTTCCTTTCCTTTTCATTTCAAAAAAATCCAAAATCAATTACAACTTCATCTCCTTCAAAAACCAAACCCACTCCTTCAACCAACGCACCACCTCATCACCGCCGCCTCCACCATCACCACCGCCGCACCACCACCCCCTAGGCCGGCCAACCACCTTCCCCACACTCCCTCTCCACTCCACCACCTCCTTCAACCTCCAACAAACCCCCACCACCTCCAATTTCACCATAACCCATCACCACCACCACCCTTCCTCCTCCAAAATTCACCACCACCTCCATCAAATCCACCACTCCAACCACCCCATCATCACCTCCTCCTCCTCTAACTCCCCACCACCTCCAACCATAACCACCGCCACCATCAACCACCACCACCACCCACTTCATCAAACAACAACCACAACAATAACTCCACACCACTTTCCTCCCCATCCCTTGGCCGCGCGCCGCCTCCCCTCCCCGGGTGGCGCCGCCGCCGCCGCCTGGCCGCTTGCGCGGTGGCCGGCCGGGCACCCCTTCCCTCCCTCCATTTCTTTTCTTCCTTCTTTCCTTCTTTAATTCCTTCTTTATTTCTTTCTTTTCATTTCTTTTCTCTTTATTTTCCCTAAATAAACAGTCATTACCTCACTCCCTAAAACACCCTCCACCTCTCCCTCAAATTTCTTCCCTATATTTACAACCCTACCCCTCCTCATTTAATTCATAATCCTTTTCAAAAAATATCCTATTTTCTCTCTTTCTCTCTCTCTCCCCCCTCCCCCATTCCCTCTCCAATATTTACATATATATATTTATATTTAAAATTTTAATATACAACTATGGGCTAGTGGATTGCTCGTACGGATAGCCGATTTCCTGGATTTTTAACTGGTATTTCATCCCGCTTTTAGGCGAGTGCTTTTTAATACACTTAAAAATAAACGCTCTTGTATTTATAGCATGATATTGATATGTGGATATTTTAACATGCCTAGCACTTGCTACTGTAGTTTTAGTACATGAAACCATGCTATGCGAGTTAATAAATGATGTTGTACTCGGTATTTACCCGACACTTGACATGTTGTACTTGATATATGATTTATGACACCGGCACTCGGTATTGACACCGGCACTCGGTATTTACACGGCACTTGATATTTGACACCAGTATTTGATATATGGCATACTTGACACCTGCTCCTGATTCCCGGTATATGACATGCTTTCATGTGGTACGAGTACATTGACTTGACATTGTAACCTTGACCGGACACTACCACCCCTGATACATGTATTATATGACATATTCATGACTATCACTTTTACAAGGACTTGGCATGATTATTATATTATTACCAGATATTTGGTACTCCTGAACTCCTGTACTCCTGAACTCCTGTATACTTGAACCCCTGAAATATGGAGGCTCCTGACATTACTCCTGATATTATATACCCCTGTTGACCCCTGTAATAGGATAACCATGGATATTGGACTTTTGTGGATACCCCGTGAATATTATTATTTGAGACTCTGTTATATTTAAACAACTTACACCGGGATGGGAGAAATTGATCGGTATCAATATAGCTTCTGTGTTTATGGTGGCCATACATATGTTGTACAACTATTCCTGTTGGATTCGACCTGGAGGCCACCAGGCGTTTCTGAGGGGTGCACTGACACCCTACCCCCTTGCCTGCCTGCCGGGTGTGCTATAATCCCCTGGGTATATCCCTGTGGGGAACGGTGACACTCTATTCCTGTTCGGGCAATACTAAGACCTTCGGGCATATAGTAAGTCCTGGTGCCTAGCGGTATGTTCCGGCTCAGTACCGGATACTCTTGGACCGTTGTCCCGGACATGCACGGGACCCATTCTAAATATGGTTCGTCTTTCCCTATCAATTTCCAATAACCAACCTTGCTCGACTTGTATGCGGAAGTATATGGCACCGGTCATATACCGAAACATACAAATTGAACGAGTCTTAATAATACTTGATAATTGACTTCATGAATTTTAGTGTCATTTTCATACTTGCTATTTATTGTAGTTACTCCAAACTTGCTAATTTGATTACATGACATTTGACCTGCTACACTTGCTTTTATTTCATGCCACATAAATTCTAATGTTATTTCCATATTTCACTATTTATTGTGGTCATTCCATACTTATTGATTTGGGTACATTATACTTGACATGATGCACTGCTATTATTTGTACTTACCATTTGGGTTCTTCTTGCACTCGCTGGGTTGCCCACTAACAACCCTGAATTTGCATGTCCAGATTTAGCAGCTTGGACCGAGGTGGACCCTTCAGCTGAGGATCAGGCCTACTTCGACGTGCAGGCAAATCAGCCATAGTTCCATCCCGTCTTCCCTGCTCACGAGATTTCCTCTTTCAGCTCATGAGTTCTATCTTTTATACCTTGTACAGTCTACTTTTGTACTATCTGGTGATGTAATATTTATGTCATATTATGTCACAATCTGTGATGACTAAGTACTTGTACTATTTTATTTTAGAATGTATAATATCACGTATTTTCACACTCTGATCCCTGTATTGTGTTGTATTGATGCTTAGCGTACATACGTGATCGTACCATCACCCTGCGTATGTACGTTGCAGTGGCGTCCCCGTAACCGCCGGATCGGGGCGCCACACTTTCTATATATATATATATATATATATATATATATATATATATATATATATATATATATATATATATATATATATATATATATATTGAGTCGATCCCCTAAGAACCGTTCTCACGGATTTCTGTGAGAACCTTATGTAGGCTGTCAGATCTGATAGAGATTTGATTTTATTTGATTTGATCTATCGATCTTACGACCCCCATGAAAGTTCTCACAGAAATTCGTGAGAACGTTTCTTAGGGGATCAACTCCACACACACACACACACATATTTGCTATGTACTTTCTAATGATTTTTTCTTACTTTATACTTGATGGACAATCTTGATATTATAACGTTAAAACTTGGTTGGTGTTATTTCAAATCATAACCTAGTTTTTATCTTATGTATCTTACTTGATTTTGTGATAGAATATCATGTTTAAGATTTGAAGTGAAGCCATTATTTATTGGGCTTTAGCATGTTATGGTGGTTGATTATTAGTAAGTTGTGAACTTTTCTTTTAGATTAATTCTTTCTCCACATACAATCCATCCCTTCTTTTTCAAGTTCTTTAAATAGAGAAGATAATAAGAAGACAATAGTAAAGAAAAGCTTTCATCGCATATCTCCCTGAGGTTTGACCTGTTTAGCTCTTGCTACAGCGGATTAGTTGGGAGAAAATAAAGAAATCTCTTAACCTTAACTTTTTACTTTTTACTTTATTTTCTCTGTCAATCAACGTCATCTGAAAACCCACTTTATTGAAGTTGATCCATATTATTTCAAGTATCTATAAAATCAAACTAAGTATTTTAAATATTTTTTGCCATACATCAAGTAGGAGAAAAATGAACAGCCTAAATAGTGAGTTGGTTAGTTTAACGTTATAGAAATTTGAAATCTAACAAAATTGGTGTGTGAGGGTTTTTAAGTGTTTAGATCATAATGAAATGGTCGGTTTGAGAATTTGTATGTTTAAAGATGTAGATCTAAGCAATATGTTATTTTCGGCCATCCATTTGTGCAACTTGATGGATGGGTGAAAAGTATAAAAAAAAACAGGATTTTTGATTTATAAATACTTTAAATAATGTAGATCAACTTTAACAGAGTGGATTTTTTTGGTATGTCGTAGTTTGTACTTGAACGGGAAGGATTCGAGTCGAATCTTTCCTGAAGAATCCTAGTGTATCTCTCTCTCTCTCTCTCTATATATATATATATATATATATATATATATATATAGAGAGAGAGAGAGAGAGAGAGAGACTCGTGTCATATTGGAACGATTCGAGCCTGAATCCTTCCAACTCAAATACAACCCTTCGACATTCGAATAAATAATCCACTCTGTTGAAGTTAATCTATATTATTTATAAACCAAAAATAAAGTGTTTTGAATATCTTTTGCTCATCTTTCAAGCGACGCAAAATGAACGGCCGAAAGTAGTTAGTTGGTTAGATCTATGTCCTTAAATATACAAATTCGATCCGATCATTTGATCGTGTTCTAAACATTTAAATACCCATACAAACTAATTTTTGTTATGTTTCAAATGTTCTACATCGTTAAACTAATCAACTCACTATTTAGATCGTCTGTTTTTTCCTTACTTGATGTGTGGGCAAAAAGTATTTAAAATACTTGATTTTTGATTTATCGATACTTGAAATAATATAGATCAACTTCAACGGAATGAATCTTGTATTCAGATTATATATAATTATTTTTGAGTGAGAAGAATACAGGCTCAAATTCTTTCAGAACTACACAAAAGTGTGTGTGTGTGTGTGTGTGTGTGTGTGTGTGTATATATATATATAATATATATATATATTAGAAAGAGAGAAAGATAGACTTGTGTCCTTCTAAAAGAATTTGAGCCCGAATTCCTCCAACTCCAATACAACCCTCTGATTTTTGAATACAAGATCCACTCCGTTGAAATTGATTTATATTATTTCAAGTATTTATAAACAAAAAAGTAAATGTTTTGAATACTTTTTGCCTATCCATCAAGCGGCGCAAAATGAACGGCCGAGTAGTGAGTTTGTTAGATCTATGTCTTTAGAAATGCAAATTCTTGATCTTGCCATTTGATTATGATCTAAACGTTTAAAAACCCCTACAAACCAATTTTTGTTACGTTTCAAATGTTTTACACTGTTAAACTAACCAACTCACTATTTAGACCGTCCATTTTTTTCTACTTGATGCATGAGCAAAAAGTATTCAAAACACTTGAATTTTGGTTTATAAATACTTGAAATAATATAGGTCAACTTCAACGGAGTGGATCTTGTATTCGAATGTTGGATGTTGGTATTTGAGTGGGAAAGATTTGGCCTCAAATCCTTTTGGATGGACACAAGTCTATCTATATATTGTTGGCCCAATGGCCCATCACTCTAGTTTTGATGATTATTAACTCATGTAGTTATAATACTAATGATCTTGTGTTTAATTAGTCTCAGATTTGTGATCAAGATCTTAGTAGGTGTTTAGCTTCAACAAAGGATTTAAAGTCAAGTTTTGGAGCTAACACGGTTTGATTCAAGAGCTTGTGCATCAAGACCACATCAAGTACTCAAGAGGAGTCTAGCTCATTGGATCATGTTTTGGACCAAGTTAAGAAGGAGAAGAAGCCTTCAAGTGAAGACTTCAAGAGAAGACTTGAGTCTAGGTTTGTTTTTATAAGATTTTATTTTTAGATAAAATGTAAAGGATAGAATAGTTGGTGGATTGCTCAAGTATACCATATACACTCACACACAAGATTTAGTTGTGTTTTCATAAAAGAGTTTTCATTTTGGAAAAGAGTTTTCAGTTTGAAAAAATACCGTTTTGGTTTTTGGAGTTTAATATATACATGTCTTTAACCAAAACTATTTTTAGTGTTTAATGTCAAAAACATAGATGTTTCATCATATATTTGTAGTGGATCATATCCATACAGACTAAGCTTTAAAAGTGCTTAAAATATCTTGTTTTGTATTTGGAGAAGTTTTGAAAAAACAAATTTGGAAAAATACGGTTTTTGTTTTGTGCCAAAATTTCTAAGTTACAAAATTAGTTCAAAATGATTGTAACATGTCTTGCTTTTACTCAAACATGTTTGTTTATAAAAGTATTATACTGAACTTATTTTTGTAGTTTTTTAGAGATTTTATAGGATTTTATTAAAAGAAAAACACCAAGTTTTCAATCCCTAAAATGACCTGTTCTGGCTTCTGCGGTCGACCGGGCTGGTCGACCGAGCTAGGAGTCGGTCGACCGACGTGCACAAACGTTCACGCCAGGTCTGGCTAGAGGGCCGGTTGACCGTCCAGAGAGCTCTGCTCTCTAGAAAGCCCCGGTCGACCGGGTCGGTCGACCGGCAGAGAGTTCTGCTCTCTGTTCTAGGCCACGGTCGACCGAGGCTCCAACGGTCGGATTTTTGACCACCCGGTCGACCGACAGCCGTCCAGGCTGAAATTTGGCCCCAACGGCTAATTTTTTCTAGGCCCATAAATTGGGATTTCTTGGACTATTTTAGATAAGGTTTTTGAAGAGTTTTAAACCTAGTTTTTCTCATCTATTTCAGAAGTTTTCTCCACTAGCTTGAGAGCAAAGATTTCCAATTCAAAAGGAAGTTTATCAAAAGTGCTTTCAAAAGTGATTCTTGAGTTTTTCACCACCACATTCAATCCAAGTTTTTCTCACAAACACTTGAGCTTTCCATTGATATATCCATCCTATAGGAGAGTTGTTGTGAGATTGTTTTTAGGTGATCAAAGTGTTGTGATCACCAAAGACTTCATCTTTGCTTTGAGGAGGCGGACTTGTGTGTTCGTGATTGTTTCGAGTTCTAGTGAGAGCTCTTTGTAGAGGTGCGGCATCGGCGAGCTAGTGGGCTTGCGGTGTGTAGTTCTTGCGGGAACGAGTGAAGGGACTAGAGAGTCCAAGAGTTCTAGTGGGAACTACTCGTAGGTGTTGCGGCACCGAGTGATCCGGTGCGATCAGTTTTTAGTGGAAATCCTTCAAGTGTTGATGGCGGGACGTAGAGCAAGTGTGCTCGAACCTCGAAACAATTCTCCCTGTTTGCGATTGCTCTCTCTCTATCTCTTACTTGTCTTTATATATCTTGCATACTTATATTGTCTAAATCTTTATATGCTTGATATATTGTGTGCTTAATTGTTATATGCTTGGAGATTGTTTGCTAACACTTGTATTCAACCAAGAGAGCCAAAGCGACACCTCAACTCTTATCTAGAGGAATCTTGAGGAGTTAGTCCAGAGCCCTTCACGGGGAATCCGGCTACACTCTTGTGTTATACTTGGTGTTTAGCTTAAGAAGTTTTTAGTTTGCATTAATAGTTTTAATTTCATATTAATTGACCATTAGATTAGCTAGTCACCTATTCACCCCCTCTAGGTGATTACAATTGGTATCAGAGCCAAGTGCTCTTGATTTGTGTCTTACAACCTAGAGTTAAAGATCCTCTTTTATAGCTAATCACAATATTTGTACACACACATGGATTTCATGTCACCTCCCACCTTTGACATTCTTAACATCCCAACTTGGAAGGTTAAGATGTCTATGTACCTCAAAGGCCTAGGCATTCATGTTTATCTTGCTACTATTAAAGATTCATATGTTAATAATAGCAAGTATATTGAGGCTAACTCAAAAGCCATTCATGCTTTGAAGAGCACCCTAAACAATGATTATTTATGTAGGGTTGCTAATCTTGACTCGGCTTTTGTAGTTTGGAACACCATCATCTCCCTTAGCGAACAAGAACAATATTATGCGGGGAGCGACTCGGATGTTGGAAGTGAAGCTTCCAATGTATGCTACATGGTCCAAGGGGATAACCCCCTTGAGGTAAACACGAATCCGAGTTAGAAGAGGATGTTAATATGCCATATGATGAACTTGCATCTTTTTGTCAACAACTTCTAGAAAAATATGACATGCTTAAAAAGGATAATAAGAAAATGAAAAATAAATTTGATTGTTTGTTAAAAGAAAAAGATTCTTTTCAAACTAAATTTGAAAATGTTTCAAAAGAAAATGAATGTTTGAAAAATGAAAATATTTCCTTGCTTTATAAATTAAATGATCTTTGTGAAGGAAATACTTCATTGAAAAATAAAATTATTTTGGTGGAAAAATAAAAGGAAGTTGCTTTGAATTAAAATAACTCTTTAAAAAGAAAAATTGTTAAAAAGAAAAAAGAAAAAGGTTCTAAAAAGAATAAGATTGTTGACCATACTTTTCATGCTACTACTAAAAATGAAGTTAAAGTTTTGAAAAATAAAATAGATTGTTTGAGCTCAACTTTGAGGAAATGTGTTTTTAACCATTCTAAATTGGAGTCCTTGTTTTCAAAGAAATAAGCTTCACATGTTCATGCACATCACCCTCAATATGCATATGCACACTTTGCACGCTATGACCACACTCATACACATATGCATCGTAGAGTGTACAAGTGTACACATTGTGGTCGCAAAGGCCATTTAGCAAGATTTTGTTATGATAGAATAAATTCTTTAAATTTTGCTAATAAAAATATTTGGGTTCCTTACAATGCTAACCCCGAGGACCCAAAAGAAAATAGGTACCAAAATCTTCACCTTTTGTATTTGATGTAGGTGTGGGCTCTCACAAAACGTGAGAGAGTAGGTGCCTTGATGGTGGATGCACTTAGACTTGATAGACATGCATTTGATGCACCACTATCAAGGAGGTTTGGTGGGACAACCACCATGCTTTTAAAGATTTGGAGTATAGTTCATGTGTTGGTAACTATCTCTAAAACTCTTAGTTTATTTACATGCTTTCATTTGATGATTTTTAGCATGTTTGTTTTTATGATTGTGCTTCATGTGGTAAATACTAGTTTAGATGTAGTTTTTGTCAAAACTTGTGAATATACGTGTACAAGTAGTGAGCAACATTTGATTCATATACGTTTGTACTTCATTGTTCATTTGTACTCACTATATGCACATGTATATCCTAGTTTTGATGATTTCCTCATTTACACTTATTTGCCTTTTTTACATGTCTTACTTCATGTATATGCTATTTTTATTCAAATCTAATAAATATACATGTATACCCCTTGAGTCATTTGCCTTCATTCAATTTATATTATGGACTCTTTTTATATTTAGGATATGTATGCATATTACTAGTTTTGGATAAAAACATACATATACCTAGAAGTTATGTTTAAATGAAAAATGAATTTTCATGTTTTTTTAAAAAATGATATTCATGTTTTGTTTTGAGCTTTATTGCTTAGTTTCATAAAAATGCTACTCACATGATTATGGTGCACTCGCATTTCATTTGTTTACTCATGACATTGTTTTCGTGAGATATTTTGAGCCTTATAGATTTTGAGTGTCAATTCTTGTGTTTTTAGCATGCTTCATGGACTCATATTTTGATTTCATGTTTGAAGGATCATTAACTAGTTTTTCAAAAATTACTTTTAACTAGTTATTTATTCTTCATTTGGTAGTAATTTCACAATAAAAATATTTTCAAACTTCAGTTTTTGAAAATCCCTACCAACCCCGTTATGGGCGGACGGATGGGCGAGCATACCTTGTATGCATTATTAAAAATCTTTTATCTTGTGCATGAAAAAGGGTGGTTTATTATGAGTTATATACTTGATTTACATCACATTTTCAATTGGTATCTCAATTGATATTTTTTGTATATACTCATATTTTGTTTTCTATTTATGTATGCTTCATTTCATATAATATCAATTTCTATTGGTATTTTTCATTTTCATACATATATATGATTTGTTTGTACTTGATTTACAAGATATTTACATGTTTAAAGTACAAAGTATGTTTATGCTAAGCTTAATTCAAATCTTTATTTTCAATTGGTATCTCAATTGGTATTTTAATAAGCTTATGCATATTCTCAATAGGTATTTTTATTGATATCATAATTTACAATGAACTTCAATTGGTATCTATTTAATTTAATTAGTATCCATATATTTCAATTGGTATCAATATGTTTTAATTTCCAATTGGGGTTAAATTTCATTTGGTATCAATATGTTTTACCTATTTGGTATCAAAATTTGTCATGTATTTCTATTGGTATCAAAATAATTTCTTTCATTGATATCAAAATATAAAAATGTTTCAATTTTTCAATTTCAATTGGTATCACAAATTTCCTATTTCACATGATATCTATATCTTGTGATATCTTGATTTGTTGATTTAAGACAATTCAAAATTTGTATTGTTTATTTGCAATTAGTATCTTAAAAATTTTGTTTATTTACAAAGGTATCTCAAAATGTGTTTTATTACCTTGAGTAAATTTCTAAAATTGTTTTAGTATTATAAAAATTTGTGTTAAAAATGTTTTGATATGTATTGCTCATATGTAAGGGGAGCTTAACATCTCTTCTACATATAGATTCATGTTGAGTGTATCTTATATTGAGGAGCTTGACAACTCTTCTTTATGCGATACACGTGTGTAGGGGGAGCTTTACATCTCTTCTTATGCATTGCATATTATGCGTTATATGTGAAAAACACCTAGAGGGGGGGTGAATAGGTGTAAGTGCTAATCTAGTGAACTAAATGCGCTAGATGCGGAAGCTTAAAACTATATTGCAATCACACTTAGTACAATCAACAAGTGTAGCCGAATTCCCCGTGAAGGGCTTTGGACTAACTCCTCTTGATTCCCCTAGATATGGGTTGAGGTGCTATGTGAAGCTCTTGTTAATTAAGTACAAGTGAGGCACACACAAACAACCAAGCATATAAGATGATATATCAATATGAATATATGCAAGGCACAAATGCAAGCAATAAGAATAATGTGAATGAAGTGAAAGATGCTATGCACAATTAAAGGAGAGAGAGAGAGTTGAGAGACAATGGATCAAACGCAAAGGCCAAGATATGTTTCGAGGTTCGAGCACCCAGCTCTACATCCCCGCCTACACCACTGTGTAGGATTTCCAATCCACTATCTCCCACCGAGGGAACCTCTACCGAAGAGGATTTGTTACAACAAGGGAGTACCGAACTCCTCTCTCAAACACTGCCTCACAACCGAGGGGTAGGCCCGTAGCCAAACAACAACCAACCCCTCTGCCGAAGAGGGTTACAACCAATCTCCACCTCTCACTAGAGGGAGCAAACCACAAGCCTCAACCTCTACCAAAGAGGGAGCAAACCAATCACCCGATCAACCTCTACCAAAGAGGGATATAACAAATACAAGGGTGTTTACAACTTGGAGGCTCAACAACCTCAAACAATCTCTTTTCCACAAAACAAAGATCCTAATAGATTAGGATAGAAGATATAGCTCAAGTGTGGAATCAAAGTATTTTTGGAAACAAGCAACAAAGAAAAACTACTTGGGAAATCTCTTGTAGATGATAGAAATAAAAGACCAAATCAATATCCCAAAAACCTAGTTTTCTTTGATTTTCCAAAACCCTTGAAAAACTAAAAGATGAAATCTTTTAGGCTTTAAAACTCTTTTAAAAACTTCTTTTTAAAACCAGAGAGTAGGGAAAAATTAGCTCTAAAAATCTTAGCCAAAATCCAAAAGAAATGGGGTTTTTATAGGCCCATCAGAAAACTAGCCGTTAGGCTGATGTGGCAGCCTGACAGGCTTGGCGGTCGGCCGCCCGGTCGACCGCCAACGGTCAAAAATGTGACCGTTGGGCAAACCCAGTCGACCGCCCGGTCGACCCAAATAAACAGAGAGCAGAGCTCTCAGACCCGGTCGACACGGACAGTCGACCGAGCTTGTGTCTGCCAGACGTGCACAAGTCTGTGCACGTCGGTCGACCTCACGGGTCGACCGGCCCTTGGTGCGGTCGACCCATACGGTCGACCGACCTGGCCTGTCAGCACAAACCTGGGTCAGAAACACATGTTAAAATATTTTTGAAAAATCTTTTATCTTTTCTGAAAATTATATAAAACTTATTTTAACATTTTATATTGAACCACAAACAAATGATAAAAATTTCAAGACATATATCAATCATATCAATTCATTTTTGAGTCTTGCAAATTTTATCAAAACAAAAACCTGCATTTTTAACAAACTTGGATTTTTCAATACATGAATAGAATAGTCAAAATAAGTTTGTTTAAGTCATGTAAGCATGTATGTATATAGAGCACATCTAATATACATAAAAAATAAAGTAAACTTATTTTGATCTATTATTCATGAAAATCAAAATCCAAAAACATAAAAACGTGTGTGTATGTGCACTTGAGCATATCAACTATACTAAGCTTTACAAATGGATCTAAAACACACTAAAACTAAATTAGGATACTTAAGTCTTCTTGATGATCTTCATTTTCAAGTAGACCCGATCCAAAAATCCATCCATGGGCTAGGCAATGTGTGATCTTGAAGGTTGAGCCCTGGAATCACTTGTGAAGCTTCCAAACACCTTGTTGAAGCTAAACACCAACTAATATCTTGGTTAATGATCTGAAACTTAAACAACACAAGATTATTAGTAAACATAACTACATGAGTTAATCATCCTCAAAACTAGGGTGGAAGGCCTTTGGGCCAACAATCTCCCCCTTTTTGATGATGACAAAACTCATGGAGTTATATATGCATGGATTAAAGTTAAGCTTCAAAGAAGCTCCCCCTTAACTCATGTATAAGCAAATAAACATAATAATATGCAATGAAGGCTCTTAAATAAGAATGCATAAATATGCATAAACAATAAAAAGGTTCTAGATACCAATGCAATGTTCAAAAACAAAACATGCTCTAGATACCAATTAAAATTAAACTAAATTAAACTTAATATATGCAAAACACAAACATGCATATATAAACCTCATAAACTCAAAATCTTTCTCCCCCTTTTTGTCAATCATCAACAAAGGGGTAAACAATCAAAACAAAACAAAATCTTCTCACCCTTTTTAATACAAAGAATCAATAAAGGGTAAAAGCAAAACTAAATCAATAAATTTTTCTCCCCCTTTTTGTCTAAAACAAAAACAAAACCAATTTGGGTGACAATCAATTAAGGTACCAATTGAAAATATGTCAAAGAATAGCATCTTGATACTAATTGAAAGGAAACAAACAAATAAAATATTGATACCAATTTTTAAGCAAAACACATGAAAATCTTGATACCAATTGAAATTAAACATAATATATTTGAATGTCTAAACAAAAATTTTGATACCAATTGTAAATATTTTTCATTTTGAACATATGATACCAAATTTGAATTTTCAATCATAAAGTATGGGAGTACAAATACCATTGAAAGACAAAATCAAATTTTCTCCCCCTTTATGAAATACAAACTAAAATAATGCGTAGGTTTGATACCAATTTAAAAGTAATCAATTGAAACAAAATTGAAGCTCAAGCTTAGCATAAACACAAACATATATATGGATGGAAAATAGATACCAATTGAAATTGATATTCTTGGAATTGAAATCATACATACATACAAACATATATGAGTATATAAGAAAGGTCAAAATTGATACCAATTGGAAGAATTCAATGATACCAATTGAAATAACAATAATATCAAGTGTATATCTCATATAACTACCTCCCAATCATGGTTCAAGTTTTAAATGATTTTCACTTTAAAGCATTCATGAACATGATCTCCCATCCAATCTCCCATTGAAGGTAGGGGTTTTCAAAAATAGGTTTGAAAATTAAAGTATGTTTGAAAAACTCTACCAAAATAAAGAATATCGTAACTAGTTATATGAAAAATTTGTAAACTAGTACGAAATCCTTTAAGCAAGGAATAAAACAAAACAGTTTTTCATAAAACATGAAATCCACATGATAGTCAACACTCAAGTCAATGAAGCATAAATATGACTCATGAAAACAAAACATGAGTAAATAAGAAATGTGAGTGTACAAATACAATGTGAAGAACATGATCATGAAAATATATAATTTAGCTCAATATTCCTTTAAAACAAGAAAACATGAAAATTATCAAAACTATTTAATCTTCAAAGTATATGTATGTCCTATACAAGTTAAAGTATACATACATATCCAAACATAACGAGTCCACAAGGATATATGCATGAAGGCACGTGGCTCAAAAAGGATGTATATGTATAATAATAATTTGGATAAGATAGACATATACATGAATTTAAATAAATAAACACAAAATCAAGAAAAACTAAATTTTCACCAAAACAAATTTCATTTTAAGGTATATGTATGAATTGTCAACACAATAAGTATACATACATATCCCTAAACATAATTGAGTCCATATATATAGATTTGCATGAAAAGCATATGACTCAAAGGGTATACATGTATATCTTAAGGTTTGGCAAAGTGAACATATACATGAAATGAAAACTCATAAAACAAATCCAAAATAAGAATACAAGTTTAAAATGCATGAATCATCAAAACTAGACTATACTAGCACATCTAATGGATTCAAATAAGCAATCAAGCCCAAACATATATAAATTTATTTGTGGCCCACTATATGCACAAGTATAAATCCTAGTCTTGATGAAAACTAACATCTAAACATGTAATCAAAGCATGAAGCATAAAACAAGACAAAAATTAACATGATAAACATAAACATGATTATTATGAATATCCACATGTTATTAGATTTATGATGTACATGATAGCTAATCAAATACGAGAACACAAAATAATAATCCACATTAAACATGGGTGTCTCAAATACTATACATGTATGTCAAGAATCTAATTATCATGGCATTTTCATACTAATCACTAAACAATGAAACATGCTATAAACAATGAATATTAAAAGCATGTAAATAAAAATTAGGAGTTAGGAATCGTTACCAAAACTTAGAAGGTAATTTCCCTTGTCTCCAAAATATGGTGGTCATCTCCACCAAACTCCCCTTGAAAGTGATGCATCCAATAGATTTCCATGAAGCTCAGAACGCATCCACTCCAAGGTACGGCTACTCTCACGTCATGTGAGAGCCCACACCTACATCAAAAATTTTAGGAGTGGTCTTTGGTACCCATACTCTTTTGGGTCCATGGGGGTTAGTATCATTCCTAACCCAAACAAATTTATTTGCTAAATTATCAACATGTATTATATCATAACAAAATTTAGCAAGGTGGCCCTTACGTCCACAATGTGTACAAGTGTACACATGAGCATACGTAGTGTGATGGTGTCCGTGAGGAGCATGTGTATGCCGTGGAGGGTATGCATGAAAAGATGGAACTTGTTTCTTTCGAACCAAGGATTCCAAGCGTGTATGGTTCAGGCACATTGGCTCAAAGTGGAGCCCAAACAATCTACACTCTTCTTAAGCATGGATATATCATTATTAATCAAAGAAGAAGTGTGACATGCAATAGGTGAAGTGTGTGATACTACCCTAGCATGGCAAACATGTGCATCAATCTTATTTTGTAAAACAACATTTTTCTTTAAACACACATCTAAATCATTTGAAATAGAAATAATTTTATTTTTCAAAGCAACATTCTCTTTTAAAACAAAATCAACTTTTGAAGACAAATTTTCATTTTTCTTCAAAAGTGCTTCACAATCATTTTTAGATTTTAAAAATTTATTTTCTTTTAATGCAAGATCAAGTTGAGATTTTAATGAATCCCTTTCATTAGAAATCTCCTCCTTTTCTTGTAAAACAACATCAAGTCTAGCAATCAAATTTTATTATCATTGTTAATGCTTAGACTTTTCTTTTTAAAACATTATATTTTTCTATTAGTTTTTTACATACAATAGATAGTTCTTCATTTAAAGCATGGGGATCAATATTATCATCACATGAAGAACTAGCACTATCATCACAATCTAAGTGGGGTTCCGAATGTACCTCAAGGGAGTCATTCCCTTGGACCATATAGCATTGTTGTGGTTCTGATTCTCCACTAGATTCCTCCGGTTGATTTGGCAATTGAAGCTTGGAGGTGGTGGTTGTTGTCAACTTGTTCCACACTGCAAAAGCGGATCAAGATTAGAAACATGCATAAGATATTCTTTATTTAATGTGCTTCTAATGGCCTCAAGGGCTTGTGCATTGGCCCCT
Source organism: Agave tequilana (assembly GCA_038442645.1). Taxonomy (NCBI): domain Eukaryota; kingdom Viridiplantae; phylum Streptophyta; class Magnoliopsida; order Asparagales; family Asparagaceae; genus Agave; species Agave tequilana. The sequence continues at coordinate 162,793 of JAVJIF010005179.1, read as the reverse complement.
ATATGCTTGCGATCTCCAAGATAGCATTTCTTGGTGGCCGCAAGAAAGACATGCAAACCTAGGGTCTTTAAATAGCTACTCATCATAACCTTCCAAATCTCAAGTTTAGAAATGTCAAACATAGGAGGGCTATCCATGAGGGCAAACTAAATGTGTGCAAACAAACAAATGCAAACAAGATTAGCCTAAAATGAGGATCTTTAACTCTAGATTGTTAGACCCAAAATCAGAGCACTTGGCTCTGATACCAATTGAAAAACACCTAGAGGGGGGGTGAATAGGTGTAAGTGCTAATCTAGTGAACTAAATGCGCTAGATGCGGAAGCTTAAAACTATATTGCAATCACACTTAGTACAATCAACAAGTGTAGCCGAATTTCCCGTGAAGGGCTCTGGACTACTCCTCTTGATTCCCCTAGATATGGGTTGAGGTGCTATGTGAAGCTCTTGTTGATTAAGTACAAGTGAGGCACACACAAACAACCAAGCATATAAGATGATATATCAATATGAATATATGCAAGGCACAAATGCAAGCAATAAGAATAATATGAATGAAGTGAAAGATGCTATGCACAATTAAAGGAGAGAGAGAGTTGAGAGACAATGGATCAAACGCAAAGGCCAAGATATGTTTCGAGGTTCGAGCACCCAGCTCTACATCCCCGCCTACACCACCGTGTAGGATTTCCAATCCACTATCTCCCACCGAGGGAACCTCTACCGAAGAGGATTTGTTACAACAAGGAAGTACCGAACTCCTCTCTCAAACACCGCCTCACAACCGAGGGGTAGGCTCGTAGCCAAACAACAACCAACCCCTCTACCGAAGAGGGTTACAACCAATCTCCACCTCTCACTAGAGGGAGCAAACCACAAGCCTCAACCTCTACCAAAGAGGGAGCAAACCAATCACCCGATCAACCTCTACCAAAGAGGGATACAACAAATACAAGGGTGTTTACAACTTGGAGGCTCAACAACCTCAAACAATCTCTTTTCCACAAAACAAAGATCCTAATAGGTTAGGATAGAAGATATAGCTCAAGTGTGGAATCAAGGTGTTTTTGGAAACAAGCAACAAAGAAAAACTACTTGGGAAATCTCTTGTAGATGATAGAAATAAAAGACCAAATCAATATCCCAAAAACCTAGTTTTCTTTGATTTTCCAAAACCCTTGAAAAACAAAAAGATGAAATCTTTTAGTCTTTAAAACTCTTTTAAAAACTTCTTTTTAAAACCAGAGAGTAGGAAAAAATTAGCTCTAAAAATTTTAGCCAAAATCCCAAAGAAATGGGGTTTTCATAGGCCCATCAGAAAACTAACCGTTAGGCTGATGTGGCAGCCTGACAGGCTTGGCGGTCGGCCGCCTGGTCGACCGCCAACGGTCAAAAATGTGACCGTTGGGCAAACCCGATCGACCGCCCGGTCGACCCAAATAAACAGAGAGCAGAGCTCTCAGACCTGGTCGACCTAGACAGTCGACCGAGCTTGTGTCTGCCAGACGTGCACAAGTCTGTGCACGTCGGTCGACCTCACAGGTCGACCGGCCCTTGGTACGGTCGACCCATACGGTCGACCGACCTGGCCTGTCAGTACAAACCTGGGTCAAAAACACATGTTAAAATATTTTTGAAAAATCTTTTATCTTTTCTAAAAATTCTATAAAACTTGTTTTAACATTTTATATTGAACCACAAACAAGTGATAAAAATTTCAAGACATATATCAATCATATCAATTTATTTTTGAGTCTTGCAAATTTTATCAAAACAAAAACCTGTATTTTTAACAAACTTGGATTTTTCAATACATGAATAGAATAGTCAAAATAAGTTTGTTTAAGTCATGTAAGCATGTATGTATATAGAGCACATCTAATATACATAAAAAACAAAGTAAACTTATTTTGATCTATTATTCATGAAAACCAAAATCTAAAAACATAAAACGTGTGTGTATGTGCACTTGAGCATATCAACTATACTAAGCTTTACAAATGGATCTAAAACACACTAAAACTAAACTAGGATACCTAAGTCTTCTTGATGATCTTCATCTTCAAGTAGACCCGATCCAAAAATCCATCCATGGGCTAGGCAATGTGTGATCTTGAAGGTTGAGCCCTGGAATCACTTGTGAAGCTTCCAAACACCTTGTTGAAGCTAAACACCAACTAATACTTGGTTAATGATCTGAAACTTAAACAACACAAGATTATTAGTAAACATAACTACATGAGTTAATCATCATCAAAACTAGGGTGGAAGGCCTTTGGGCCAACAATATGAATAGGGCTTGTCATTCCTTCTTCATGTAATGCATGTATGTAGGGAAGTTTAACTTAGCGTCTTCCTCTTCATGAATGTATATCGCATATATCTCTTTATTGGTTGATTTGATTTCACCCCTTTGAGGGAGAACATTGTTTTGTGTTTACTTTAACCCCTTTATTGATGATTGACAAAAAGGGGGAGAAGTATTTTAGTATATATGTATGTTTTTCCTTGCTTTATACATAAAGGGGGAGAAGAATTTTTGTCTATGCATATTGTTTTGTTTTGCAAAATGGGAGAGAAGAAGCAAAAAGGGAGAGAAGAATTTGATGAGTTTTATGCTTGATTGGCATGTTTATCTCCTTATGTTTGCATACATGTTTGTTTATTTTATGAGCTTTAACTGAATATATATTTGTTTATTATTATGCATGAGTTAAGGGGGAGCTTCTTGAAGCTTTACATTAATCCATGCATATATAACTCCATGAGTTTTGTCATCATCAAAAAGGGGGAGATTGTTGGCCCAATGGCCCATCACTCTAGTTTTGATGATGATTAACTCATGTAGTTATAGAACTAATGATCTTGTGTTTAATTAGTCTCAGATTTTTGATCAAGATCTTAGTAGGTGTTTAGCTTCAATAAAGGATTTAAAGTCAAGTTTTGGAGCTAACACAGTTTGATTCAAGAGCTTATGCATCAAGACCATATCAAGTACTCAAGAGGAATCTAGTTCATTGGATCATGATTTGGACCAAGTCAAGAAGGAGAAGAAGACTTCAAGTGAAGACTTCAAGAGAAGACTTGAGTCTAGGTTTGTTTTTATAAGATTTTATTTTTAGATAAAATGTAAAGGATAGAATAGTTGGTGGATTGCTCAAGTATACCATATACACTCACACAAAAGATTTAATTGTGTTTTCATAAAAGAGTTTTAATTTTGAAAAAGAGTTTTCAGTTTGAAAAAATACCGTTTTGTTTTTTGGAGTTTAATATATACATGTCTTTAACCAAAACTATTTTTAGTGTTTACTGTCAAAAACATAGATATTTAATCATGTATGTATAGTGGATCATATCCATACACACTAAGCTTTAAAAGTGTTAAAAATATCTTATTTTTGTATTTGGAGAAGTTTTGAAAAAACTAATTTGGAAAATACGGTTTTTGTTTTGTGCCAAAATTTCTAAGTTACAAAATTAGTTCAAAATGATTGTAACATGTCTTGATTTTACTCAAACATTTTTGTTTATCAAAGTATTATACTGAACTTATTTTTGTAGTTTTTTTAGAGATTTTATGGGATTTTATTAAAAGAAAAATACCAAGTTTTCAATCTTAAAATGTCCTGTTCTGACTTCTACCGGTCGACCGGGTTAGGAGTCGGTCGACCGACGTGCACAAACGTGCACGCCAGGTCTGGCTGGAGGGCCAGTCGACCGACCCGGTCGACCGTCAGAGAGCTCTGCTCTCTGGAAAGCCCCGGTCGACCGGGTCAGTCGACCGGCAGAGAGTTCTGCTCTCTGTTCCAGGCCACAGTCGACCGGCCGGTCGACCGAGGCTCCAACAGACGGATTTCTGACCGTTGGCGGTTGACCGGGCCGGTCGACCAACAGCCGTCCAAGCTGAAATTTGGCCCCAACGCTAGTTTTTTCTAGGCCTATAAATTGGGGGTTTCTTAGACTGTTTTAGATAAGATTTTTGGAGAGTTTTAAACCTAGTTTTTTCCATCTATTTCAGAAGTTTTCTCCACTAGTTTGAGAGCAAATATTTCCAATTCAAGAGAAAGTTTATCAAGAGTGTTTTCAAAAGTGATTCTTGAGTTTTTCACCACTACATTCAATCCAAGTTTTCTCACAAAAACTTGAGCTTTCCATTGATATATCCATCCTACATGAGAGTTGTTGTGAGATATTTTTAGGTGATCAAAGTGTTGTGATCACCAAAGACTTCATCTTTGCTTTGAGGAGGCGGACTTGTGTGTTCGCGATTTTTCGAGTTCTAGTAAGAGCTCTTTATAGAGGTGCGGCCTCGGCGAGCTAGTGGGCTTGGGTGTGTAGTTCTTGCGGGAACGAGTGAAGGGACTAGAGAGTCCAAGAGTTCTAGTGGGAACTCCTTGTAGGTGTTGCGGCACCGAGTGATCCGGTGGGATCGGTTTTTAGTGAAAATTCTTCAAGTGTTGAGGGCGGGGACGTAGAGCAAGTGTGCTCGAACCTTGAAATAATTCTCCCGTGTTTGCGATTGCTCTCTCTCTCTCTCTATCTCTCACTTGTCTTTATATCTTGCATACTTATATTGTCTAAATCTTTATATGCTTGATATATTTTGTGCTTAATTGTTATATACATGGGGATTATTTTCTAATACTTGTATTCAACCAAGAGAGCCAAAGCGGCACCTCAACTCTTATCTAGAGGAATCATGAGGAGTTAGTCCAGAGCCCTTCACGGGGAATCCGGCTACACTCTTGTGTTATACTTGGTGTTTAGCTTAAGATGTTTTTAGTTTGCTTTAATAGTTTTAATTCCGCATTAATTGTCCATTTGATTAGCTAGTCACCTATTCACCCCCCTCTAGGTGATTACATATATGAGATAGATTTGTGTTCCTTTAGATTTGTGTTCCTTTTGGAAGGACACAAGTCTATCTAATCTTTTGGAATGACACAAGTCTATCTCATATATAGATAGACTTGTGTCCATCCAAAGGGATTTGAGCCTGAATCCTTCCCCTCAAATTCAACCCTCCGACATTCGAATCCAAGATCCACTCTATTGAAGTTAATCTATATTATTTCAAGTATCTATAATCAAAAATCAAGTATTTGGAATACTTTTTGCCCATCCATCAAGTGGCGCAAAATGAACGGCCGAAAGTAATGAGTTGGTTAGATCTATATCTTTAGACATATAAATTCTCGATCTGACCATTTCATTATGATCTAAACATTTAAAACCCCATTCAAACCAATTTTTGTTAGGTTTCAAATATTTTACACCGTTAAACTAACCAACTCACTATTTAAGTCATCTGTTTTTCCCTACTTGATGCATGGGCAAAAAGTATTCAAAACACTTGATTTTTGGTTTATAAATACTTTAAATAATATAGATCAACTTCAACGGAGTAGATCTTGTATTCGAATGTCGGAGGGTTGAATTTGGGTGGGAAGGATTCGGACTCAAATCTTTTGGAAGGACACAAGTCTATCTCTCTCTCTATATGTATGTGTGTGTGTGTGCGTGTATAGAGAGAGAGTAATGATCCGGTGAGAAAGTTAGCTTACGTGAGAAGATGAGAAAGGAGCATTAAAACCGTCCGATTAGTTTTTGATGGTTGAGATTAGATTTGGACGAAATAAAATTATAACCCAAAAATTAAATTAATCAACCCAAAACTAATTTAACTAACCCAAAAGCTAATCTCATCTATCAAAAAGTTAATCCTATGACTTATGTGCTCCTTTCTCATCTTCTCACCTAAACTAGCTTTCTACCCGGGTCGTTACTATATATATACATATGGAGCTGATCCCCTAAGAAACGTTCTAGAACTTCAGAAAAATCTATAAACATTATCTAGTTAGGAAAATTTTCTTCTTCTTTAGTAGGATTATTAGCTCTATTATTTTGTTCTTTATTATTTTATCCATTTTATTATTCATAATATATTCTAATAATTTTTTTCTTTCACCAGTAGTTAGGACATAGAGTCCATTCATTTCTACTATAAACTTATAAAAATTTAATTGATCAAGTGTACAATATAGGCCATCACATTCATAATAATTATCTTCTTTAGAAGAGGTAGAAGATTGATCCTCTTCAGAAGTAAAGTTTTGATCAGAATTAATCATATTATCTTTAATAATGTTCTACGAAGATCTTCATCTTCGATTTCTTCAAATTTTTTTTAGTATAACATCTGTTAGCATAATGGCCTAACTTGCCACATTTAACATTTTATATTCTTTTTCTTCTGCTTCTTAGTTTTTATATTTCCTTTTTATAAAAAGGTTCTTTTCGTTCTTTACTTTCTTTTTATTATAAGTTTTATATCTTTTATGAATTTGAGACGGTTTTGTAGAGTCATTATATCTTTTCCTAAAATTCTTATACTTAGGGGTTTTGGTCCATCTATGGAAAATTGCGTACAGAATTCTCCTAACTGTTTTTTTCATAAAGTCTCTAGACTTTTAATTGATGTCTTAGTTTTAAGTCATTACATAAGGCTAGTCCTTCTTGGATATAGGAATTTATCAGATTTCCATGAGTATAAATATGATATGATATTGTACCATTATTTTTATCTCTGAGAGATTTTCTTACTCTTTCAGCAAAGAGATTTGCTAGGCCATCAATCAACTTAGATTTCCACTGCACATTATTAGCATCATTAAGTAGCATTACTCTACTTAGAAAAGTATCTTTACCATCTAAAATGAGTTAAAGTTGGACATTTTAGATTTTGTAGAAGAGTTCTATTCTTCTCTTCATGATCTGTCACTCCTCCAATGAGGTATTCTAAAATAGTCATTATTAATGTACACACGACATCTTTGGTTGGAATATTATTTTCTATTTTAATGGCATTAAATATTTCTAATTTATGTTCTGGCGTGATACAATGATCCCACTAGCCCTTTAAAATGCCAGTAAAATCACAAGTAATAAAATTGATTGTATCCTTAAAAGAATTATTATTCTGCTTGCAAACGGTAGCAAGCATCATCATCCTATGCAATTGGTCATGGATTACCTTTTCGAAAGCTCCATTAATATTCCATTCATAGATGATTTTTTCATGATAAGAATTCTGAACTAAATCATCATTTTCTTCAAATATATCTATTGGAGTTGGTCTTTTATAATAATATTTGTCAGCCCTTCTGCGTGGCTTAAAATCAAGTTTATTTATTTCATTGGGTTTCATACTTTCTTTAAAAGAGTCTTCGATATTGGCTATCTGATTTAAATCAAGTTCATAATCATTATTTAATATTTCTGATATTGGTTCATCAGGTTCATCAAGTTCTTCATATATTTCTTTATCAAAGTCGGATGAATTATCCTGAATAGTATTTAAGTTTGCTTTCTTTAATTGTTCTATTAAATAAGTAATTTCTGCTTTTTGGGGATAAAGTTTGAATCCACTAACTTCAGGAGGTGGTTTTATATAGGAACATAGTCTGTTTTAGCTTCCCTTTTTATTAAAAGAGTCTCTAGTTGAGCAACTTGATTTAATTTATTTATTAATATTTCTATGACAGATTCTATTCTAGTTAATTGTTGTCCTAAGACTTGAATATAAACATTTGTAGAATTATTTTGCTTAATTATTTTTTATAATTCTTTTATTATTTTTTCCTTAGGATCAATTAGAACCTTAATAAGGGCCACTGCTTCTGTAGAATCTGATCCAGTAGTAAGTTTTATAGTTTCTCCTAGGGGATACATTGATTTTATTTTTCTACTATTAATGTTAGCCGAAGATTTATAATGTTCTTCTAGAA
>JAVJIF010005179.1:0-152500 GCA_038442645.1 Agave tequilana | reverse complement strand
CTTAGAATTAATTCGAGATAGATGGTCAAAAGAAACATGACCTAACCGTCTATATCACAACCAAGAATATTCATTAAAAGCGATTAAGCAAGTAGCATTGCATTGTAAATTCAACATATCAATGATATAAATATTATTTTGATGAAAACTGAAAGTACACGGGAATTACTTTTCCCATAAATAATATCACAAGTAGAGTCATCAAAAATAACTTTTAAATCTTTGTCACACAATTGAGTAATGCTTAACAGATTATATTTGACACCTTCATCAAAGCAACATTTTCAATTAAAGAAAATAAGCCAATTTTGATATTATCTATACCGATAATTGATCATGTTGGCCTGGAGGCCTTCCTCTCTAGTTTTGATGATGATTAACTCATGTAGTTATGTTTACTAATAATCTTGTGATTTTAAGTTTTAGATCATTTAGCAAGATATTAGTTGGTGATTGCTTTAAAAAGAGGAGTTTGGAAGTCTTCACTTAGTGATTCCAGTGCCCAAGCATCAAGATCATTCCTTTGCACTCGGTGGATCACGGTTTGGGATCGAGTCGGCTTGAAGATGGAAGATCATCAAGAAGACTTAGGTATCCTAGTTTTAGTTTAGTGTGTTTAGATCCATTTGTAAAGATAAGTATAGTTGATATGCTCAAGTGCATAACACACACGTTTTATGGTTTTTCAGTTTTTAGTTTAACCGATATTTGTTTTCATGAATAGATTGATCAAAACAAGTTTAATTGGTTTATGTATAGTAGATTCATTCTATACATGCATGCTTAACTTTTAAACAAACTTATTTTGACTTTCCTATTCATGTATTGAAAAATCCAAGTTTGATAAATACAAGTTTTGGTTTTTGATAAAATTTGCAAGACACAAAAATGATTCCAAATGTTTAATATTGTCTTGAAATTTTTATCACAAGTTTGTGTTTCAATATAAAATGTTAAAACAATTTTTATGGTATTTTTAGAAGAGATAAAAGAATTTTAACATGTTTTTCTGACCCAGTTTCTGACCCAGAACTGGCTGACAGGCCAGGTCGGTCGACCGCTCGGTCGACCGCACCAAGGGCCGGTCGACCGTGCGGTCGACCGACGTGCACAGAGCTGTGCACGTCTGGCAGCACAGTGGGCCGGTCGACCGGTCGGTCCACCGGATCAGAGAGCCCTGCTCTATGTATCTGGGCGGTCGACCGATTTGCTCCAACGGTCATATTTCTGACCGTTGGCGGTCGACCGGGCCGGTCGACCGCAGCCTGTCAGGCTGCCAGATCAGCCTAACGGCTAGTTTCTGGTTTTGGCCTATATAAACCCCATTCCTTTGGGATTTTGGCCAAGGTTTTTAACAAGAAAAATTCTCAGTTTCTCTAGAGTTTAAAAGAAGTTTTCAAAGTATTTTAGAGCTCAAAAGATTTCATCCTTGTTTTGTTTTAGAGTTTTGAAAAATCAAAGAAAATAGAATTTTGGGAGATTATGTTTGTTCTTCATTTATATCTTTTACCAAGAGTTTTTCCAAGTATTTTTCTTTGAGTTTTTGTTTTCAAAACTCTAGTTTTTCTACACTTGAGCTATCATCTATCCTATTCTATTAGATCATTGTTTTGTGAAAAAAGAAATTGTTTGAGGTTGATTAAGCCTCCAAGTTGTAAACCCTCCTTGTATTTGTGTATCCCTCTTTGGTAGAGGTTGATCGGAGTGGTATTATTTTTGGATCCCTCTTCAGTAGAGGTGATTGTGTTTGTTGTTGGCTACGGGCCTTATCCCTCTTCGGTAAAGGTGGATTGTGGTTGTATTGCCTCTGTGGCATTGTAAGGTTGAGAGAGGAGTTCGGTACTCCTTTAGTGGATTAGAAATCCTTCTCGGTGAAGGCGGGGACGTAGAGCTAGGGGCTCGAACCTCGAAACATATCATTGTGTTTGCGTTTAATCCACTTGTCTCTATACTCTCTCTCTTTACTTGTGTTGTGCATAGCATCATTCATAGCATCATATCTATTTGCTTGTGTTTGAGCATTGATTCATATTGTCATATCTATTATATGCTTGTGTGTTTGTGTGCCTCACTTGTACTTAACCACAAGAGCTTCATATAGCACCTCACCCATATCTAGGGGAATCAAGAGGAGTTAGTCCAGAGCCCTTCACGGGGAATTCGGCTACACTTGTTGGTTATATTAAGTGTGTTGCAAAATTGTTTTAAGCTTCCGCATTTAGCGCATTTAGTTTCTAGATTAGCATTTACACCTATTCACCCCCCCCTCTAGGTGTTTTTCAGATCACACACGTGCGTTGCATGTTTTCATATCATATGTGTCATAATTCTGCATTTTTATTTAAATAAAACTCTGCTATTAATGTATTTTCATGTTTAATGACGTGTAGGATTATTAAGGAAGAAAAAAGAGAGAGATAGATAGATTTATCTAATTAAATCCAAAAGTTCAAAGAAAGGAGATCGATTCAAATCCAGAGGTTCTAAAGGCCATCTTATCTAAAGATCAGGCATATCAGATAAGATAATATCATTCAAAATCAAAGAAAAAATGAATTAGAAGAAGACCCTATCGATTTTACTGAGAATAAAGAGATAGATCGTCAAATCTAAAGCTGAAATTCAAAACCAAAAGGATAAATAGATAGAGAGAAGATCAACGGATGAGATGAAGCAATTTACACTCGAATTCAGACTGGATACATTTTAGTATTTGAATCATAACTTTCTCTACCGAAACTTAAATCTGATGATTTAAGATGATCCAGAAAGAAGACTTAAAGGCTACAACTCTTATATTGATTACTGTTTCTAATTCTATCATTTGATAAGTTATATTTAGCAATCAATACGTCAATAAGCTACAGATCAGAACTGAATATCCACATCAAATCAAGTTTGGAGATAAGGGGAGGATTCAAATTCTGAAATAGCCAGCTCTCCCTATCTTTTGACTCATTTCCTTATTCATTTCTATCCTATAAATACCCTACACATCAGAGGCAGAGGGAGCGATTAGGTGAGAAGGATTCTTAGGCTAGTTTTCATTCTAGGTTAGTGTAGGTTTTTATTTTTCTTTTCATGTAACTTTTATTTCTTTGTAAGCATAGTTAGACTGAAATTCATGTAAGTAAGAGAGAGATTTATGTTGAGAGTGACACCTATGTAACCTCCTCCTTTCTTCCATCATTTCTGGAAGCAATAAAAAGGTAACTTGTTTATGTTTTTCTTGTTTTTATAATTCTTCTTCGCTTTTCTACTTTTCCTCTTTTTTTTATGAGTATCTAAGTGATATAGTATCATCAGTATAACCTTGTTGTGTGTTTTCCACAGATATTTTATGATGATTATCACCTCCTCAAGATTCTATCATTTCATTCTTGTTCGTCCTGATGATGTAATGAGATGGGGAAGCAAGGTGTTTGTGCCAACAATCCAAGGTAAGTCATCAACCGGAAGAGGTATGTAAGTTATTTTAGTTTTTCCTTCTTTCTTTTAATCTTTTAGTTTAGATCACTATAATCTCCCAACTCTTTTATTCACTCCTTTTAATTTTTTTTATATAAAATCAGTTTCTATTTTCTCCACCTTCTCAAATAACCACTTTCTTCACAAATTAACATAACTTATTTTCTTTTTCTTTTCAAGAACTAAAAGAAGAACTTTAATCATTTCAAGTGAACTAAAGAGAACTTGCAAGAAGCTTCCATCGCTAGTCCCTCCTTATGGATCATGACCCACATATCCACTTGCTATAGTGATAGCATTGAGTACCTTGCACTGCCTATTATCAATTCTGAAATTCTATATTTTTCTATGTGCAGGTCAAGACTCAATCAAAATTTTGGCACCGTTGCCGGGAAGGACGGTAAGTAACTTTTTTTGTTTACTTTATTGATTAACTTTCTTTTCTGTTCTTGGTATACAGGTTTAACAATAAGAAAATTTTTGTTGCAGAGGACATATAAGTGGCTCTGGACTCTGCTCAAGAAAGTAGAGCGCAGAAGCTCTCAGATTTGCTACATTCTCGTGACAATCTGAGTGAACTACTAACCTGTATTTTTTTCAGGTTGGCTGAATTGCAAAGTTTAAATATTTGTAGATATTTATTTTCTTATTTGACTCACTGTACATACATTTCTAATTCAACAGTAAAAGGTTGATTGTAAATACTAAAAACGGTTTAGACTTTACATTTAGGCACGTGTCTATTTTGTTACATTTTCTATTTACTGTTGAAGAGTGCTGGAGCCAAGGTATGTGTGCATAACATTTAATATAAGGTTCATTCTTGTATGAATTATTGCTTGTGTGTTACTTTTTCTATATACTTGTACACTGCATTAAACTGAATTAAGGGCTTGTCCTATAAATAAGATAAGGTGGGAAAGTCATTACCCTCCCTTAGCCCACAAATAATCTCCTCACTCACTAACCCAAGCTTAACTAAAGCTGAGTAGATGTTTGCCCTAGGGACATTTCAGACTCAAATAGAAGACTAACCTAAGGAGGAAGTTGATTAGAATTTGACTTTTGTCAAATCGGTGTCGAAGGTTGGGGATTGATGAGGCAAAATCTCAAAGAACAATAGTTTGGCATAATTAGGCCCACTGCTTAGGCACGGATAACTCTCACTAATCTTGCCCCTACCTGATCGATTAACTTGCGGTCAGATTTTACAATATACCCCTCATGGGCAGTCTAACCAGTAAGGAGTCATGTAGATCTAAGTTCTACCCTAACTTAGGTTAGATTTTTTTTCTTTTTATTTCTTTGTTTGTTTATTTGTTTATTTTTCTTTATTTGTTTTTAACATTTCTTGTGTGATATGGCTTATAACAACAATTTTTTCAATTTTAATGGTAATCCATATGTCACCCCGACCTCTTTTGATTAGGATGTTACCCACCTGGCATATCATAACTTTAACCAACCTAGTGTACCGGATTGGTCTTATTCGAATCAATACATGCCCCGGTCCCAATACTATAAACAAGACTAGAATAATCATCACTACCCTTCACAGAATCAATAGGGATGCAACTCCCCAGAATCATATTATCAACCACCATTCTAACGTTCAGCCTATAATTTTTCTAGTCATGATTAACCAATAGAAGAAAAATCTGATGCTATGAAAAGTATAGAAGCCATGATTGAGTCCCAAGAACAAAAGCTGAAAATGATGGACTCACAATTCCTACAAGACTCCCAAACCAAGATCCTTACTCTATGTTCCAAGTCCCACAACAAGAAAAAGAACCTATGGACTCATATAGGAGTATGGAAAACCTGATTCAGTTAGAAAATAATTTTTTTAATCTATCAATAGGCTAGAAGCACAAATGAGTCGTTATATCAACATAGTGAAAGATAGAAATGAGGAAACTTTATCTAACACATATTCGACCAATTCAGATTGCCCTAGCCATATTGATAGGATTGAAGAATCTTAGTGTCTTCGAGACTTTGATCAAGACTCAATTTCATCACACAGATTTGAACTTGACCAATTCCAAATATTAGACAAATTGATAAGTTTTTCATTCAATGAGATTTAACTTGAGTGTGAATGTGACCCTGATCTCCAACCTTGTGATTCAATTTTCATTTTCGACTTTATGTTGACTCCGGTATCATTACCCAATTTGGACCAATTTTCTAAGCCAACATTTATTCCCGCACCCATAGATCTAGAAATTGAATCACCAAATTTGGATAGTTACATTCCATTGATGGGAGAAGAAAGTGAATTTCAATTCTTTAATTTGGACTTAACTCTTGAACCAAAACAGACTCTCGAGCCCAAAGTTGATTTTTCTGAGTTAGTAATGGTTCCCGAACCTATCACTCTTAAATCCAAGTCAATTATTCCATCAAGTCACATTCTTTTGTTGGACATAGGTATTGACCATAATGACTCAGTGATGATTTTTCAGGATTGTTCATGTAAAGGGAATAAGTTTCATGATAGAATATTTTATGATCCCATTCATATTGGAGATTGTAATTATGTACATAAAAAAGAGGTCAATAAAGGTGGGTTCCATGAACTATCACATTATCTTGATTGGGTAGCAACGCTTGACCCAATCCGACCACCACCGGAACCACCACCTTAAAGTAAAATTTTTCTTCCCTTTCTTCTTTTTCATGCATCTTTGCATTCATTCATACATTGAGGACAATGCATGAGATAGGTGTGGGGGAGGGTTCTAATATAACATAGGTTTTTCTTTTATTTAAAATAAAAAAATTAATATTTTTCTATCTTAAAAAAAAACTCTTTGATAAGAAAGCAATATTTTGACATATCTTTTATATGAAATTATGTCTTTAAGGAATAGGAGAATCATAATTAGAATTTCTTATACTTGGTCAAAATAAGATTATTTGTTTGATTTCTAGAGTTAGGAAGAAATTTTGAAAAGTAATTTAGTTTTAATTATTACCTTGATGAAATATGCATGCTTTATATACTTACACACTTAGGGTTCAAAAACAAAGATTCTTATGCCTTATATAAAAAAGAAAAAAGAAAAATATATGTATTTATATCAAAAATTTTCTAATTAAGCTGAGTATTTGTGTCTCCTAAAGCATAAGTATTCACGCCTAAAAGTGATCCATATAATAAAATCTTTAGTTCTTTGGCCTTCTTTGCTCGAGTCCTTAAGTCCTTGGGGTGTTTTCTCAATCGGTGCCCTAAGACCGTCCGATTTGAGAGTCACCGATTAAAGCCTCATTACATGGGTATATTAGAAAGCCTAATAGAACTAAGGAATAATAGCACCAAAAATATAAATAAATAAATAAATAAAATAAGGCATAAGAGTTAGAGTGAAAGAACCCTTAGTTAAAAGTTTATGGTCACGAAGGTGCATATGACTTAGGATAAAGTAATAGACTAGATGAGGAATATAGTTTGACTTCTTATCTTGATTGATAACAAGTTTTTGAATAAAGACTAAATCTAGGAATGAAAATTTTGATTTTCCTATAACTTATAGATTACTTGAACTCTTACAATAATACTTCAAATATTTTCTCTCTTTTTAAAATGCTTTTCGAAAATATTAACACTTTCTTTCTTTTTTTATGGATTTTATGGGTGCAATCCACTGAAAATCCTCGCGAGACAAAACTCGTCCTCTAGGGGTAACATAGAGGTTTAACTGCTTGTTGCACATGCTCAGTTCAATCATGTGACCTGCAAAAGTTGTCTAATTCTTAGGTTTAGTTTTGATGTTTTGCTCGAGGACGAGCAAAAGATAGGTCTGGGGGTGTGATCACACACGTGCGTTGTATGTTTTCATATTAAGTGTGTCACACATCTACATTTTTATTTAAATAAAATTCTGCTATTAATGTACTTTCATATTTAATGGTGTGTAGGATAATTATGGAAGAAAAAGAGAGATAAATAGAATTATCCAATTAAATCAAAAAGTTCAAAAGAAAAGACATCGATTCAAATCTAGAGATTCTAAAGGCCATCTTCTGAAGACCGGGTATATCAGATGAGATAATATCATTCAAATTCAAAGGAAAAATAAATTAGAAAAAGACCCTATCAGTTTTATTGAGGATAAATAGATAGATCATCAAATATAAAGATGAAATTCAAAATCCAAAAGATAAATGGATAGAGAGAAGATCAACGGATGAGATGAAGCAATTTAGACTCAGATTCAAACTGGATACATTTTAGTATTTGAATCATAACTTTCGCTACTGAAACACAAATCTGATGATTCAAGATGATCCAAAAAGAAGACTTAAAAGGCTATAATTATTACTTGATCACTGTTTTTAATTTTATCATTTGATAAGTTATATTCAGCAATCAACACTCCAATAAGCTGTAGGTCAGAATTGAATATCCACATAAAATCAAGTTTGAAGATAAGGGGAGGATTCAAATTCAGAAATAGCCAGCTCTCTTTATCTTTTGACTCATTTCCTTATCTATTTCTATCCTATAAATATCCCATATATCAGAGGCAGAGGGAGCTATTAGGCTGAGAAGAATTCTTAGGCTAGTTTTCATTCTAGGTTAGTGTAGGTTTTTATTTTTATTTTCATGTAACTTTTATTTCTTTGTAAGCATAGTTAGACTGAGATTCATGTAAATAAGAGGGAGAGATTTATATTGAGAGTGACACCGATGTAACCTCCTCCTTTCTTTCATTATTTCTGCAAGCAATAAAAAGCTAACTTGTTTATGTTTTTCTTATTTTTATAATTCTTCTTCTCTTTTCTACTTTTCCTCTTTTAGTTTTTGATGAGTATCCAAGTGATCTGATAGCATCAATATAGCCTTGTTGTGTGTTTACTACCGATATTTCATGATGATGATCTCCTCCTCAAGATTCTGTATTATTTCATTTTTGTTCGTCTTGATGATGTAATGCGACTGGGGACTGAGCTCTATCTTATATGGATTATGCATTGATCGTCTACAAAGTAAGGTAAACGTGCCAACAATCTAATGTAAGTCATCAACCGAAGAGATAGGTAAGTTATTTTAGTTTTTTCTTCTTTCTTTTAGTTCTTTAGTTTAGATCACTACCATCTCTCAACTCTTTTATTCTCTCCTTTTAATTTCTTTGTATAAAATTATTTTTTATTTTCTCCACCTTCTCAATCTATCACTTTCTTTACAAAGTAACATAACTTATTTTTCTTTTCTTTTCAAGAACTAAAAAAAGAACTTTAACCATTTCAAGTGAACTAAAGAGAACTTGCAAAAAGCTTCCATCACTAGTCTCTCCTTGTGGATCACGACCCACATAGCCACTTGTTATACGATAGCACTGAGTACCTTGCACTGCCTATTATCAATTCTGAAATTCTGTATTTTCTGTGTGCAGGTCAAGACTCAATCAAAATTTTAATAATTTTACCCTTTGAATCATCTATGAAGGTGTCGGTGCCACCTGCACTAGACCTTTATAGTGTTACAAAATTGTTAATGTCCCATCTCATGTGTCGTGAGCAATCACTATCAAGGTACCATACCTCCCTACGTATTGAGGCCTTGGTACATACCTATATCATTTAAAAGAGTTGTTGACTTTGGTATCCAAATCTTTTTGGGTCGTAAAATGTTAGGTTTTTGAATTCAAACATGAATATTTTAAACATTCAATTTATCGTAGCAAAACTTAGCCAAGTGACCTTTTCGGCCACAATAAGTGCATGAGTACACCTTGGCATACATAAAAGCATGACGTGCATTGTGTGCATGATGAGCATGTATGTGTTGTGCTTGTGTGTGAACATGTTGTTATGTGTGAGAAACATGTGTAAATGATTTCTTTTGAGTTTGACTCTTAGGAAATATGACTTCTAATCTAGCTTTGTCAAACTCACATTATTTTTAAAATATTGCTCAAAGTATTTATTTTATTTTTCATCATAGAAAACTCATTTTCATCAATACATGAAAATTTTGCTTTACATGAAATTTTATGAGCTTTCTTTTTCTTCGAAAACTATAATCATTGATTTTGTGGAAGTTCATTTTCTTTCTTCATTTTTAATCACTTTTTTTGAGAAAGTCATAGTTGTTGGAAAGTTCTTCAAAAGTTTCTCCTAGCTCATCTATGGATAACTCACAATCATCAAGAATGGTTTCGGGAGTTACCTTAGATGTGTTATAATTAGCTATGAAATATATGTTTGCCGTGTTCACCTCTTCTTCGGATTCGCTCTTCGAATCCCAAGTTGCTTTCAAGGCCTTCTTTTGTAGGGCTTCTTGGAGGTAGTAGTTTTTTTCTTTGTCTCCAAGCAATCAGCAACGATGTACCCAGACTTTCTATAATTGCAGCAAACTATTTTTTTCCCCTCCTTCCTTGCTTTCTTCTTTGATTATTGAACTTAGCCTTATTGTACATTCTCCTCACATTTTTCACCTGGTACAAATCTTCATTATCCTCTTGTTCATCTTCCTTTTCGTCGGAGATGAGTGGAGTAGACTTGAAGGCAAGTGTTGTCTTCTTTGGAGGTGCCTTCTCTTCTCTTAATTTTTTCTCCATTTTGTGGGTCTTGAGGTTGCCTATGAGATCAATGAACTCCATCTCCTCTTTATCATTTTTCTCATTTAAGATTGTTGATTTGACCTCCCAAGTGAGTGAAAGTACCCATATGATCTTCCTCACATTTTGGTCATTGTCGATAGAATTACCTAAAGAAGTAAGCTCATTTGTAATTTTAGTAAACCTTATGATCATGTCATCAATAGATTCACTACCATTCACGCAAAAATTTTCTTATTGGGAACGCAAAAGATCTATTTTAGCTCTTTTGACTTGTGATGTTCTCTCATGTGTGATAACCAAATGTGACCAAATTTCATGTGTGATTTTACAATGAATAACTCTAGATATATCATCATCATTCAAAGCTTGTAAAAGTGCATAGTGAGCCTTAACATTAGCATCAAATTCCTTCAAAGCGTTTTTCTCATCACCCTCGGGAAACCCAAACCAGTTACCACCTTTGCAACCCGGTGATTGGTCTCTATATTTGCAAATTTCATACCATATTTTCACACTTATTCTTTATAAAATTCTGCTAAATAATGATTTTCTTGTGTGTTTCTAGGTGCATGGTATGAGGTGAAGAAGAAACCCAAAATCTTATTTATTTGGTGATTTTTAAAGCATAAAGATAGCCATTGACTTTGGAAGCTCATTCTGTTGCTTCTGGAAGCAGAAAACAAGGATCCAACAGGCTGCACATGTACCATACCCAGACCATGCCCTGCACATCCTAGCACTACGCCTCTAGCCGCAACATAAACGCGGCCATGCTACAAAGCCGTGCGTCGTACTTCGACACGTGGCCCCGCATGGCCCAGTATGACCCCTGGTACCCCCGATTTTGCCTATAAAAGCCCAGTGTTGAGCAGAATTGAGAAGTATGTAATTTTAGCGTAGTTTCTTCTCTTTAGGGTAGTTTAGATTAGTTATTCTTTTTCTTTCTCTTTTGTATTTTCTATTTCTTGCAGATCATGCAATAGGGAAGAGAGTAGTACATAGGATGAAAGTAAGAGTGCTTGTAATGGAGGGTGACACTCCATGAAAAGTTCTCTCTTTATCTCTACTTATTTACTTCTCTCTAACTCCTTTTTCATGTTTAGCTAATTTTATTTTTATGGTAGCTAAACTACAACTACTAACTACGCTAACTTCTTACTTGATAATCCACATGAATCTAATAGCCTCTACTTGGTCTTGCTCTTGCAAGAGCCATTGATGGCTCATGATAATGGATTCTAGCACTCTAATATTTAACTCTCTAACAAGTTACCATTAATTTATTCCATACTTTCTCTAGTTAGTTATGATGGTTTAAGTGTAACTTGCACTTGTTTGTTGAATTTGGATGTGAAAGAAATCTTATGAGCCATGTTTTGTAAAGCTTTTGAACTAAGGACTAGTGATGGCCAATGATACATGTGAGACAATTATGACTAAGAGGTTAGCATGTTAGTGGAGCCATTAGTAGTTAGTAACCATGACTTTTCTTTTCTTTTTTACTTTATTTTAGAAATAATTACATAAATCACAAATATATTCTTTTCTATGTTTTTCACTCCTTTGTTTTCACCGTATCCTTCTCTTTTCATTATTTGTTTTCTTTTCTTTTCATTCTTTAAAATATAGAAGAACCGTTAACACACACTTGAATAGATTGGTAAAGCTTCTATTGCTTCCCGTCCTTATGAATTCGACCCATTTAGCCACTATACTATAACGGAAGTATCGAGGAAGCCAAAGAACATACTTTTCAAAATAACACTTTTTGTGCACGGTTTCCCCCGATCAAATTTTGACGCTGTTGCTGGAGATGGAAACAGCTTGATTTCCCGTTTTTGTTAACTTTTCTTCTTTGTTTCAGGGTACAAGTTTTGGAATCAAGAAAATAAGAGCTGCAGAAACATATAAGTGATCTTGGCCCTCTACTCTAAAAAGTAGAGACCAAGTACCCTCAAACTTGCCGCATTTTTACGGTAGGATTGAGTGAAATACTAATAGATTTTTTTCAGGGTTGCTTGCTTTGGAAAAAAATAGCTCTCTGCAAATATTATATTTCTTGTGTGTCATCACTAAGATTCTGCTAATAAACTAACAGTAAAAAGCATGTTGCAAATTTAAAAATCGATTTAGACTCTTACATTTTGGGCATGTGCCTTTATGATTCATTTAAATTACTATTGAAGAGTGCCGAAGCAAGGTACGTAAGCATTATATATAGAATAGGACCAACTATTTGGATGATTTATCCGCTTTGAGTGAATCTTATTTGATATATTTATATATTCTGTACACTTGCACGAATCAATTTTAAGGGCAAAACCCAATTAAACAAGATAAGGTGGGCATTTCATTACCCTTTCTTAGCCCAAAAATAATTTTTCAAGCACTCACAATTCCAAACTTAAATTAAAAATTGATAGGCGTTGGCCCCTCCGGGACATCTCGGACTCATTTAAGAGATTGACATAATAGGAAAGTTGTTAGAATTTGACTCTTATCAAATCGGTGTCCAAGGTTGGGGATTGAGAGGTGAAACCTCAGAGAACAGTAGTTTGGCATAATTAGGCCTGCTGCTCCGGTACGGATACCTCCCATTGGTCTTGTCCCCTACCTGGCCGATTAACTTGTGGTCAGATTTCTACAAGGTATCCCCCATGGACAGTCTAACTTGTTAGGAGTCGTCTAGATTTAAGTCAACCCTAGCATAGACTTGTTTTCTTTTTCTTTTTCTTTATTTATTTGTTTATTTGTTTGCTTTTCTTTTCTGTAAATTTTGAATTACATTTCAACAACAACAATTTTTTCAATCCTAATATAAATCCATATTTCACTCCAACCTTATTTGACTCGAATAACTCCAACCCGGCTATGTAAAACATGAACCAACCATATAGGTCATATTGGGTTTGTCCGACTCAATATGACCCATATCCCAAATTCTATGATCTAAATTTTCAAAATAATTTTTACTCTTCACAGAGTCAGTGGGGATTCACTACCCCCAAGTTAGATTATCAATCACCTTGTCCACCTTCTTTTTTCTCACATTTTGTTTCACATACTCCTTTTTCAGAACCACCAATTACAGAAAAATGTGAGTTGCAAAGGAGTTTGAAAGAAATGATAGAGGCCCAAAAATAACTTGAAAATATTGTGGCCTCATCATATCCATAGAATTTGTATATTTCTTTTCCAGAATCATTAAAAGAAAAATCATTGTTGGAAAAGACTATGGAATTTGTGCAAGAGTCCGAGCGACAAATTCAAAACATGTTTGACTTCCACTGTCCACCAAATTTTCATATGACCCACGAGTCGGTATTAGTTCCTGTTCCATCTGAGTCCAAATCAATCATCTCCCAAAATTACACTTCACTGTTGGACAAAGGTATTGAACAAAATGACTCAAGCATTATTTTTGAAAATTGGAAATTAGATGGGGATAATATTTTAAATAAGACCATTTACTCAATCATTCTTTTACTGGGCGATTAGAGAGCTCACTGGTGGGTTCCTGTAAGATCCACAATCTCTAAATTAGGCCACATTTCGTAGGCCAATAAGACCACCACCGGAACCACCACCATAAGGTAATTTTTTTCTTCCCTTTTTCATTTGTTTCATACAGATATATATTCACGACGCATTGAGGACAATGCATGAGATAAGTATGGGGGGAGGGTTTACTAATGATTGGCAGTGAAAAGTGCATTTTATCATAACATTTACCATCACATTTTCATATTTATTCATTTAATTCTGCACATTTACTAATATTTTATTATTTATTGTGTGCAGGCCTCGAAATATTTAAAAGAAAGAATTAAAGCCTAAAAGAGCCAAAAGCTCACATATAAAGCCCAAGTGCAAAAGTGCAAATATCAATTGTCAAAAATGCAAATACACAAGGGCCAAAGTTGCAAATATAAAGAAGAGGGAAGGATAGACTTCTATTCAACCCTAAATGCTTGCAGGATGAAGATAAAGATAAAAGAAGCTTCATTTTATCCCTAATCCTATTCAAAGTTGGATTAAATTGAATACAAAGGAGGAAAGGATTAATCTTCATCTCCTATTCAAGTTCAAATTCAGGAGATAAAGTCCTAAAAGATGAAGGGGATAAAGCTAATCCTAAAGATAAAAGGAGAAGAGTTTAAAGATAAATTCGGATTCAGACTGTACATGTTTAGTATTCAGATCATAACTTTTGCTACAGATATGCAAATCCGATGATTCAAAATGCTCCAGAAAGAAGACTTGAAGACCTACAACTCTTATGTTGATTAAAGTTTCCAATTCAGTCTGTAGATAAGCTAATTTTGGCGATCAACATGATAATAAGTTGCAGGACAGATTTGATTTGAACTTCTATGGATAAGTGCCACAAGTCTGGAGATAAGATTTTTTGGGAGAGTTGTACCAGGACTCTACATCTTCCAACTCCTATAAATACCCCTGCAGATGCAACACAGATAGCGTCCAGCACAGTACAGGGCCAAAATTAGGGTTTCTTATAGGTTTTCTTCTTTTGTAATTAGGGTTTTCTTTTTATTTTCAAGAGAGAGAGGCTTATGTTGAGCATGACACCGATGTACCTTCCTCTTCTCTGCCATTGTACTAATTAATAAAGGTAATCTTTTCTTTTGTTTATTGTTCTTATGTTTTACTTTTCTTTTTGTTTTCTCGTTTTTTTTTTCTTTGATCTATGTTGGTTTATATGAGCATGCAAGTGATTTCTGAAGCACGAGTATAACGAGTCTTGGCGAGAGCCAACGATATTTCATGGAGATGCTCTCCTCCTCAAGGTGTGTATCAATTCATGCTTACCAAGGTTTGATGATCTAATGCGAACAGGGGACTGAGATCGATCCTATGGTTTATGCGTTCATGCCTCCAAAGCAAGGTAGAAAGTGTTAAGATTTCATGTTATTCTTCAACCAAGGTTAGTGTTTCTTTCTTCTCTTTTCTTTTCTTTTCTTTTATTTTTGTAGAATAAACTACCATCTACCAACTCTATCTTTTTCCGACCCATTGTAAATACCGCTTTCCTTCTAAACTAACTAATATTTTCTTATTTTCTTTTAATAACTAAAAAAAAGATAAATTTTTAGAGTAGAACTTACAAACGCTTCTATCGCTAGTCCCTCCCTGAGGATCACGACCCGCATAGCCTTGCTACAGCGGATTCGAATTGAACACTTGCACACCTTTAATTCTTAATCTAATATTTCATATTTTGTGTGCAGGTAAAAGTTCAACCAAAATTTTGGCGCCGTTGCCGGGGAGGGACGATAAGTTTTTCTCTAATAAAAAAATTAATTATTAACTAATTCTTTTAATTCTTTTCTGTTTGCAGGTTTGGAGAACAGAAAAACAGCAGCAGAAGTGGACATATAAAAACTCTGTGCCTTTGCCCTTGAAGGCAGAGCAGCAGAGCCTGCTACTTAGCCGCAGAAACGCGGCAATAGCCGCGGATCCGCGGCAGTAGCAGAGGACTACTTACTGAAATTTTTGCAGGTTGCTGCAAATTGCAAATATTGTCTACTGCTCTGTTTAAATTTGTTCTGTGATAACATGCTTACTGCTAATTAATTCAACAGTAAACTATTTGTTGTTAAAGATAAAAATTGATTAGACGTTTGCATATTAGGCACGTGTCCTTTCAATTCATTTATTTTTACTGTTGAAGAGTGCTGGAGCAAGGTACGTACGCATTGCATGTAGAATAGGACTCATCTCTTGGTTGATTTTCTGCTTTGAGTGAATCTTATCTACTTATCTTGTACACTTGCACTAATTCATCTTAAGGGCATAACCATTAACAAGATAAGGTGGGGATTTCATCACCCTTCCTTAGCCCAAAAATCATATCCCAAGCACTCACTAACCCAAGCCTAACTTAAAAATTAGTAGACGTTGGCCCTAGGGACATCTCGGACTCAATAGGAGATTATCCTAAGGGGGAACAGTGCTGGAAGTTGACTCTTGTCAAATCAGTGTCTAGGAAAGGGATTGAGGGCCGAAAGCCCGAAGATTGGTGGTTATTTAATTAAGGAACGTCTTTGACGGAAACCTCCCACCACTCTTGCCCTGACCTGGCTGATTAACTTGTGGTCAAAGTCTGCACCCTACCTCCCGTGGACAGTCTAACCAGTTAGGAGTCGTCTAGGTCATAGGTCTACCCTAACTTAGGTTAGAATTTTTTCTTTTTTGTTTGTTTGTTTGTTTCTTTTTCTTTGTTGTGTTGGTGTGATATGGCATATAATAATAATTTTTCCAATTTTAATCCATATTACACACCTAACTATTTTTCAGATATTACCAACCCGGCATATCACAACTTTGACCAACCTAGTGTGCCGGAATGGTCTTATCCGAATGAACATAACCCATACCCCCATCTTATGACCATAATTTTAATAATTTCAACTCGTCACAGAGTTCATGGGGTTTCGATTCCCTCGAGTCTAATTTTCAACCGACTTGTCCTCCATCTCCACCTTGTCCACCATATTCCCAAGAGTCATACTCTGATCCCCCCATTCAGAATAGATTACCATCTATCGAGGAAATGATAAGTATGCATGAGTCCAAGCAAAAATTACCATCAATCGCAGACATGATTATGCGTGAGTCCACCGACTCACAACTTCATCACGATTACACTTCATCTTTTCAAGTCCAATCACAGCATGATGCACCTATCGACTATGAAAGGATGCTTGCCGCCATGACTCAGGCTAGATTAGCCCATGATCGTGATATAGATATGATGGTTCAATCTTTACGTTCTCACCGTTCGGCCATTTCTGCTTTTGCTGACCACTCTCTTAGAGCCGACGAACCAAGTTGCTTTGGACAACAAGATTCTATTTCAGTGCCATCATTAGAACTTGCCGAAACTCCAATTCTTGATAATATGGCAAGTTTCTCCTTTCTTGAAATAGAACTTGAGCATGAATATGATCATGATCTTCCACTAGATGATTCAATTTTATTTCCTGATTCAATAATGACTCCAGTATCTCAACTTGATTTCACTTTTCCTGAGTCAACATTGGATCCTGTTCCAATTCATCATGAAATTGAATCACCCACTTTAGATGATCATATCGAACTTGACCAATTTTACAATCTTGAAAATCCTATGGATAAATTGGCAAGTTCTGATTTTTATATCATTGAACCCAATGAGATATGTGACCTAGATTCTCAAATCTATGATCAAGTTCAAATTCCTGAATCATTATTGACTCCTGTTCTGTTACCTGAATTAGGTAATATTTTAGAGTCAGTTTTGATTCCCACACCTATCATTGCTGAACTTGAATCACCAATATTGAGTCACATTCCATTGTGGGAAGATGATTGTGGACTTGAGCTTAAACTTATTGATTTGGACCCACTTCCTGAACTTAGCCCGACTCCTGAGCCCTTACTTGATTTGAGCTTCTTCCCTGAGTCGGTATTCGTTCCCGCACCTATAATGTCCAAGTCAACAATTCCATCTTTCCATACTCCATTTTGGGACAAGGAGGTTGACAAA
This sequence comes from Agave tequilana, assembly GCA_038442645.1. Taxonomy (NCBI): domain Eukaryota; kingdom Viridiplantae; phylum Streptophyta; class Magnoliopsida; order Asparagales; family Asparagaceae; genus Agave; species Agave tequilana. The sequence continues at coordinate 134,908 of JAVJIF010005179.1, read as the reverse complement.
ATTGACTCTGAAATTTATTATGAAATTTGAAAATTTGATGGGGTGGAAATTCTTAAAAATGATTATACATATATTTTAGTGGGTTATGTAAGGAAAATTTCTGGTGGGTTCCACCAAATTATATGTTATCTTGATTGGGTAGCAACGGTTGGCCCAATTAGACCACCTCCGGAACCACCACCTTAAGGTAACTTCTGCCTTCCCTTCTTTTGTTTCATGCATATATGCATTCATTCATACATTGAGGATAATGCATGAGATAAGTGTGGGGTGGGCTTTACTAACATACTATGTTAAAATAGGTAGACACTAACAAAATTTGCTAATAATAAAAAAAAAAATTTTAAAAAAATGTTATAAAAAGGACAATATTTTGACTTATCTTTTGAAAGAAATCTAAGTTAATCTTAAGAATTAGGAAAATCATGATTAAGATTTCTAAAAACTTGGTCAAAATAAATAAATTGTTTAATTTTTAGGTATAGGAGAAGAAATTGAATAATTAATTAGTCTTGATTTTTACCTTAATGAAGTATGCATACCTAATGCATATCTAGGATTCTAAAACGAAGACCTTTGTGCCTCATATATAAAAAAAAAAGTAAAAAAAAAAGAAGAAAAATCACTAATTAAGCTGAATACATGTGCCTCAAGAAGCATAAGTATTCACGCCTAAAGGTGAGTAATAAATAAAATAAAGCTCTTAGTTTTGTGGCCTAGTTCACTCTAATTTGAGTCCGCGGGGTGTTTTCTCACCTGGTGCCCTAAGGCCGACCGGTTTGGGAGCCACCGACTTTAAGTTCACTAGATGGGTGGATTAGAAAGCCTAAGAAGACTAAGAAATATAATATATGTAGTAACACATCTAATAATCAATTAGTTAGGTATGAGGGCCTCAAGAAGCCTTGATGCTTACACGAAAGAAAATTAGATGAGTTATACATATTAAAAAAAGAAGAAAAAAAATAAAGAGGCATGAAAGTCCAAGTTAAGGAATTCCTAATAAAAATTCATAAGGATGCATATGATTTTTGGTAACGAAAAAGACTATATTAGAAACTCAATTTTAATTCTTACCTAAAATGAATAACAATTCACTTTATTAAGACTAAGTTTAAAGAATGAATAAAAATGATAATCCTAAAACTTATAGACTACTTAGTCTCTTCAAATATAATTCAAATATTTTTCTTTTTATGGATTTTGTGGGTGTAATCCGCTGAAACTCTCACGAGACAACACTCGTCCTCTAGGGTAACCTAGGGGTTTAACGGCTTGTTGCACATGCTAAGTGCAACCGTGATTCCTACGAAAGTGAGTTAGGTTAGATTAATTTTTCTTTTTCTCTTTGATTTTTACTCGAGGACGAGCAAAAAGATAAGTGTGGGGGTGTGATTGGCAGTGAAAAGTGCATTTTTATCATAACATTTACCATCACATTTTCATATTTATTCATTTAATTCTGCACATTTACTAATATTTTATTATTTATTGTGTGTAGGCCTCGAAATATTTAAAAGAAAGAATTAAAGCCTAAAAAGAGCCCAAAAGCTCACATATAAAGCCCAAGTGCAAAAGTGCAAATATCAATTGTCAAAAATGCAAATACACAAGGCCAAAGTTGCAAATATAAAGAAGAGGGAAGGATAGACTTCTATTCAACCCTAAATGCTTGCAGGATGAAGATAAAGATAAAAGAAGCTTCATTTTATCCCTAATCCTATTCAAAGTTGGATTAAATTGAATACAAAGGAGGAAAGGATTAATCTTCATCTCCTATTAAAGTTCAAATTCAGGAGATAAAGTCCTAAAAGATGAAGGGGATAAAGCTAATCCTAAAGATAAAAGGAGAAGAGTTTAAAGATAAATTCGGATTCAGACTGTACATGTTTAGTATTCAGATCATAACTTTTGCTACAGATATGCAAATCCGATGATTTAAAATGCTCCAGAAAGAAGACTTGAAGACCTACAACTCTAATGTTGATTAAAGTTTCCAATTTAGTCTGTAGATAAGCTAATTTTGGCATAAGTTGCAGGACAGATTTGATTTGAACTTCTATGGATAAGTGCCACAAGTCTGGAGATAAAATTTTTTGGGAGAGTTGTACCAGGACTCTACATCTTCCAACTCCTATAAATACCCCTGCAGATGCAACACAGATAGCGTCCAGCACAGTACAGGGCCAAAATTAGGGTTTCTTCTAGGTTTTCTTCTTTTGTAATTAGGGTTTTCTTTTTATTTTCAAGAGAGAGAGGCTTATGTTGAGCGTGACACCGATGTACCTTCCTCTTCTCTGCCATTGTACTAATCAATAAAGGTAATCTTTTCTTTTGTTTATTGTTCTTATGTTTTACTTTTCTTTTTGTTTTCTCGTTTTTTTTCTTTGATCTATGTTGGTTTATATGAGCATGCAAGTGATTTCTGAAGAACGAGTATAACGAGTCTTGGCGAGAGCCAACGATATTTCATGGAGATGCTCTCCTCCTCAAGGTGCGTATCAATTCATGCTTATCAAGGTTTGATGATCTAATGCGAACAGGGGACTGAGATCGATCCTATGGTTTATGCGTTCATGCCTCCAAAGCAAGATAGAAAGTGTTAAGATTTCATGTTATTCTTCAACCAAGGTTAGTGTTTCTTTCTTCTCTTTTCTTTTCTTTTCTTTTATTTTTGTAGAATAAACTACCATCTACCAACTCTATCTTTTTTCGACCCATTGTAAATACCGCTTTCCTTCTAAACTAACTAATATTTTCTTATTTTCTTTTAATAACTAAAAAAAAAAGATAAATTTTTAGAGTAGAACTTACAAACGCTTCTATCGCTAGTCCCTCCCTGAGGATCACGACCCGCATAGCCTTGCTACAGCGGATTCGAATTAAACACTTGCACACCTTTAATTCTTAATCTAATATTTCATATTTTGTGTGCAGGTAAAAGTTCAACCAAAATTTTGCAAAATTTTGGTTGAACTATTACCTGCACACAAAATATGAAATATTAGATTAAGAATTAAAGGTGTGCAAGTGTTCAATTCGAATCCGCTATAGTAAGGCTATGCGGGTCGTGATCCTCAGGGAGGGACTAGCGATAGAAGCGTTTGTAAGTTCTACTCTAAAAATTTATCTTTTTTTTTAGTTATTAAAAGAAAATAAGAAAATATTAGTTAGTTTAGAAGGAAAGCGGTATTTACAATGGGTCGAAAAAGATAGAGTTGGTAGATGGTAGTTTATTCTACAAAAATAAAAGAAAAGAAAAGAAAAGAGAAGAAAGAAACACTAACCTTGGTTGAAGAATAACATGAAATCTTAACACTTTCTACCTTGCTTTGGAGGCATGAACGCATAAACCATAGGATCGATCTCAGTCCCCTGTTCGCATTAGATCATCAAACCTTGGTAAGCATGAATTGATACGCACCTTGAGGAGGAGAGCATCTCCATGAAATATCGTTGGCTCTCGCCAAGACTCGTTATACTCGTGCTTCAGAAATCACTTGCATGCTCATATAAACCAACATAGATCAAAAAAAAAAAACGAGAAAACAAAAAGAAAAGTAAAACATAAGAACAATAAACAAAAGAAAAGATTACCTTTATTAATTAGTACAATGGCAGAGAAGAGGAAGGTACATCGGTGTCACGCTCAACATAAGCCTCTCTCTCTTGAAAATAAAATGAAAACCCTAATTACAAAAGAAGAAAACCTAGAAGAAACCCTAATTTTGGCCCTGTACTGTGCTGGACGCTATCTGTGTTGCATCTGCAGGGGTATTTATAGGAGTTGGAAGATGTAGAGTCCTGGTACAACTCTCCCAAAAAATCTTATCTCCAGACTTGTGGCACTTATCCATAGAAGTTCAAATCAAATCTGTCCTGCAACTTATTATCATATTGATCGTCAAAATTAGCTTATCTACAGACTGAATTGGAAACTTTAATCAACATTAGAGTTGTAGGTCTTCAAGTCTTCTTTCTGGAGCATTTGAATCATCGAATTTGCATATCTGTAGCAAAAGTTATGATCTGAATACTAAACATGTACAGTCTGAATCCGAATTTATCTTTAAACTCTTCTCCTTTTATCTTTAGGATTAGCTTTATCCCCTTCATCTTTTAGGACTTTATCTCCTGAATTTGAACTTGAATAGGAGATGAAGATTAATCCTTTCCTCCTTTGTATTCAATTTAATCCATCTTTGAATAGGATTAGGGATAAAATGAAGCTTCTTTTATCTTTATCTTCATCCTGCAAGCATTTAGGGTTGAATAGAAGTCTATCCTTCCCTCTTCTTTATATTTGCAACTTTGGCCCTTGTGTATTTGCATTTTTGACAATTGATATTTGCACTTTTGCACTTGGGCTTTATATGTGAGCTTTTGGGCTCTTTTTAGGCTTTAATTCTTTCTTTTAAATATTTCGAGGCCTGCACACAATAAATAATAAAATATTAGTAAATGTGCAGAATTAAATGAATAAATATGAAAATGTGATGGTAAATGTTATGATAAAAATGCACTTTTCACTGCCAATCAACTAACGTAGGTTATTTTAAATTTTCTTTCTTTTACACTTTTTTTAGGAAATGTTTAAATTTTTCTTTTGTATAAAAACCCTTTCTTTTTTTTGCAAAACTTTTTGAAATAAGATAAATAGTTTTGATTTATTTTTAAAAAATTTAAGAGGATCTTAGGAATTAAGAAGATCTAAAATTATGAATTCTTAAACTGAGTCAAAATAATAGATCTTATTTAAATTTTGAGATAGAAAAGTAAGATTTAAAAGATAATTTTATCTTAAATTTTTTTCCTTAGATATATGCACTCCACACTAACACAATTTTTTGAAATTGAAATAAAGACTGAAAATACCATAATATATATATAGAGAAAAATGTATATCAGCCCGCGGGCTGAGAGAACTCTCTCAGCCTGCGCTGACGTGGCTCAATTTTGCACCCCACTAACTTGCGGCCCGCTTATCGAAAGAAGTTAAATTACCAAATACCCCTTATGAAAAGCTACTTTTTCGGTAAAAGACAGTGAATGCTGCTTCTTTAATTTTTTTTATCTGATTTGATATTTAATGATTTTTAATATAGTCGCAGTACTTATGAGAACTGCTACCACGGTCGCAGTCTTTTCTAAGGACTGCTACCAAGGTCGCAGTCTTTTTCTGAGGACTTGCTACCAAGGTCGCAGTGTTTTTATGAGAACTGCTACCACGGTCGCAGTCTTTTCTAAGGACTGCTACCAAGGTCGCAGTCTTTTTCTGAGGACTGCTACCAAGGTCGCAGTCTTTTTCTGAGGACTGCTATCATGGTCGCAGTGTTTTTATGAGAACTGCTACCACGGTCGCAGTCTTTTCTAAGGACTGCTACCATGGTCGCAGTCTTTTTCTGAGGACTGCTACAAAGGTCGCAGTCTTTTTCTGAGGACTGCTACCAAGGTCTGCTACCACAGTCTTTTCTAAGGACTGCTACCATGGTCGCAGTCTTTTTCTGAGGACTGCTACCAAGGTCGCAGTCTTTTTCTGAGGACTGCTACCAAGGTCTGCTACCAAGGTCGCAGTCTTTTTCTGAGGACTGCTACCAAGGTCGGTAAAAAGTTGTGAGGGAGGGTATTTTTGGAAATTACAATGTTGAGGTGACTGGCATTAAATTGGGCGGGATTTTACAGGATTTTGCCCGCCAAAATTATTACAAATGTGGGACGGTGATGTTGCCACGCCCGCAGGCTGAGAAAACTCTCTCAGCCCGCGGGCTGAGGTACAGTAAGCCCATATATATATATATATATATATATATATATATATATATATATATATATATATATATATATATATATATATATATATATATAATGTATGTATGTATGTATATATAATAATGATAATAAAACCATATTGAAGCTGGGTAGTTATGCTTCAAGAAGCATGATTATTCACGCCTAAAATAGTGGATAAAAATAAAACAATCACCTTTAATTTTGTGGCCTTATTTACTCGAGTCCTTAAGCACGAGGGATGTTTTCTCATCTGATGCCCTAAAATCATCTGGTTTGAGAGTAACCGTCTAAAGACTCACTACCCGGGTAAGCTAGAAAACCCAAGAAAATTAAGGGAAGGAAAAAAGAAAAAAAGAAAAAAATTGATATAAATAAATGACATGAAATTTAGAGTCGATATCTTAAAAATCTTCACAATTCACAAAGTGCATATTATGTAAGAGTTTTATGAAAGATCAAAGAATCAATTCAATTTTAAATTCTTACATTTAATTTATAACAAGATTTTGCATTTAGACTTAGTTTAAGGAGGAATAATTTTTGGTCAACCTATGACCTTGGATCACATAAATTTTCTGCAAAAATATTTCAAGACTTTTCTCTATTTCAAAACGTGTTTTCAAAATACTAACATTTGATTTCTTTTTTTAAGGATTTTGCGGGTGTAATCCGCTGAAAACCCTCAAGAGATAAAACTCCTCCTTTAGGGGAAACCTAGAGGTTTAACGGCTTGTTACACATGCTCAGTGTAATCGTGTCACCTACAAAAGTGGTGTAATAATTTTCTTAATTTTTTTTGTTTTGCTCGGGACGAGCAAAAGACAAGTTTAGGGGTGTGATTGGTCTCTATATTTGCATATCTCATACCACATTTTCACACTTATTCTTTATAAAATTTTACTAAATAATGGCTTTCTTGTGTGCTTCTAGGTCCATGACATGAAGTGAAAAAGAAGCCCAAAATCTTCTTTATTTGGTGATTTTTAAAGCATAAAGATAGCCATTGACTTTGGAAGCCCATTTTGTTGCTTTTGGAAGCAGAAAACAAGGCTCCAGCAGGCTGTACATGTACTATACCCAGACCATGCCCTGCACACCCTGGCGCTGCGCCTCTGGCCGCAGCATGGCCGCGGAAACGCGACCATGAAACACGGCCATGTTGCAGAGCCACGCGTCGTACTTTGACGCGTGGCCCCGTATGGCCCAGTATGACCCCCTAATACCCCCGATTTTGCCTATAAAAGCCCAGTGTTGAGCAGAATTGAGAAGTATGTAGCTTTTAGGGTAGTTTCTTCTCCTTAGAATAGTTTAGATTAGTTGTTCTTCTTCTTCCTTTTTTTATTTTTCATTTCTTTTAGACATTGTAATGTGAAAGAGAGTAGTACATAGGATGAAAGTAAGAGTGCTTGTAATGGAGGGTGACACTCTATGAAAGGTTCTCTTTTTATCTCTACTTGTTTTCTTCTCTCTAACTCCTTTTACATGTAAAGCTAATTTTCTTCTCATGGCAACTAACCACTAACCACTAACTATGCTAACTTCTTTGATAATTCACGTGAATCTAATTGCCTCTAGTTGGCCTTGCTCTTACAAGAGCCATTGATGGCTCATGATGATAGATTCTAACACTCTAACATCTAACTCTCTAACAAGTTATCATTACTTTATTCCATACTTACTCTAGTTAGTTTTGATGATTTAAGTGTAGCTTGCACTTGTTTGTTGAGTTTGGATGTGAAAATGATCTTATGAGCCAAGCTTTGCAATGCTCTTGAACCAAGGACTAGTGACGGCCAATGATACATGTGAGACAACTATGACTAAGAGGTTAGCATGTTAGTGAAGCCATTAGTAGTTAGTAGCCATGAGTTTTCTTTCCTTTTTACTTTGCTTTAGAAATAATTACATAAATCACAAATACATTCTTTTCTATGTTTCCTACTGCTTTGTTTTCACCATATCTTTCTCTTTCTATTCTTTGTTTTCTTTTCTTTCATTCTTTAAAATATAGAAGAACCATTAACACACACGTGAATAGACTAGTAAAGCTTCTATCGCTTCTCATCCTTGTGGATTCGACCCGTTTAGCCACTATGCTATAACGGAAGTATCGAAGAAGCTAAAGCACACACTTTTCAAAACAATAGTTTTTGTGCACGGTTTTCTCCCGATCACCCGGCTACCTAGGGATTATAAAAATACGGTCATCTTAACTTTTCATATGGGAAAGTTAAGTTCATCAAATTTGAGTGGAGTTTTAATATCTTCGACCATGGATACTAGTGTGTGAAGTAAATAAATGATTAGCAAAAAGGGAACTCTCTAAGGTGGTTAAACCCAAAAACTAGAGTCCAACTTCTGATACCAATTGAAAGTCACCTGAGGGGGTGAATGGGTGCTAGCTAATCAAAATGTGAAAATACAACAATTAAAATGAACAACAAAAATGATCAACTCAAAAAAAAAGTGAAGCCCGATTTCCAATTAAGGACTATAGAACTTCTTCTTTTAATTCCTCTTGAATAAGAGTTTAGGTGCACAATTGTCTTCTTCCTTGAAAGAGAAAAATCGACAAGTAAAAAATGATGAAAGAAATGTAGAGCAAATAGAATATAGAACAATAAGAGCAATAAGGTCAAGTAAGCAATGCAGAGTATGAGAAAGAGTGAGAGAAATGACAATCGCAAACACAAATGATTTATTTTGAGATTCGAACAACTTGGTCTATGTCCCCGCCTTCACCACATGAAGTATTTTCACTATCCACTAAGAATTTTTAACAAATGAATCACTATAACGGTCTACACAAAACCTGGAGCTCCGACTCTAATCTTCAAACCTCTACACAGGAGGTGAGCACAAAGCCAATGAAGAATACAATCACTTAGTAACCACAAAGATCACAAACTTTCTCTTTATAACTTCCTAGAATTTAGGATGAAATTTGAGGCTCAAGAAGTTTGTATGAGAGAAAGATCAATTGAAAAGAATAAACTTGAGAGCTTAAACTTTAGAAAATGATTTTGAATGTAAGCTCTTGAAACTTGAAATTGTTTAAACAGTTTTTGAAAACTTTCTCTTGATTTTCTTGATTTCTCTTGATAACAAAAAGTTGATATGAAATTCTCTCAAATGACTCCTATTTATAGGCAATAGGTAAATATTATTAGAGAATTAATTGGGCATAAACAGTTGTTAAAATAATAAAGTGAAAATTGCCTGTTTGGGAAAAGACAAAATTAGTTTAATTCGAAAACTAACCGTTTTGCCCAATCTGGCTCTTTGGCGGTCGACCGACCACAGCTACTCAAAGTAGTCATTGCCAGGGTCGACCGGGCAGTCGACTCTGACACCAAATATAGAAACTCCTAACATTAGGGTTGAGCTACAACGGTTGACCACGCGGTCGACCAACCTCAATGGCTATGTGAGTTCAAGAGTGTCGATCGACTAGGCGGTCAGCCGATCCTCTGTGTACACATACATAGTATATGTGTGCATCGGTCGACCGAAGATCTGTGCAGAACTCACTGCACACTCAGATGGTCGACCTGGCAAAGCCAAAAATCCCAAATTTTGGTTTTTAAATATACTTTTTGATTTTTAAAATAATAAATATATATTATAAATATTTTGTCAATCATTTAAACCATGAAAAACATGTAACACATAGAGATAAAAATCATGGTAAAAATGGATCAAAAACATGTATAGATAAACAAGTTGCAAAACTAGGTATTTTTGAAAAAAAAACTTTTTGTGTGTGTGAGAGGCTTCTTGAGCATCAATATAACACTCTAAATTTAAAAATTCTAATTTCTTACAATGGTTGCATAACCTGCAAGTCTTCTTCAAGTGGATTTCTTCAAAAATCCATGCATTAATCTTTCGAGCTTGAATCACATGCTTGAATGGATTTGAACACTTCAATACCTTCTTTTTAAGGAAGAATAAATGAGATCTTAATTCTTGAACCCTATATACTCATAAACACTTGAACTTGATTAGTATCTTATAACTACATGAATTTTGAAATCATCAAAACATAAGTGTTGATGATTGTCCCCTTAGGCCCATAGGAAGGGAAAAAGAACTTCACTATAATTTTCTTGTTACAGGAAGTACAATGATTTGAAAGGAGTGTACAAAGTTCGAATTTTCTAAGGTTCGGCCCCTTTCCTTGGGGGAAGAGGTCTATTTATTGCTCACTAAGCTGTTGCACTGGAGGTAGATGATCGTGAATAAGATCTGCATATTTTGCACTTTGTAACGGCAGCAATCAGTGATGTTGTTTTGTTGGGATTGCATGTCGAGGATTCTACTATTGTCCATATCTGCTCGTGTTGAGGGGTATTACACGTTATGAATGTGAAAAAGGACTGGGCTGCATAACTATTGACAGAGATTGGAGATGACTTGTTGCTGAAGCTTGGATTGAGAGGCTCTGGAGTTTCTAGGACGGAGGAAAATTCGGGATGTCCGAGTGATAGAATCTCCCGGGATGATCTATCTTTTGGAAAGAGGATAAACTTCAGGAGGATCTGGAGTGGCGAATGTTGTTGGATAGATTGAATGACGTGAAAGTCTCGAAGGGGTGCTCGTTACTTGGACACGCGTCACCATCTTGATGAAGGTCAATTTTTATCCACTACACAACCTAGAGGGCGGGGTTTGGGGGTTGGGGGAGGGAGGGTGAAAATGATTTGCAATCAATTTAAACAATTAATACCCAATTTTTATTGGATGAAACAATATAGCAATAATAAGAAGTAAAGCAATATTAATACAATAGCAATAAAATAAGTAAAAGAGAGAGAAAGAGAGAGTAAGAAAGAGAGCAATGGAGAGTCGACACACGATTTATAGTGGTTCTGCCACCAACCGGTCTACTCCACTACCTAGAGGCGTTTTCTCTAGGATTTCAACTTAATTTTCAATTGGTTGCTTTCTTTCCAGATAGAAGCATAAACTTTTACAACCAACTTCATTTCGGGTAAAAACATAGACCTTTACACTTGCTTCCTTTGCCGGTAGAAGCATAGATGTTGCCGACTTCCTTTATGGGTAGAAACTTAGACCTTGCACCAACTCACTTCCCAAGTTGTTGGATTTTCTTACAATAAGATTCCTCAATAAGGGTTTGTTCTCTAGCAAGCAGAGAACTAATATAGCAGAAGAATCAAATAAAGATTACAACTTTGAGACTCTAATGTCAAGAAGAAACAAGAACAAGATTTAGCTTGACACCGTAGATCTAGATGAATGAGTATAAAGATGCAAGCTTAGATCTAAAAAACTTTGAAAATGATTGAGAGAGAAGTGTAGAAAATATACACTAAACCTTAAGCATAAGAACTTGTAAGCACAAGAAAAATCACTCTTTGAATTTTGAAAGAATAAGAAATATGCTCTTAAAAAAAGTATTTGCTCAAGAATTTTTTTTGAGTGAAGTCTTAGAATGTCAAAGTTTGTAAGAGAATAGAGCAGACTAGTATTTATAGATAGAAAAAGATAAAATTAGGCTAAAACAAGTTCAGCCCCAAAGATAAGTTTGAAATCTCCTCTCTTTTTTGAAACTGTGCACAATTGGTCGATCGCCAAAAGGCTTGGTTAATCCATTGTCACAAAGTACAAAACCAAATTCAAAAGTAAAATCCAACAGACGATTCAACGGTCGATCCGTTGGTAAAGTGAAAATACCAGCAATTAAATACTTTTGTACCGTTGATTTGACTTATATTGATATCAAATAAAGAATAGAAAGATATTTTTAAAAGTTGCCTCACATTTTCAAAATCTGCGAAAAACTGGATTAACCTAGCAGTTGATTCCACCAAAGCCAAAACTGGACTTGGGTGCTGGGCAGTCGATCTGAGCCATACCCGAGAGTTGGGGGCAACTCTGGCATTAGCGGACGAGTGACGGACGAAGTGACGGTCGATCCGACCCCTTCCCAAGAGCACTAAACTTTAGCGGATGAAGTGACGGAAAGAGTGGCGGTAGTTCAATGTGGATCAATACTCAGCCAACTTTGGGTCGACCACTAGGTGCTAGCGATCGATCCATTAGCACCTGTCTGCTGCCATTCATTTCAAATAACCCCAAACTAACTAAATTTCATTTAAATATCTTTGTAAAATATGAAATAATTTGTATAAATCCCAATAGGCATAAAATCAAAATTGATAAACCTAAATCAATAATTTAATATATGATTTAAAAGCTAACTGCTAACCATACTAGAAATCAAATTAAAATATGAATGCACAAGTATAAATATGAAATCTAGTGTCAAATTAAAATCTTACCTTAATGCTTCTTACCTTACATGATAATTTAAAAGGATTTAGCAATTTTTACCCCATCGCTCTAGCTCCAATTGATTTGACTTGACAAATTAAGTGACTTGAGTCAGATCTTTCTCATCATCTCCTTTATGATTTTACAATATGAGATTTGATCAATCCAACCTTCATCCCAAGTGCTTTGACCTAAATCAAAACACAAGAGGACTAGAATATGAGTTGTTGGTGCATAAATAGTTTAAATGAGTGATCATTGTCAAATAAGAACACAATATGGCTAACAAATTTTATTAGATTTTAATATTTTATTGGATTTTAATATTTCACGGTTTCATAAAAAACAATCAAACGGTTAAAACACATTAAACTACTCACTGCAAATTTCACTGCCTCTAACTAAGAAGGACTAGGTCAAAGAAGTTTTTTTATAGATTTTAATGAAAAAGAATGGAGATGGTGAAGGTAGCTGTTTCTAACTATATCCAACTCAGTTCATGATGTGATCACAATCCAAGACCTACTCACCTACACTACAAAAAATAAAGGCAAGGCAAAGACAAAGGCCAACCTTACCTCCCTCTCCCCCACTATGGGTACAAACAGTAGCCACATAATACATATACTAGAGAGAGAGAGAGAGAGAGAGAGAGAGAGATGGGAGAAAAAAACCACACACAAGAAAATTGAGTAGTGTGGGCATTTTTCTTTCTTTCTTTGTTGATTTTCTTGCATGCATGTCAGTGTCAATCATGGCCGTTGGTCTTGAAAGAAAAGGATGTGGCGTGGTGGTCCTTTCTTTCCTTAGCATCTAATCTTTGCTTCTTCTCTTCATCATCATCAGAGCAGAGCAGAGATTTGTTTTGTTGTTGTGAGCAGGAGCAGGAGATAAGATTCCGGGGGTATCTCTTCAGAGAGAGGGATGGGGCCATATCTCTTCCTTTTTAACATTGGGCATCAAAACAAAAAGGGCTTGAGCCTTGGTTGGTTGGTTGAATAATAATAATAATAGTTGGATGGTGAGGAATTGAGGTGCCAAATTGAGATCACATGCCACACAAAGGAGACACATAACAAAGATCATCATGCCAGGAGTGAACAAAAGGGAGAAAGTGAGAGGGAGTCATATGACAACTGATCAGAAGTGGGGGAAATTAAATTAAGAAAGTGGCTGATGATTTTGGATAGCTTTGAGAGGAGGAATTAAAACAGTCACAGCCAAATAATCCATGGTCTTTATCCAATGTATTGTTCCTTGCTAGTTGTATGCTTTCATTTAACTATATGGGTAAACAACAAGTTTACCAGTCTTCGCCTGTCACTTGTAGCAAAAAATAGAATTACAACTTTCAATAAGTTTATTATTATATTACTACTTATCTTTGTATATTTCTTTATCTTGTTCTCTTCTGTTCTGAGCTCGGGTCGTATTTCTCTCCTTATTCTTCTGTAATTCACGCTTGGATCTTATTTCTTATAAATATTCAGTTTAAAAAGAAAAATGGTTCCCCAATCAGCTTATGATTTGATGGTTCATGCGGTGCAAAGTTTTTGCAAATTCCAATGGCATCTACAACACATAAGACATATTAAGATTTTAATGCTTACAATGTTAGATCTAATTTTATTTCATACAAGATCTCATACATACATAGCCTCTTTATCATGATAAAAAAGGAGGGTTTTAGGCATACCTGATTCCAATACGAAACGGATGCCGAAAGTTACACGATCTCGAAGACGCCAGAGTTGAGGGAGAGGATTCTTCTCTCCGGCCAACGAGTTCTCTTCTTTATGCTCAGAGGAGATGAGAGGCCTTCAAGAAAGAGATTAGGTCATTGTGGTGGAAGGGAACCCTACCATGATATATATAGCATTAAGGAACCCTAGTTCAACTCATCATAGATCTAGGTCCTTGATTTATAATATGAGTTCCACATGTGTAGATGAGTCCCACATTTTAATTTAAATACATTTATGGCTAAGTGTAATTAAAAATGTGTCTAGATCCAAATCATTTAGGCTTGATCAATTCTTTATTGGGTCAAACAACATAGATTAAGTGGGCGGATACAAATATCCAATTGACTTGATTAGGCCCAAAATAAATTAGACTTTAAAACATAATAAGTCTAACAATCTCCCACTTGGGTCAAGCAAGTCGTACTGAATAGATATTATGCATAACTTTATAGCGTCAAAACTTTAACCGCCAAAAATCACGCTTCAAAATAATCTGCTCCATTAAGTGTTTTGCCACCGAACATGGCGGTCGTTACCTTCTGTATAATCGAGGTAGGACCTTCCATATCACAAATTTCAGAACTCTTAACGACTTAGATCAAATGTGGACGTGTGGCATGAAAATATCCTCTGATCAAATAAGGTACAATTCTGATTGGTTTCCACTTTATGACTCCAACGAGTCTAGCCTTATGACTCCAACGAGTCTAACTGCTTCAACAAACTCAGATGTGCAAAATGAAAGTTCACCTAGAGGGGGGGTGAATAGGTGATGGCTAATCTAATGGTCACTTGATGCCAAATAATGCGGAAGTAAAAACTATTATGACCTAAACTAAACTCTTACACTAAACACCACGTATAACACAAGAGTGTTTCCGAATCCTCGTGAAGGGCTCTGGACAAACTCCTCTAGATTCCCCTTGATAAGGGTTGAGGTGCCGCGTTGGCTCTCTTGGTTGAATACAAGTGTTAGCAAACAACCCAAGCATGTATATCAATGAGCACAAATGAATATATCAAGCATATAAAGATAGACAATAAAAGTATGCAAGATATAAACAAGAGACAAAGAGAGAGAGAGAGAGAGAGCAATCGCAAACACAAGGGATTTGTTTCGAGTTCGAGCACACTTGCTCTACATCCCCGCCTTCGACACACGAAGGATTTCCACTATAATCGATCCCAATGGATCACCCGGTGCCGTAACACCTACAAGCTGTCGGACTCTCTAGCCCGTACACACGCAAGCCCCACAAGCTTGCCGAGGCTGCACCTCAAATTAAGAGTTCGCACCCGAACTCGAAACAACCGCGAACGCACTTGTCCGCCTCCTCAAGAAACAAGAAAAGATCTCTTGGTGATCTAAATACTTTGATCATCAATAAACACTCTCACTACAACACTCCTACATAATGAATAATCAATGGATGCTCAAGTGTAATGTGAGAAAAACTAGTGGAGGAAAACTCAAAGAATCACTTTTAACACTCTTGATAAATTCTTCCCTTTTGATAGGAAATATTTGCTCTCAAATATGTGGAGAAAACCTCTGAAAAGAATGGGAAAAACTAGCTCTAAAAGTCTCCAAAATCTTGGTGAAAAACAATGCCCAAACCCCCAAATTTATAGGCTCAGAAAAACTAGCCGTTGGGGTTCTGTCAGGCCTGTCGGTCGACCGTCCGGTCGACCGCCAACGGTCAAAAATCAGACCGTTGGAGCCTCCGGTCGACCGCTCGGTCGACCGAAAAGAACAGAGAGCACTGCTCTCAGTTCCGGTCGACTTGGTCGGTCGACCGGCCATCTGCCAGGTCAAGGCGTGCACGTCTGTGCACGTCGGTCGACCGAGACGGTCGACCGACTTCAGCCCTAGTCGACTTGGTAGGTCGACTAGTCGACTTGGCTGAAGCCTGGAACAGAAAATCTGGGATTAAAACTTGGTCTTTTTGGCTCACATAAAAATCCCATAAAATACATAAAAATCTACAAAAATAGTTTTACCAATATACTTTGATAAACAAACATGCTTGCATAAATCAAGGCATGTTATAAAAGATTTGGACTATTTTTGTAAGTTGGAAATATTGGCTCAATTGAAAACTAGTATTTTTCTAAAACTTGTTTTCCAAACTTCTTCATGATACAAAAACAAGATATTTTGTATTCATTAAAGCATAGTGTGTATGGATATGATCCACTACACAATTAAGATGAAATATCTATGTTTTGGCATTAAGCTCTAAATATGGTTTTGGATAAAAGACATGCATATAAGAAATTCTAAAAACCAAAAAGTATTTTTCCAAAATGAAAGTCTTTTCTAAATCTGAAAATTCTTTTATGAAAAGATAACTAAATCAAGAGTGTGTGTGTGATATATACTTGAGCAATCCACCAACTACTCTATCCTTTACATTTTATCTAAAAACAAAAATCTTATACCTAGACACAAGTCTTCATCTTCTTGAAGTCTTCACTTAAAGCCTTCTCATCTTCTTGATTTGGTCCAAACACGATCCATAGAGGTAGACTCCTCTTGAGTACTTGATGTGATCTTCATGCTCAAGCTCTTGAATCAAACCGTGCTAGCTCCAAAACTTGACTTCAAATCCTTTGTTGAAGCTATGCACCTACTAAGATCTTGATCATAAATCTGTCACTAATTAAACACAAGATCATTAGTAAACATAACTACATGAGTTGATCATCATCAAAACTAGAGTGATGGGCCTTTGGGCCAACAATCTCCCCCTTTTTGATGATGACAAAACTCATGAAGTTATATATGCATGGATTAAAGTAAAGCTTCAAAGAAGCTCCCCCTTAACTCATGCATCTCAAATAAACAAAATAAATATGCAATGAGGCACATAAACATGTATGCAAATGTAGGAGTAAACATGCTAATCAAGCATAAAACAAAATCACAAAATCTTTTTCTCCTATTTGCAAAACAAAACATATATGCATAAACATAAATTCTTTTACCAAAAGCATGCATATATCTCAAATACTTCTCCCCCTTTTTGTCAATCATTAACAAAGGGGTTAAAGTAAAAACAAAATCATCAAATTTTTCTCCCCCTTTTTGTCATAAACAAAGAAACCAATAAAGGGGTCAAATCAAACATATCAATAAAAGGTTATATGCGATATACATTCATGAAGAGGAAGACGGTTAAGTAACTTCCCTACACATATATATTACATGAAAGAGGGATGACAAGCCCTAATTCACATAACATATAATATGTAATGCATAAGAGGAGATGTAAAGCTCCCCCTACACACGTGTACCACATAAAGAAGAGTTGTCAAGCTCCTCAATATACAATACACTCAACATGAATCTATATATAGAAGAGATGTTAAGCTCTCCTTGCATATAGGCAATACAACTCAAAAATTTTGAATTTTTCTTATAAAACAAAATTTTGAATTTTCTCTATAAAACAAATCTTGAGAATCCTTCTTAAAATTTTATCTTCTTATCATAAACAACTTTGTGCTTTAAACATGTAAAACAATTTTAACTCAAGCACAAGTAACTCATATATATATATGTATGAAAAATGAGTATACCAAATGAAATTGATACATACATATATGGGAAAACAAAATATGAGTATATACAAAAGAAGTTCATATTGATACCAATTGAAAATATCCAATGATACCAATAGAAAAATAAGCTTAAGTGTATACATCATATAATCTACCACATGAAGAACTCGAACTAGTTAAATGAAGATGTTTGAAAACTAGTACGGAATCCTTCAAATAAGGAATAAAATAAAAATATTTTTCATGAAATATGTGTAAATCACATGAAAAAGGCAATGAAGCTCATATTCCTTTAAATAAGACAATGTGAAAATTATCATAAATTTTGAAAACATAAAAATCACCACAAAAATTTTTATTAAAAAAATATTTCAAGGTATATGTATGTTTTGACAACACAAGAAGTATACATACATATCCCTAAACACAATTGAGTTCATATATATAGATTTGCATGAAAGGCAAATGACTCAAGAGGTATACATGTATATCTTAAAGTTTAGCAAAATAAACATATACATGAAATGAAAGCACATGATCATAACACAAATCCAAATGGGAATACAAGTTTAAAAATGTAAGGATCATCAAAACTAGGCTATACTAGCACACCTAATGGGCACAAATAAGCAATCAAACCTAACCATATATAGATTTATTTTGTGACCCATAATATGTACAAGTATAAATCCTAGTGTTGACAAAAAACTAACATTTAAACTAATATTCAATTCATGAAGCATCAAATCTTGAGAATACAAAAGAATTTATCCAATGGATTAAAATAGGATCATGTGTATAACTTATAAACTAATTGAAGAATAAATAACTAGTATAAAATAGTTTATGATAAACTAGTTAAAGATCCTTCAATATATCAAATCATATGTTTTTCATAAAACATAACTAAGTACATAAAGGTTTAATCACTCATGTTCTATAAAGCTCATAATGATCATAAAACTAAGTCATGAAATAATAAATGAAGATGTGAGTGTTAAAAGATCATGTAAATAGCATTTTTATGAAAATAGTCATTTAAGCTCAAAAAGATCATAAGTCATATTTTTAACAAAACAAAAATATGAAAAATTTATTTTTCATTAAAACACTAATCTTCATGGTATATGTATGATTTATCCAAAACTAACAATACACATACATATCCCAAACATAAAAGAGTCTATTAAAGATGTTTGCATGAAGGCAAGAGACTCACGGGTATACATGTATATTTATTAGATTTGAATTAATAATACATATACATGAAGTAAAGCATAAAAATTGGCAAAGCATGTATAAATGAGAATCATCAAAACTAGTCTATACATATGCATATAGTGGGTACAAATGAGCATGAAGTGCAATCATATATAAAATAAATGTAGCTCACTATTTGTACATGTATAATACAAGTTTTGATAAAAACTACATCTAAGCATGTTTTTACCACATGAAGCACATTAAATCATAAACCATGGACATGCTATGAATATTATGAATGAATAAGTATGAACATAAATAAAATGGGAGTTTAGAGACTGTTACCAACTCCAAAGCTCCAATCATGGTGGTCATCCCACCAAAATCTCCTTGATAGTGATGCATCAAATGTGTGTCCATCAAGTCCATTTGCATCCACCATCAAGGCACCAAATCTCTCACGTCTTGAGAGATCCCTCACCTATATCAAAAACATGGGGTGGGGGTTTTGGTACCCATATTTTCTTGGGTCCTTTGGGGTTAGTCTTGTAAGGAACCCAAAATTTTTATTAGCAAAATTAAATGATGCAACTTGTCATAACAAAATTTTGCTAAATGGCCTTTGCGGCCACAATGTGTACATGTGTACACCTTAGGATGCTTATGTGTAGGAGTGTGATCATGACGTGCAACATAAGCATATGCATGATGATGTTGTGCATGAATGTGTGGAGTTTGTTTCTTTGAAAACATTGACTCCAATCTAGTATGGTTAAATGCACAAGAGTTCAAAGTTGAACTCAAACGATCCATTTTATTTTTCAAATTTTTAATCTCATTAGTGGTGGCATGTAAAGCATGATGAGATAAAGAATCATTTTTCTTTTTCTTTTCAAAACAATTCTTTTTCAACAAATTTTCTTTTCAAGGAGTTATTTTCTTGCAAAACACTTTTTTTTTGTTTTTTCACCAAATCAATTTTATTTTTCAAAGTATTGTTTCCTTCACATAAATCATTCAATTTTGAAAATAAGGAAACATTCTCATTTTTCAAATCTTTCTTTTCTTTTTCTAAGCATACAATCTTGTTTCTAAATGAATCATGTTCTTTATGCATGCAATCAAATTTCTTTTTCAAATTTTTATTTTCCTTTTTAATCATGTCATATTTCTCAAGAAGTATTTGACAAAATGAAGTAAGCTCATCATATGATATGTTATCATCTTCTACCTCAGATTCGGTAGTTACCTCAAGGGGGTTATCCCCTTGGACCATATAGCACAAGTTGGAGGTGTTGCTTCCAACGTCCAAATCGCTCCCCGCATAGTATTGATCTTTTTCTCCAAGGGAGATGAGGGTATTTCATACTATAAAAGCCAAATCAAGATTAGCAACCCTAGATAAATAATCATCATTTAGGGTAGATCTTAAAGCATGTAGGGCTTTTGTATTAGCCTCAATATTCTTACCATTTAAACAATATGCATTATTAGTTGTGGCAAGATAAACATGAATACCTAAGCCTTTGAGGTACAAAGACATCTTAACCTTCTAAATTTGGATGTTAAGAATGTCAAAGGTGGGTGGTGACATGAAGTCCATGGTGTGTGTACAAATATTATGATTAGCCTAAAATGAGGATCTTTAACTCTAGGTTGTAAGACCCAAATCAGAGTACCAAGCTCTGATACCAATTAAAAGTTCACCTAGAGGGGGGGTGAATAGGTGATGGCTAATCTAATGGTCACTTGACGCCAAATAATGCGGAAGTAAAAACTATTATGACCTAAACTAAACTCTTACACTAAACACCACGTATAACACAAGAGTGTTGCTGAATTCCCCGTGAAGGGCTCTGGACAAACTCCTCTAGATTCCCCTTGATAAGGGTTGAGGTGCCGCGTTGGCTCTCTTGGTTGAATACAAGTGTTAGCAAACAACCCAAGCATGTATATCAATGAGCATAAATGAATATATCAAGCATATAAAGATAGACAATAAAAGTATGCAAGATATAAACGAAAGACAAAGAGAGAGAGAGAGAGAGAGAGAGAGCAATCGCAAACACAAGGATTTGTTTCGAGGTTCGAGCACACTTGCTCTACATCCCCGCCTTCGACACACGAAGGATTTCCACTATAATCGATCTCAATGGATCACCCGGTGCCACAACACCTACAAGCTCTCGGACTCTCTAGCCCGTACACACGCAAGCCCCACAAGCTTGCCGAGGCCGCGTCTCAAACCAAGAGTTCGCGCCCGAACTCGAAACAACCGCGAACGCACTCGTCCGCCTCCTCAAGAAACAAAAAAAGATCTCTTGGTGATCTAAACACTTTGATCACCAATAAACACTCTCACTACAACACTCCTACATAATGAATAATCAATGGATGCTCAAGTGTAGTGTGAGAAAAACTAGGATGAGAATAGGTGGAGGAAAACTCAAAGAATCACTTTTAACACTCTTGATAAATTCTTCCCTTTTGATAGAAAATATTTGCTCTCAAATATGTGGAGAAAACCTCTAAAAGAATGGGAAAAACTGGCTCTAAAAGTCTCCAAAATCTTGGTGAAAAACAATGCCCAAACCCCCAAATTTATAGGCTCAGAAAAACTAGCCATTGGGGTTCTGTCAGGCCTGTCGGTCGACCGTCCGGTCGACCGCCAACGGTCAAAAATCAAACCGTTGGAGCCTCCGGTCGACCGCCCGGTCGACCTAAAAGAACAGAGAGCACTGCGCTCAGTTCCGGTCGACTTGGTCAGTCGACCGGCCATCTGCCAGGTCAAGGCGTGCACGTCTGTGCACGTCGGTCGACCGAGACGGTCGACCGACTTCAGCCCTAGTCGACTTGGTAGGTCGACTAGTCGACTTGGCTGAAGCCTGGAACAAAAAATCTGGGATTAAAACTTGGTCTTTTGGCTCACATAAAAATCCCATAACATACATAAAAATCTACAAAAATAGTTTTACCAATATACTTTGATAAACAAACATGCTTGAACAAAATCAAGGCATGTTATAAAAGATTTGGACTATTTTTGTAAGTTGGAAATATTGGCTCAATTGAAAACTAGTATTTTTCTAAAATTGTTTTCCAAACTTCTTCATGATACAAAACAAGATATTTTGAATTCATTAAAGCATAGTGTGTATGGATATGATCCACTACACAATTAAGATGAAATATCTATGTTTTGGCATTAAGCTCTAAATATGGTTTTGGATAAAAGACATGCATATAAGAAATTCCAAAAACCAAAAAGTATTTTTTTCAAAATGAAAGTCTTTTCTAAATCTGAAAATTCTTTTATGAAAAGACAACTAAATCAAGAGTGTGTGTGTGATATATACTTGAGCAATCCACCAACTACTCTATCCTTTACATTTTATCTAAAAATAAAAATCTTATACCTAGACACAAGTCTTCATCTTCTTGAAGTCTTCACTTGAAGCCTTCTCATCTTCTTGACTTGGTCCAAACACGATCCATAGAGCTAGACTCCTCTTGAGTACTTGATGTGATCTTAATGCTCAAGCTCTTGAATCAAACCGTGCTAGCTCCAAAACTTGACTTCAAATCTTTTGTTGAAGCTATGCACCTACTAAGATCTTGACATAAATCTGTCACTAATTAAACACAAGATCATTAGTAAACATAACTACATGAGTTGATCATCATCAAAAGTAGAGTGATGGGCCTTTGGGCCAACACAAAAGTAGACTTTAGGAAAAGCAGTTATAACTTTATTATCAGAATCAATAAATATACATAAAGTGCACTTAGAAATAATATTTGTTACATGAAATTTCACTCCCACTAAATCAGGATATCATCATGACTAGTCATCCCCGTATGAGCAATATGCTCTAAGAAGACTTTAGATGGAAGTCCTTTAATGAGTGGATCTGTAATGTTAAGAATAGTACTAACACTATCAACAAACACAATATGATTCCGAACTTAATCATTGATGACAAGAAATTTGATGTCGATATGCTTCGACTTTGCTGAACTTTTATCACTATTACAGTAGAACTCTGTAGCTCTTATTATCACAATGTAGTTGTAATGGCCTATCGACTAAATCCACCATCTTCCTATAATCAGGAAAATGTAACCTGAAGTGGACTTCGTATTGTTGATACATCCAGCATAATGTTAATATGTGTATCCGATCAGCTGCAACTGATCAGATTTCATGTAGTGTTCTGTTAATATCGCATTACCTTCTTGGCAGTCTTTCAGTAATCAATCTTAGGATTGATCAAGTATTTATGAAGTTTCTCAATGATATATGCTCTGTCTGGACGGGTACAAACTTGAGCATACATCAGACTTCCAACTGCCGATGCATATGGAATGTCTTTCATTTGCTCTTTCTGTAGGTCGTTCTTGGGATATTAGAGTAGACTCAACTTATCTCCCATAAAGCAATTCTTCATGTTATATCCATCTAGCATCTTATTGATATAGGCCTTTTGTAATAAACCTAATATTCCACGTTGAATCTGGATACCTATCACAAAGGAATCTTCTCTAAGATCTTTCATCTCAAAGTTCTTTGAGAGAAAATTCTTGGTCTCAAGTAAAAGAATCATATCGTTACTTGCTAGTAGAATATCATCCACATATAGCACATGAAATATAAGTCTCCTCTCTTTAAATTTATGGTAAGTGAATTCATCATCTACAATCTCCATAAAATCAAAGTCGAATATTATTTGTTCAAATTTTAAATACTATTGACGGGATGCTTGCTTTAGACCATAAATGGATTTTCTTATTTGCAAACTAAATATTAGAAACTTTCACTTTAAAAACTTTCTAATTGCACTATACAAATTTTTTCCTTAATGCTACCATTAAGAAAGGCAATCTTAACATCCATTCGGTGTAACTCCAGGTCAAAGTGAGTCTCTAATGTCATGATAATTCTAAAAGAATCCTTCATGAGAAACGGGGAGAAAGTCTCTTTATAGTCAATACCTTTTATTTGAGTGAATCCCTTTTGCGACAAGACGTGCCTTATACCTTTCAATATTGGCTTTCGAATCCTACTTAGCCTTGAACACCCATTTAGAACCAATCATTTTTTCCCCTTTAGGTAACTTTACTAAATCCCAAACATTATTGTCCTTCATAGATTATAACTCATCTTTCATGACATTTGATCAGTTAGTGGAGTGAATATTGAGTTTGGTCTCATTCAAGGATGTGGCGTCATCATCTAACCTTATGTCAAACTCATGCTCTTGGAGATAAACTATATATTCATTTACAATGACTGATCTCCTCTCCCTAGTTGATCTCCAAGGCACTTGTGGTTGAGAATTTTCAGGTTTTATCTCATCAACAAGATTTACTTCAGAATGAACTGTATATGTACCTTGTAACGATACAATTGTATTTCATCTCGAAGTGGAACAACTATTTTATCATTTGGAATAATTGATATGAATATAGCAATATGTTCTTCCTTAAATATGAATCTTTATGTAGTTGACTTCCACTGTTCTAAATTTTCTCAATAAATTTAGTATTATCCGTCTTTATTATGTTCTTAGTTGAGGAACAATAAAAGTTAAAGCCTCTAGACCTCTCAGAATACCCTACGAATAAACTGCTAATTGTCCTTGAGTCCAACTTCTTCTCATGTATATGACCAAGTTTCAGCTGGACAACCCCAAACACGGAGATTCCTAATACTGAAAGATTTCCTAGTATATAACTCATATGGGGTTTTAATTACTATTTTACTAGGTACTTTATTAATGAGGTAGACAATCGTCTTTAAAACTTCACTCCATAATGACTCTTGTAGAGTATATGATCTATCATACTCCTAACCATATCCTTCAGTGTGTGATTTCATCTCTTAGTAATACCATTCTGACGAGGTGTCCCTGCCATGGTGTACTAAGCGACAGTGTCACACTCTTTTAGAAATTAACAAATAGTCCCAGACATTTACCTGATGTGTCGTATCTGCCATAGTACTCACCACCATGATCAGATCTAATGGCTTTAATTTTTTCTATTCAGTTAATTTTCAACTTCAGTTTTATAGATTTTAAACATGTCTAGTGATTTGGATTTCTCATGTAACAAGTATAAGTACCAATAACGAGAGTAATCGTCTGTAAAAGTGATGAAATATTCGTGACCATTCTAAGAAGCTGTAGGGAATGGACCACAAATGTCTATATACACCAAATACAAGACATCCTAAACTCCGTTTAGCACCAAACTTTCTAATATTTTTTTAATTAATGTTCGCTTAGTGCTTAAGCTGTTCACATATAAAGATTTAGGAAATGAAGCATGAAGTTTCAATTTGTATCGTCATTAATCAGAATTCTAGTACCATTAACTTTAGATTTGAAAAGTAGACTAAACATTTCATTACCAAGAGTGACAGTAAAACTAAATATGTCTAACAATGAAATAGAAATACAATTTCGCCTAAAATGACGGTACATATAAAGTCTCATCCAAATCTAAAACAAAAAAATCAGAATCTAATCTAAGGTTACAACTTCAACAGGTTCAACGCAACTTTATTTTCATCACTCATGTATGCGTATTGCTCAGCTGGGTTGGGCCTCCTTTGGGTTTGAAAGTTCCGTATTGAATCGTTTATGTGAATTATCTATCCACCATGTATGAAGTGGCACTAAAACTAAATTAATTTCAGAACAAATATAAATATAAGATATACCCGCTAAATAGTCATTTCTGGCACTTTATGCAATCTTGCTTGACGTGGCTTACTTTCTTACAGAAGAAGTATGCGATGACCTTAAGCTTCTTATCCTATACTTTTGCCACTTAGAATCGGCTACTGTAGTGGTGTTTATGTTTCTCCCTTTAGTTTCACTTTTTTTTTCTTACTAGAAATATTAGCTTGAATGCTAAGTGAGCATTTTCAGTCTTTTCTTATTTCAATTTCTTTGTTTTCCGGACACAGTGACTAATGAGCTCAGTGAGACTTTACTTTTACCTTTGAGTATTATAAATAATCTTGAAAAGGGTTATATTTTATAAGAAAAGAGATTAGAATAAAATAGACTAGAATCTCTTCAGAGAGTTCCAATTTCAGTTCCTTTAGTTTAGAAACAAGATTGGTCATCTCTATAATGTACTCCGTTATGTTTTCTTTATCGTTGTAATATTTATTAGCTTGCCAAGATGCGTATTGGCTTCAACTTTATCTGATTTAATAAACCGGTCGGCTACTTCAGCTGAAAAAACTCTTGCACTGACTTTATCAGGTATAGAACCTCTAACAGTTATAGGAATAGTGTCCTTTATAATCATTAGACACATCCTGTTGAATCTCTCCCACTTATCATAATTGGCCTTTTCTTCAACTGAGTAGGGGTCTATCAGTCCTCAAGGTGTAGTGCAGGTTCATGAATCCAAGAACGATTTTTTATGTGGTCTTACCATTTCTTAAAGTTTGTACCAGTCAATTTAGACTACATAAGTGTACAATTTCTCATCAATTTAACAAAAATTCAATTGTAATAATCATAAAAAATTAAATTTTAGAAAATGCAACCAGTTTAACCGATAGAGCTGCGGCCAAACTTTCAGAGCAAGTAGTATCTCTATATACCAACACTGTACTGGCCCAATATAAATACCCTAAAGTCTAGGTACTATGTAACAGAACAGCCTTCCTTTGGGCTGATTGTCCCTTTATAGTATTGGTCCCAAAATTTAAATTATCTATGTCGGCCATATAATATATATAATGACTCGGTCATAATGACAACTTTCCTTTGGGCCGATTGCCATACGCATAGGCCACAAAATCTACGCATCTGGATTCTTGTTCTATCATCGGACTAGTTGATGAGGGTAATGCAATATAGGCTTATATAGTGTGACAGCCTTCCTTTAGGTCGATTACCACACACTAAGGTTCTCCCACTTGCATTAACCACATCACCGTATATAATTCGGCAAAATAATAGTCTTCTTTGGGCTGACTATTGTCTGCATGAACTATATACGCAATTAAATAAGCTCTTTTATAAATTCTTTAATTTTGAATATGCATATATCTTTATCTGTGTGTTATCAACTGTAATAAACATCAATATTCATCATGCTAGAATAATATAAGCAATATAATAAATATTGATGAAGCGGAAGCATGTAAGGATACATATAACCACGGTAAATATACACTTCAATGCCTTATTTATGTTAACAAACTATTGTTTTGTCATGTATAGTACCTATAACACTGTAGTACTCATCAAGAGCTTCAAAACGGCTTTTTATATGCCCAAAATAGAGGTCGGATGAGCCCATCACAGCTAATTGAAGTTTCTATTAATAAAATGGGTATACAGTGCTTATTGGGTTTGGATCAGACCCGACCCATAATGGTTATAAGTTATGGGCCTCTTCTTATTGGGTCGGGTAAGAATAGATTAAATGAGTTTCTTTATTACATTTAAATTTTGTATCTATATGGGCAGCCGTGGGTTATGCATGCGCTGTATGCATGCGCATGCGGAGGGCATGCGCACCGTATGCAGCGCATGCACTCCAAAAGTCTTTGCATTTTTTTTTTTTTAAGTGCCCACGTTGTCACTCATCCCTCAGAGATCATCCCCACAAACAAATCCCTATCATTCAACCCCACAAAGATGCAGAGCATCGTGCCATGCGGGCCATGCCTTGCATGCAAGCAACCGATTGCAATTTTATTTTAATTTCAAAAAAAAAAAAAAAAACTCCAGAATTATAACACATAGATTAAAAAGAATTCAGAAAAATATATACATAATCCAATTTAATAATCTCAATTTAATTCAATTATTTGAGAAACAAAAAATAAATTTTTATTGAATTAAATAAAGAGATCGACTGCAATTTTAATAGATTAAATCAAAAAATTTCTATAGATCCCAATGATATGATAAAGAGGAGGCTCTGATATCAATTGTTAGATCTAATTTTGATCCATAAAAGATCTCATACACAACCTCTTTATCATGATCAAAGGGAAGGAGGGTTTTAAGCATACCTGATTCCATCACAAAAGAATGCCGAAAGTTGTACAATCTCGAAGACGGCGGAGTTGAGGGAGAAAATTCTTCTCTCCAGCCACTAAATTCTCTTCTTTATCCTTAGAGGAGATGAAATACCTTCAAGAAAGAGATTAGGTCATTTTGGTGGAGAGGAAACCCTATATATATATATATATATATATATATATATATATATATATATATATATATATATATATATATATATATATATATATATATATATATATAGCATCAAAGAAAGCTAGTTCAACTCATGGCTAAGTGTAATTGAAAACGTGTATAGACCCAAACCATTTAAGCTTGATCAATTCTTTATTTGGTCAAACAACATAGGTTAAGTGGATGATTGTAAATATCCAATTGACTTGATTAGGCTCAAAATAAATTAGACTTTAAAACATAATAAATCTAACATACAACACCTGATCTTTTATTGAGACCCAAATGCAATCCATGTGGCTCTAAATTCCGATGAAAAGATTCTAATAATTAGGAATATAGATGGAACAATTTTGCATAGTTATGAGTGAGATTTGTTTTATTCTTATAATCAAGTTATTTTCTATCAAAATGTGATCAGCTATAATATAAAACCACTAATAGTCATCATTTCACTTGAGCAGACCAATTTTTACAATTTTGTTTAATGCGATGGTCCACATATCGGTATGGAACTGATAAGAACAGATACTACACAGATACTACACTTGATCTTAGCCAAAAAGCTGAGAAAGATATAATTTTCACAGCTTTGTTAACCTAACGTCATTAAACTTTTTGATCCTGGGCCAGTATCAAGGGGACCTTTTAACATAACGAATAAAGCTTTTGCCCACTTTGGTAGGTGGGAAATTTGCCGTATCGGTCATGCAATCAAACTTACACACACAACGGAGTACAATATGTTGTTATAGAGAATGCATTTTCCTCTTGTTCACAAAATAAGCTAAATTGTTTGAGGTGATGAGTTTAGCTGCAATAAATATTATTCACTTACTATTAGGCACAACATAAGCTAAATTTTTTTGGATTCACTCAAGAGAATAGAGGCGGCTGATTACAAAGGGAGAATGACACATAAAGAAGAGAAAAGGAAGGTGTAATTGAGACCAACATTTGAAGTATACAGTAAAATAGTCGGTATACCGGTATCAAAGGAGTACAAATAGCAGTATGAGGTCAGGTATCTACGTGATATAAGGTTTTAAAAGCAGTATATGTTGGGGACCAGCTGGAGGTCCTTGAGCAAACACCATAGTATGCCGCAGAATAACCACGAATACAGCAAGAACAAACTAAGTAGAAAGAAAGCGAGAAATACAGATTTAATGAGGTTCGACAATTGCCTACATCTTCAGGACAGAAGGAGAGAGATCTTATTAATCAGTCAATTCAAGTTACAAACAATGTGGACAATACCCCTCTTTATATAGCCAGAGAATTCACGAAGAAAAGGAAAACAAAAGATCTGAATTTGGATTAGAAACGAATCTAGAATCCAACTAAGAAACACTCAAAATCGTCGTGTGGTCGACCGGCGGGATCAGTTCTGTCTCTGTGGTGATCGGTCGACTGAGCAGTCAATCGCTGGTTATGCAAAGAAAACCATCATTCTGAACGGTCGACCGACTGTCATCTGACTGTGCTGCTTCCTCTGGGCGGTCGACTGGGTGATCAGCCACTACATGCTTTTCCTCCCTTGTGCACTTCTGTGCATGGCCGTTCGATAAGGCTGTCGATCGGGCCTCTGGCTTCAGTAGTGATTTGTTTTCTTGGGCACTCCATTGAACTCTAAATTTTGAGCTATCTTCTCTAATGAGTTAAAACTCTACCAGCAAGATTTTTAAGATTTTGGACTTTGTCACCACAGTTTGTCACTATATTATTGGTTTTGGTTTAATATACTTGATATTCATTATTGAATAAGCTGAAATATTTATCTAATATAGTTAATAACTATTTTAGAATCATTTCCTCAATTATTAATGTTTTCTCTGGGAGGCTATATACCAGCATTTATCGGTACCAATTAGGAGTGAGTATTACAACAGATGTTGGACTCTAAACATTAATTGGGAAGAAAATAAAACCCTATAAACAGATAAATAACACTTAGATATATAAGAACTATTGCCATGCAGCCCTAATTAATCGTCTAACTGCGTACATGATTCACAATAAGAGAAGCTCATGAACTTTTATTTTGTTAAGGATAAAAGAAGAATGAAATTATTTTACTAATCCTCTCTCTCTCTCTCTCTCTCTCTCTCTCTCTCAACTCACAAGTCACAAAGGAGTTGCTTGGCCAGCGAAAAGGAGAGACAAAAACACGTGGAGAGAAATCTGACATTACATTATTCATGTACTGTTCACCTATTTTGTTGAGTTAGAAATGAGAGTCACACAATTACGTTTCAAAACAAACAAGCAGCTCAGTAGAAAAACTCGCTGGCGTTCACATTATCAGGGGACTTTTCGAGTGTTTTCCGACCACTTTCGGCGGAAACAAAAAGCCCCTCTGAGACAATTGTTGTTGTCAGGTCAGCAGATTTTGGACAGGTTGGGTTCATATCATTACTCCTAACAAGAACAAAAGAGCAGAATGCGGACACAGATACAGATCTCCCTTGGATATGGTGCTCATGGTCCCAGAGGCCCACAAGGGAAGCGACCCCATGCCTTCACACAACCACATGACTACTTTCATACACACCCACACACCCCTCTGGTTTCTTCCACTCAATATGCTATTAATAGTCAGTCTGATTCTGGTGGAATCAATAAATAGTTCTTTTTACAGATTACGATTTCCTTTTCAGGAAAGAAAAGAAAGTTGTTTCTTTCTCTTACTCAGTTGAAGAAGAGCTGGGAGGCCACAAAGCATCTGAGAGCTAAACATCTGGTGGAAAAACACTACACATGCTTTGGCTTTTTTGGCATTTTTAATCACCAAAAAGATGAGGAGGAGGTTGACACTTCATATATTTAATAATTTAATCTTAAATCTCTAAATAAAGTGAAGAACTCAAATGACGTGACACTTTTCATTCCTAAAAGATTGTGAGTTCAAATCTCTTCACTTGTCGTGACGAAAAAATTATTGAATTAACATTCTAAGTATTTCACGTTTGCTGCACAATAACTTTCACTTAATAGCTAATAATAGGTCATAAAGGTTCTTTACATATAATTCTCTCTTTTCAAAATGTTCTTTTATACCTGTGATTATACGAGGATTTCTCTGTTTTATCATCTCCTTCCTTTCAACATAGAGCCTGCACCTTTATCAGAAGAGAGGATAATGTCCATGGTTCAGATCCTTGAGGGACAACCAACAGTGGCTGCACCAATTTTTAAGGGGAAAACAACCACAATGAATCTGAAAGCTACTGACAATCAACAACTGGGAAAAAGAGAGAGAGAAAGAGAAAGCTATATGATTTGGTAAATAAATAGTTAGATCAAAGAAAAGGCAAGCACTTGTTCCAAAATTGTTTGATGAATGAATGTGATATAATATCAGCATATACCAATGGCAATAGCACCACTCTAACCTCGCCCTCAACTAAGAAAACAAGGTGGAAATGGGATTACAGGAAGTCCAAGATTCCACAAAGATTCGCAGAAGTTAAAACTGTGTACTCAAATAGGCAAGAAGAATTCTAAAAGAGATCATTAAATATCGCGACTTGTAGCGTGATTACTGAAGAATAACAGTTGTTTCATAAAGTTGCATTCTATAGAAAGGGTCATATGCACCAAAAGAAATGGAGATTTGCTATCATCTACACTGATTGCATCAGAAAGTCAAGAGCTACATAAAACTCTGGTCTTCAGGAGAACACGAGAAATAGTTACATAATCCGTATCAAAATACCTCAATCTTTGTCAGCATCAGTCGTCGTATCCTTTCATTATCTTCTTTGATTTCTGTAATGAAACGGGATGACAGTACTTCACCGTTCAAAAATTAATAGGAAAAAAAAACCCAGAAGAGATTGTCAACATCATGTCTAAATTTAGAAGGCTAGAGAAAGGTATCTGCAGATATTTGGCAAACAGCATTCAATAGAGTACCTCATCACAGAGCTCAACCCTTAAACATTCTTTATTGAGTCAAGAAAACGAATATTATCTGCACTGAAATATTTGGCAAGCACTGATAGCAACATCTTTAAGAAACAATTAGAACAACAATTAGAAAAAATATACATGCACTTCGATGAGGTTACAGATAACAGTTACTTGCATATTCAGAATTCAACATTTTCACAACAGGGAGAAAATTAGAAACTTGGGGATGCTCTGTGACCTTGTTCAAAATATGACAGCACTCGTATAAACTTTTTTCATATAAACTGTACAGTAAAACATACATGTAAAATGTTCAACAGATATTCAACAGATATTTCTTATAGGCAGTACTCAAGGAATAATTTGCTGCTCGTGATAGATTTGATGACTTCGTAAATTAAATGATCAGTGAGTCGCGAATTAGAATTATCAGCCAAAGGAATATTTTGGTTGACTTCTCAGAAATTTCAGTAATACAAAATAAGCATCATTACTACGGCAAATAACATAGATAGAGGAGACACAGAACTAATAGAATCACTGTAACATAGAAGCAAGATCAGAAATAGGTGCTGGGCGTTCAAAGTGATGGACTTAGGGCACCAAGATCAGCAAGAGATGTTGGGCGTCCAGAGTTGCCCAAATCTTTATATACTGAAGATCATCTCCCATGTCTAGCCGATATGGGACTATTTATTCGACTCAAATCCCCAACAACCTATTCGAACAAAGAGTAGTCGTCATGCAAGCTCAACTTATCCAACTCTTCACTGCCTGAGGCAGACACGTCTTAAGTGAAGTACCAACTGCTACCGCGTGGGAGACGGGCCAAATATCTCACGAGCCAAATTGCTTTACAGTGTTCCACTATTGTGACTTCTTGCGACAGAGTGGGGACCAACAATATCGAACATCACCCACACACAAGATTAAGTTCGGGACATGACTCTGATACCAATTGAAGGACTTGGGGTATTATCTCATAAAATTATCCTTCGAGGTGAAGTTGCTCAAATCATTGTATACCCAAGATCATCCCATGTCTAGCCAATGTGAGACTATTTATTCGACCCAAATCCCCAACACAAAAGTTCAAGGCATTCATGTTACCTATTTAGACGATCCCATGTCATCTCTGTTCATCCATGCATATATAGTGACCTTATTTACTCATGAATCCAGTCATTCCTAAAAACAGAGAGAAGGGAAAAAAGGAATAAAGATGTGTCTAAACTCAAAATTAGCAAACTTCACTGAGAGAGTTTGAAGAGGAACAAAATTTATGTGATTAAGCACATAAAATAATTTTGCCAAGATCTTGAGTTTTGACACAACTTAGTTTTGCCAAGATCTTGAGTGAAAAATGCCAGAGCAAGTAAAAAGTGTCATTGATACAGAAATTCAAAAAAAAGAAGAAAGAAAAGGAAAGAAATCACCAAGGGCAGAGGTTGGCACTCTCTATACTCCAGTAACAGTCAAGCCATGAGTGGTATGAGACCCATAATGGATTGTACATTTAAGTGGTGAACAGCCTTTATGTCATGAAATCCAGGAAACGCAGCAGTGTAATGATCAAATTGAGAGCCACAAATGCAATAAATAGAAAAGGCATTACAGGCCCAGCCTAAATGAGACCTGGAATGAATAGAAGAATCAGTGAGAAGTGAGCTGTTGCCAACTCGAGCAGTCGTGGAATCCACTAAAGCATCAAGCTCAGATCCCACAATCCAAAGAAAAGGATTACTCACCCCTTATCACTAGGACCACGTCCGCATAAGAAACATAGAAATATGAAGATGTTGTGGGTTCAGAATGTCTAAAATTCTTAGCAATTTTAGAATGTGTATAAAATAGTTATGTTATACGGACGCGGCAACGTTGAAATGAACGCATGACAAATTCTTAAAAATACGTACGATATGCTTGTCCGACACGCGTGTGCGTGTCCGGCACGTTTCGGACACGACACGGCTCCATGACAGAATGGTGAGTACAGAATAGTAGCGCTTCTACTTAGATGGACTTGTATGATTTCTCTTTAGTACAAGAAAGAAGTTGTTGGTACACATGATCGAAAAGGGGCTACTTTCATTCAAAGAAGCACAACTTTAGGCTGAAAAAGGTTCAAAAATGGATGTGAGCCAATTTTTATAACTGGCCATTAACCTGCTGTCAACCCTTCTATGAATAGGTCCTGGCCATTAACTACTTATCTAGTTTCTATTCTTTTTTTGTTTTCCTTATCCTTTTCCAAGGTCTGCATGGTAAAAGGACAGACCTTCGTACATTTGTGCGTAACATTCTAACCTCAGCATGACTCATGTCTTCTGACCTATCTAGTTAAAAATACTGAGACCATTCAAATTTCCAACAACTGAAAGTAATCTGGGGTGATAATTGTCAAAAACAGCCCAGGGTAAAAGGACTGCCACAAAAATCAAAAACTAATTTGAAGCATTGTCGTGGTGATTAAAATAACAACAATACTTAGACACATTGTACATCTACATGCAAGAATCTGCTCTATAGCAGCTGACCACTTCTGTACATCTTGATGATTCATCCTTCCTCTGATTCATTTCAAACTACCACAACATTTTAGACAAGGAAAGATCCACAAAGACATCGTATGGGACAAAGCTTTCCTCTCTAGCTGGTCAAACAAGCAATCCATGAGAATGAATTTCCCTCCGGGTTTCCGCATGTTGCTAATTTTTTCACCAACTAGTTTCCGAAACTTTTAGAGTCTTAAAACTTTCTTTGAGATGAATAACTTATTTGAGATGCTCTGCACTCCTCTGCAAATCCTTAACCAACAGCATCTACGAG
Organism: Agave tequilana; assembly: GCA_038442645.1. Classification (NCBI taxonomy): domain Eukaryota; kingdom Viridiplantae; phylum Streptophyta; class Magnoliopsida; order Asparagales; family Asparagaceae; genus Agave; species Agave tequilana. Next base: position 100,329 of record JAVJIF010005179.1, on the reverse strand, counting down.
AAAATCTGAATGTTTATTTCTGATTCCCTGCAAAACTAGCAACTGTTACCAATTGCCATCTGTCTTTTCCAGAAGTAATGCGTGCATCATCTAGTCTTTCCACAAGTCAAATATCATTTTTTCCCCTCCATGCTGGAGTTCTCTCCGTAATGGAGCCCATAAATAGTGCCCTAATGTAGGATGAGAAGTCGAGTGCTGAAAATCCAAGCAATAGAGAAGAGGACCACTAGAGAATAGTCACCAATCACATGAACAAGTAAATAAAGAAAAGAAAGAGAACAAGATTTAACGAGGTTCGGCAATTTGCCTACATCCTCGGGGCAAGGGGAGAGAGTTCTTATTGAATTAATCAATTACAGGTTAAGAATATTGGGGACAATATCTCTCTTTATATAGCCAAAGAAATCACGAAGAAAAGGAAACTAAAAACACCTAATTTGGATCAGAAACGAATTCAAAATCAGATTTGAAAACAGGTCGCTACAGCCGCATTAGTCGACTAGGAAATATCCTAGTCGACTAATAACCCCTATTAGTTGAAATAGGTCGCTGCAGCCGCATTAGTTGACTAGAAAATATCCTAGTCGACTAATAACCCCTATTAGTTGACTAGAAATTTAGTCTAGTTGACTAGCCTGCAGTGAAACAGATTTTTTAACTCTCTATTTATATCATTAATCGACTAGACTGGATTCCTCCTGTGCAAATCCTTCATTGATACAACTGATACGCTCTCATATTTGATACCATTGATTGCATCGATTTTTGGCTAATATTCAACATAGTTTAAAAAACTCTATCAATAAGATTTTATCCTCTCTCCCCCACAATACTCCTCCTCGGTGAAGACTTCTCAAATCTAAGCCGAATACAACATAGCACCATGTCGACTCCAATTTCGCTGCATCATTGTGGCTACCTACGTACTCATGCCCAACGAGATCAAGCCACACGTAGTTCATCCAAACGGGCTCCACTGAGCACACACAACTAAAAGGATATGGTGTAATTGTTTGCATTGTGCAAACTTCACTCCCGAAACAACTTTGATAAGCATATCAGCGGGATTCTCCTTCGTGTGAATTTCTATAACTCGATGTCACCTTCATCAAGAATCTCCCGAATATAGTGGAACCTGACATCAATATGCTTCATTTTTCATGATATAGCTGATTCTTTTTGCCAAATAGATAGCACTCATGCTATCACAATTGATCTTCAACAGATCCTGATTAATCCCCAAGTCGTCAAAGCAACCTTTGAAGCCAAATTGCCTCCTTCATAGCCTCTGTCATGGCCATATACTCAGCCTCCATAATAGACAATGCGGCAGTAGACTGTAGCGTAGAGCGTCAGCTGACCGGTGCTTGGGACAATGTAAATACATATCCCGTTGTGGACCAGCGTTTGTCGAAGTCTCCTGCGTAGTCGGATCAACATATCTGATACACTCCTGTTTACCAGTAATATCCTTCTTGAATACCAAACCAATGTCTATAGTACCTTTAATGTATCGTAGAATCTACTTCACTGCCTCCCAATGACCCTTACCGAGATCGTGCATATATCTGCTGACCATTGGGACAGCTTGTGACAAGTCGGGCCTTGTACACACTATTGCATACATTAAACTACCAACTACGCTAACGTAGGACACGTGAGTCATGTACTCATGCTTTTCAACAGTAATAAGAGACATAGTAGCTTTTAACTTGAAATAAGAAGTCAATGGTGTAGTTATAGACTTTGTATCATCGTTGATGTTGAACTTCTAAAGTACATTTTTCAAATACCCCTTCTGTGTCAAGTTAACCTTGCCACTCATCCAGTCTCGCTCAATTTTCACGCCTAGTACTTCTTTGCTTCACCTAGATCCTTCATCTCTAATTTGAAAGACAAGTCTTTCTTTAATTAATCAATAGCAGATCTTCTTTTAGAAGTAATAAGCATATTATCCACATACAAGAGTAGATAGATGTACTCTCCTCCATGTAGCTTATTGTAATACACACGTGGGTCATAATGGCTTCGTGCGTACCTCTTCCCTCTTATGAAACTATCGAAACGCTTGTACCACTGCCTTGGAGATTTCTTTAATCCATAAAATGATTTTTTTAGTTTGCATATAGTCTCCTTTCCTGTAGTTTTAAATCTTGTAGGCTGAGATATGTAGATCTCCTCTTCAAGATCGCTATGGAGAAAGGCAGTATTCACATCGAGCTGATCAAGTATCTTACAACATGTGATACTAATGCCAACAAAATCTGAATAGACGAGTATTTTACAACATGTGAGAATACCTTATTGTAGTCAATGTCTTCTCGTTGAGCGTAGCCTTTAGCTATCAATCTGGTTTTTTAGCGTACAGTATCACCATCTGAAGATCCCTTTTCTTTGAAAATAACCACATACAACCGGTCGTCTTCTTTCCCTTGGGCAAATCTTATAGTCCCCAAGTATCATTCCTGTGTAGAGAACTCATCTCTTCCATCATGGCATCCTTTCACATCTTAGACTCCGAACTGATTTCAGTTTTCCTGTAAGTAGACAGGATTGCCTCCTCAATGACTGGGAGAGTATAGAACACGATTATGTTAGTAGTGAGCCAACTGGGCTTACGTGAATTTCTCCAAGTTCTTCCAACTGCAATGCATTCTTAGACATTAGCCATAACTTGTCCTTGATCCTCATCATTATCAGCATCTTGTTTGGCTACTTGATCATCTCCCTATGTCACTAAGGGTGTGACCTCAAATGATATTGATCTTTCCAGAGACGGTGAAGTAACATCACTCTCCACCTGCTGCAATATCCTATTGACTGTCTGACTCTCCATCTGCTGACAGTTTGTAGGCTTTATCATTGAAGCCTTATCAAACGTTACGTCTCTGCTTAAGATAAATTTGTTGTCCTTTGGATTCCAAATTTTATAGCGTTTTACTCCTTTTTTGAATCCTATGAACACACCTTTTCTCGCCCTTAGGTCTAACTTGTCTTCCTTGACATGATAGCAGGTCTGACACCCAAATACCCGTAGCGAATCATAATCCTGAGCAACTTTTTCCTGACCAAACCTCTAGAGGAGTTTTACCTCCTATTGCAGATGAAGGCAAACTGTTAGCAAGATGGCAAGCATACACTAATGCGTTAACCCGAAAAGATTTCGATATTTCGGTGTTGGATAACATGAAACGGACCTTCTCTAGTAAGGTCCTGTTCATCCTTTCGGCCGTCCCGTTTTATTGCGATGTTTCTCTTACTGTGAAGTGATTTTCTAAGCTTTCATCACGAAATAGTTGCAGAAAAAGATCGCTTGTATATTTTCATTCATTTTTTGAATGGGATACATTGATCTTTTTTCCCTGTATTCTTCTCCATGTTCTCTTCTACTCCACAAACAACTCCAAGACTTTTCCTTTGTGCTTCAAGGTATATACTCAGCATCATTTAGAGTAATCATCTATAAAAAGCACAAAATAATGGTTAGATTCAATAAATGCCGTCTTGGTAGGTCCCTGGACATTTGTGTGAAAATAATCCAAAAGCCCCTCGGTGCAATGAGTTGCGGTGCCAAATCTCACCTTGGTCTTCTTTCCGACGATGCAATATTCACAAAATTCTAATTTGCAAGTACTGGCATCTTTCAATAAATCTTACTTTGCAAGAGCTTGCAAAGACTTTTCTCCTGTATGTTCGAGCCTCATATGTCAGAGTTGGGTGCAATCATTATCTGAATTTGTAGAAGTCATCACTTTCCATGTAACCGTACTACCCTTCAAGTAGTGAAGGTTATTGTGTCAGACGCCCTTCAAAACAATCATCGAGCCTTTAATCATCTTGAGAACTCCATCTCTAATAGATACTTCAAGATCCAATGCTTTCAGGCACCAATAGAGATAAGATTTCTTTTCAGTTGAGGTACATATCTCACATCCTTCAATTCCCGCACCATCCCATCAAGTATTTTGACCAAGACAGTACATATCCCTTTCATATGACATGAACAATCATCACCCATAACCACAAAACATCCATCTAGTTTCTTAAAACTAGAAAAATAATCCCTATTGGGACATACATAATAGGTAGCTCCTGTATCGATCATCCACTCAGAATCACCTAAGTAATCTATGGTAGGAGTAATGACTGAGAATGAAAATACAGATGAGTTTGAATCTGATTCATCTACCTGTGAAGTACAACTGATTGGGTATTGATCTTCTGTGTAAGATTTGCATCAGTCATTGAATCCTTTTCCTTATTCTTATGCTTGATCCTTGGACAATCAACCTTTCGGTGCTCTACCTCTTTGCAGAAGGCACACTGGTTCTTCTTCAGATCTCTGAATCCTGATGTGGACTTTGATCTCTCGCGAACGCCTTTGCCCTTCTGATTGGAACCCCTGCCTCTTACCACTAATGTCTCTGCCGATATACTACTAGAAGAAGATTACTTATTCTTCCACCTCACTTCATAATTTATAAGAGCAGCTGACACATTATTATAGTTAAGTGACTGTTTCTCATTAATCAAGATGAGGACGAAGGTTTCATACTCTTCATGTAACGGTCCCAGATAGATAGCATATGATTTGGCCAATGGTTTCGAGAATGTTAAGTCCCCTTATGTTTCACAAAAATTTTGGCAGCACCTCCCCTAATTATTTTCATTTTCTCATGATACAAGACATTACTTTCGGCTCACAACGGCCTACTTATCTCAGTTAACAATTTCAGCCTACTTGGCTTACTTATCAATGGATGCAATATATGCTTCATACCCAATTCAAACTTCTTTTTACATACATCCACATCATGATCCTATACATGCAAACTTTTAGTTCATAACATCAACAACTTCAATGCCATACATCATGTCACCCAGACGAACCTTCCTGTCTAGGTTCCCAAAATATTACATAACCTTAAGTTCCCCAAAATCAAAATGTATCACCCAAGACAAGATACATGCAATAAGTGTTCCATACACAAAAGTTAGAACGGTAGCAAATAAGCATACAAGCGAGGATAACTTAGTAAAAAGGAAAACTAAAGCGGATAGTATGTCGTTCCTCCTTCCGCTAAATCCATAGGGCTAAACCGGTCTTTTACCTTTGTCCAAACTTGAAATAGGTGGAAGAAAATAAAATGTGCTCGACGGCTCAATGAGTAAACCATGCTAGGAATATAATAGTACAGACCTTTATAAGTCAATACATTTTAGGAAAGGTACTTTGCATTTAAGACTAATATGCGATGCAACTTCTTCTTTCACTTGCTTTACCTTAGACTCCATCACTAATGGTTTAGATGTTCAATTACCATGAGATTTATCATTCCATATGCCAATTCAAAATGAATTACTTACATGCAGGTGCATGCAAACATGTGTATACGTATACATCTACACCAACCAATTTATCACTTTATTAAGTCATGACATCCTCGGTTTAACATACACTACCAAAGTGAGACAAAGTTTGACAGTTCGCTTTAGGTGAAGTATTTATGCATAATTCTGTAATCTAGAGTCAATTCACCGTCTTCCCCCTCCTACCGGCTCCCGCCTGGTCCCTTCCTCCATTTAGCATATACGTAAACATATATTATTAAGTCCCCGTCTTCCCCCTCCTACCGGCTCCCGCCCGGCCCCTTCCTCCATTTAGCATACACACACACACACACACACACACACACACATATATATATATATATATATATATATATATATAATAAATAAATCTCCGTCTTCCCCCTCCTACCGGCTCCCGCCCGGCCCTTCCTCCAAAAGATACATATACATATAAGGAATAAATCTCCGTCTTCTCCCTCCTACCGGCTCCCGCCCGGCCCCTTCCTCCAAAAGATACATATATGCATAATGTAGTTAGTAGGTTATTATGCACTTCACAAAAGTAAGAAATTACATTCATAAGACATTCATACAATCACTACATATCAAGTGAAAGGAGATACATACTCAATACCTTCACTACATCATGGGGTAATCATAATGCACAACGCTAAGTCTTATATGGAACTATGTGTTACCCTTTTTTTTTCTCGATTATGCACAAACAATACCTATGTGAAAGGGGGTTTTCCCCGTTGGAGTATGCACACCCTTAGATATCCATATCAACTACTTATTATCTACTGGTTCACCGATACGAAGCATGAACTTTAAGCATGTATTCCAAAAATCACTTATTTAGGAGATGTAATAATTATGTAACATGCATTTAGATTTCGCTTATCATAATGATTAGAGAAAAACAGCGACTTTATCATGATTTAATCTTCTTTACACAATTAGGAATTCCTTAATCATCCTAATTCATGAATGGTTTCCCTAATAGGTTAGGTTTACTCACATTCAACAACTCCGCACTTAGTCTTCACTTATCGGACTCCCGAATAACACCCCCTAGTAATCAACATAAAGAGGTTACATGTTAGTACCTAATCATCAAAACTGAAGAAAGAAAATTTAGGGTTTTTGCTCCCGTATATACCTGAATTTTCAGTCTGAAAATCCTCTTTTCAGGCAGTGATTTGAGTCCTAGATAGCTCAGATTTGGCCCTGAATCTTCCCCCTAATGGATTAGAACTGGGTTCCCTTCCTCCCTCCCCAAGAGAACCGACGCGAGGACCCTTCCCTTCCTCCCCTCGCGCGCGCGGCCTGTGCGCGCGCGGCTGTCGCGCGCGGGGTCGTCGCGCGTGCCGCCTCCCTTGCTGGCTGGCTGCTGAGTTGAAGAAGGGGAGAGGATGGGTTCAGGAAATTTTGGTAAGTTCAGAATTTGGGGAGAGGAGTTTTCTCTTTTAGGGCTGAAGGAAGAAGATGGAAAGTTTCCCCTTTTTTCTCCTCAAGAGGTCAAAACTTTCCTAGTTATATATATTTATTTACGAAATAAAAAGGGTGAGAATTTACCTCACCAAATTCTCCTTTCTAGGCTCTATTCATCCTCCACCTCATCACACACTTTCCCAACCATCCTCTTATCTCTCCAACACAACAAGGCTAATAATATTTTAACAAAATAAAAAGAGATTATTTAGGTATGGTTGGTGAAATAGGAGTGTATTCTTTGGGGTATACTCCCATGGTTAAATGTTTAAATTTTTTTTTTTTTTGAAGCTTCTATACATAATACATGCATGTGCAAGCATAGCCCTAAATACCCATATGTATAAATGTATCACCTTACTAGATCTATGGCTAAACAATCCAATAATTATGATTAATTAGAAATTAGGGTGTTACAGTTCTTCCCCCCATAAAGAAGTTTCGTCCACGAAACTTGGCGTACCTTGAAATAATTGTGGATAATTCTTTCGCATTTCTTCCTCCGGTTCCCAGGTGATTTCTCCAACCTTCTGACTTCTCCATAATACCTTTATCAAAGGAATCATTTTGTTCCTCAATTGCTTCTCCTTGCGGTCAAGGACCTCCACTGGCTCCACCGTGTAAGACAGATCTTCTTGGATTTGTAGTGGTGTGTACTTAAGGACATGACTGGGATCTGATATGTACTTTCTTAATTGGGATACGTGGAAGACATTACCTTCTCAATTTCTGGTGGGGGGGCTAACCGATAGGCTAATTGTCCGATTCTTTCCAATATCTCAAAAGGTTCAACATATCGAGGTCCTAACTTGTTTCTTCTGCCAATCCGCATTACACCCCTCATTGGGGATACCTTCAGAAAAACTTTGTCTCCTTCAGCAAATTCCAGGGGTCTCCTTCATTGGTCTGCATATGCTTTTTGTCTGCTTTGTACTGCCTTCATTCTCTTCCGTATTATCCGAATTTTCTCCGTAGTCTCTTGAACCATATCTAGTCCTAGCAGCCTTCGATCTCCCATCTCCTCCTAACAGATTGGGGATCTACACTTCCTTCCATATAAAGCTTCGAAGGGTGGCATTCCTATGGTCGACAAGTAGCTGTTGTTATATGCGAATTCTACTAACGGTAGATATTTCTCCCAATTGCCCCCAAAATCTAATGTACATGCCCTCAGTATATCCTCTAATATTTGAATAGTTCTTTCGGACTGCCCATCAGTCTGCGGGTGTGCCGCAGTGCTGGGGTGTAGTTTAGTCCCCAGAGCTTTAGATAGATTGACTCAGAATCTTGACTGGAACCGAGAATCTCGATCCGACACGATAGTTTCAGGCACTCCATGTATCCTGATTATCTCTTGGAGATAAACCTCCGCTAACTTATCCATCGGGTAATCTATTCGAATGGGTAAGAAGTGTAAATCACCTAGAGGGGGGGTGAATAGGTGATGGCTAATCTAATGGTCACTAAATGCGGAATTAAAAACTATTATGACCTAAACTAAAAATCTTAACTAAACACCACGTATAACACAAGAGTGTAGCCGAATTCCCCGTGAAGGACTCTGGACTAACTCCTCTAGATTCCCCTAGATAAGGGTTGAGGTGCCGCGTTGGCTCTCTTGGTTAAATACAAGTGTTAGCAAACAAACCCAAGCATATACAATATGAGCACACAATATATCAAGCATATAAGTGTAATGACAATAATAGCATGCAAGATATAAACAAAAGACAAAGAGAGAGAGAGAGAGAGAGAGAGAGAGTGAGCAATCGCAAACACAAGGGATTTGTTTCGAGGTTTGAGCACACTTGCTCTACATCCCCGCCTTCGACACACGAAGAATTTCCACTGTGCTTGATCCCAATGGATCACTCCTCCGTGCCGCAACACCTACAATCCCTCAGACTCCTTAGTCCCGTACACACCGCGAGCCCACTAGCTCGCCGAGGCCGCACCTCAAACAACAAGTTCGCACCCGAACTTAAAACACGATGAACACACTTGTCCGCCTCCTCAAAGAACAAAGAAAGAGGTCTTTGGTGATCACAACACTTTGATCACCTAAAAACAATCTCACTACAACACTCCTATAGGATGAATATGTCTATGGATTGCTCAAGTGTTTGTGAGAAAAACAAGGATGAGAATGGTGGAGGAAAACTCAAGAAAATCTCTTTTAACACTCTTGATAAAACTCCCCTTTTGATTGGAAGTATTAGCTCTCAATTTAGTGGAGAAAACTGTTTTAATGAAGTGGGGAAAAACTGGCTCAAAGTCCACTAAAAAACTTAGAGTAAAACAATGCCCAAACCCCCAAATTTATAGAGCTAGAAAAACTAGCCGTTGGGGTCTGGCAGAGCTGTCGGTCGACCGCCCGGTCGACCGGCCAACGGTCATATTCAGACCATTGTGCCATCGGTCGACCGAGGCCAGGATACAGAGAGCAAGTCTCTCTGTACGGTCGACCGCCCGGTCGACCGGGGCCTTTCCAGAGAGCAGAGCTCTCTGGACGGTCGACTGGGACGGTCGATCGGCCCTCCTGCCAGAACTGGCGTGCACGTCTGTGCACGTCGGTCGATCGGCTCGGTCAACCGGCTGAAGCCAGGACAGAACTGTAAAGGGATTTAAAACTTGGTCTTTTTGGTTGAAAAATCCCATAAAAACACAGAAAATCTACAAAAATAGTTTTACCAATATACTTTGATAAACAAACATGCTTGCATAAAATCAAGGCATGTTACAAATGATTTAGACTATTTTTGTAACTTGGAAAATATTGGTTCAAAACTAAAAACTGTATTTTCCAAATTTGATTTTTCCAAAACTTCTCCAAATACAAAAACAAGATATTTAAACTCTTTTAAAGCATAGTGTGTATGGATATGATTCACTACACAAACATGGTGAAATATCTATGTTTTTGACATTATGCACTAAACATGATTTTGGATAAAACATGTAAACTTGAAAACCAAAAACCAAACGGTATTTTTTCAAAGTAAAAATTCTTTTCTAAAACAAACTAAATCAAGAGTGTGTGTGTATATGACATACTTGAGCAATCCACCAACTATTCTATCCTTTACATTTTAACTAAAACAAAATCTTCTAAAAACAAACCTAGACTCAAGTCTCCATCTTCTTGAAGTCTTCTCTTGAAGCCTTCTTGACTTGGTCCAAACATCGTGCTAGCTCCAAAATATGGCTTTAAATCCTTTATTGAAGCTATGCACCTACTAAGATCTTGATCATAAATCTGTCACTAATTAAACACAAGATCATTAGTACTATAAGTACATGAGTTGATCATCATCAAAACTAGAGTGATAGGCCTTCGGGCTAACAATCTCCCCTTTTTGATGATGACAAAACTCATGAAGTTATATATGGATGGATTAAAGTAAGCTTCAAAGAAGCTCCCCCTTAACTCATGCATAACAATTAAATAATAAATATGTAATGAATGCTCATAAATATGTATGCAAATATATGGAGATAAACATGCTAATCAAGCATAAAACAAATCAAATTCTTTTTCTCCTATTTGCAAAACAAAACATATATGCATAAACAATCCTTTTTCACAAAACATGCATATAAATCCAAAATCTTTCTCCCTCTTATCATCAACAAAGGGATAAAAACACAAACAACAAATTTTTCTCCCCCTTTTTGTCATAAACAAAGAGATCAATAAGGGGTGCAAACAAATAAGTCAATAAAAGTTTATATGCGATATATATTCATGAAGAGGAAGACGCTAAGCTAGCTTCCCTACATATATGCATTACATGAAAGAGAGATGACAAGCCCTAATTCACATAACACATAATATACAATGCATAAGAGGAGATGTGAAGCTCCCCCTACACACGTGTATCACATAAAGAAGAGTTGTCAGGCTCCTCAATACAAGATACACTCAACATGAATCTATATGTAGAAGAGATGTTAAGCTCTCCTTGCATATAGGCAAGATAAATCAAAACATTTTAAATTTCAAACTTTTGAATTTTTCTTAAACAAATTTTAAGATATCTTAGGAAATCAAATTTTAAGATACCAAATGTAAATAAATAAATTGTAAATAAACATTACAAATTTTCAAATAGGTAAAACATATTGATATCAATGTAAATTTATAACAAAATTTGAAGTTTAAGCATATTGATACCAATTGAGAAACATGCATAAGCTTATTAAAGGTCAATTGAGATTTCAATTGAAAATAAAGTTTTAAAAACAAGCTTAGCATAAACATACTATGTGCTTTAAAGATGTATACCAATTGAAAATCAAGCACACGAAAATCATATATATGTATGAGAATGATAATACCAATTGAAAATTAGAGCATACATATATAGAAAACAAAATATGAGTATATACAAAGATATCAATTGAGATGCCAATTGAAAAGATCCACTGATACCAATTGAAAATAATAATTAAATCAAGTATATAACTCATAACCTACCACCCTTCATATGCTCAAGATAAAAGATTTTCAATAAGCTTACAAGGCATACACGCCCAGCCATCCGCCCATGAAAGGTTGGAAGGGTTTTTGAAAATAATTTTGAAGGTGGTTAAGCATTGAAAATCTCTTCCAAATGAAGAATAATTAACTAGTTAAAAGTAATTTTTGAAAAACTAGTTAAAGATCCTTCAAAACATGAAATCAAAACATATGTTTTTCATGAATCATACCAAATACACAAAAATTCAAGCACTCATAGTCCATCAAGCTCAAAAATAATCATTAAGTAAAGTCATGAATAAACAAATAAAGTGTGAGTGTTCAATCATTATGTAAATAGCATTTTCATGAAAATAGTCAATAAGGCTAAATCAAACATGAATATTATTTTATCAAACAAAACATGAAAAATGAATTTTTCATCTAAAAATAAACTTCTAGGTATATGTATGATCTATCCAATCCTAACAATACACATACATATCCCAAACATAAAAGAGTCTATTAAAGGTATTTGCATGAAAGCAAGAGACTCACGGGTATACATGTTTATTTATTAGATTTGAATACAAAATACATATACATGAAGTAAAAACATGAAAATAGGCAAAACGAGTATAAATGAAAGAATCATCAAAACTAGCCTATATATGTGCATATAGTGGGTATAAATGAGCATGAAGTGCAAACATATATGAATCAATTTGTTCTCACTATTTGTACATGTATAAATACAAGTTTTGATAAAAACTACATTTAAACTAGTATTTGCCACATGAAGCACAAAACACATAAAAATATGAACATGCTAAAAATGTCACATATGAAATAAGCATGTAAATAAATGAGGAGTTTAGAGATAGTTACCAAACTAAGGAACTATGCTCCAAATTTCAAACATGGTGGTTGACCCACCAAACCTCCTTGATAGCGATGCATCTATATATGTGGCCATCAAGTCCATGTGCATCCACCATCAAGGCACCAAATCTCTCACGTCTTGTGTGAGCCCTCACCTACATTAAATATACAAAGTGGGGACTTTGGTACCCATTTTCTTTTGAGTCCTTAGGGGTTAGCTTTGTAAGGCATCCAAATATTTTTCTTAGCAAAATTTAAATAATGTAACTTATCAAAACAAAACTTTGCTAAATGGCCTTTGCGGCCACAATGTGTACAAGTGTACATCTTAGAATGCTTATGTGTGTGAGTGTGATCATGACGCGCAACATAAGCATATGCATGATGATGTGCATGAATGTATGGAGTTTGTTTCTTTGAAAATAAGGACTCCAATCTAGAATGGTTAAATGCACATGAGCTCAAAGTTGAGCTCAAACAATCCATTTTATTTTTCAAAACATTAATCTCACTATTATCAATGGTGGCATGTAAAGCATGGTGAGATTGAGAATCATTTTTCTTATTCTTTTTAGAAACATTTTCATTTTCTTTTTCAAACATTTTTCTTTTCAAAGAAGTGTTTTCATTAAAAGCGATTTCTTTTTGTTTTTCCACCAAAACAATTTTATTTTTAAAATAGTGTTTCCTTCACATAAATCATTTAATTTAGACATCAAGGAAACATTTTTATTTTTCAAAATCTCATTTTCTTTTTAAATGCATGCAATTTTATTTCTAAATGAATCATTTTCTTTAAGCATGCAATCAAATTTCTTTTTCAAATTTTTATTATCTTTCTTAATCATGTCATATTTCTCAAGAAGGAGTTGACAAAAAGTGCTAAGCTCATCATATGACATGTTATTTTCATCTACCTCGGATTCGGTAGTTACCTCAAGGGGTTATCCCCTTGGACCATATAGCACAAGTTGGAGGTGTCGCTTCCAACGTCCGAATCGCTCCCAGCATAATATAGATCCTTTTCGTCAAGAGAGGTGATGATGTTCCAAGCTACAAAAGCCGAATCAACATTAGAAACCCTAGATAGATAATCATCATTTAGGGTAGACTTTAAAGCATTAAGGGCTTTTGCATTAGCCTCATTATTCTTGCTATTAACATATGAATTTTTAGTGGTAGTAAGATAAACATGAATACCTAGGGCTTTGAGGTACAAAGACATCTTAACCTTCCAAATTTGGATGTGAAGGATGTCAAAAGTGGGTGGTGACATGAAGTCCATGGTGTGTGTACAAATATTGTGATTAGCCTAAAAATGAGGATCTTTAACTCTAGGTTGTAAGACCCAAATCAAGAGCACTTGGCTCTGATTCCAATTGTAAATCACCTAGAGGGGGTGAATAGGTGATGGCTAATCTAATGGTCACTAAATGCGGAATTAAAAACTATTATGACCTAAACTAAAAATCTTAAACTAAACACCACGTATAACACAAGAGTGTAGCCGAATTCCTCGTGAAGGGCTCTGGACTAACTCCTCTAGATTCCCCTAGATAAGGGTTGAGGTGCCGCGTTGGCTCTCTTGGTTAAATACAAGTGTTAGCAAACAAACCCAAACATATAAATATGAGCACACAATATATCAAGCATATAAGTGTAATGACAATAATAGCATGCAAGATATAAACAAGAGACAAAGAGAGAGAGAGAGTGAGCAATCGCAAACACAAGGGATTTGTTTCGAGGTTCGAGCACACTTGCTCTACATCCCCGCCTTCGACACACGAAGGATTTCCACTATGTTTGATCCCAATGGATCACTCCTCGGTGCCGCAACACCTACAATCCCTCGGACTCCCTAGTCCCGTACACACCGCGAGCCCACTAGCTCGCCGAGGCCGCACCTCAAACAACAAGTTTGCACCCGAACTTAAAACACGACGAACACACTTGTCCGCCTTCTCAAAGAACAAAAAAGAGGTCTTTGGTGATCACAACACTTTGATCACCTAAAAACAATCTCACTACAACATTCCTATAGGATGAATATGTCTATGGATTGCTCAAGTGTTTGTGAGAAAAACAAGGATGAGAATGGTGGAGGAAAACTCAAGAAAATCTCTTTTAACACTCTTGATAAAGCTCCCCTTTTGATTGGAAGTATTAGCTCTCAATTTAGTGGAGAAAACTGTTTTAATGAAGTGGGAAAAACTGGCTCAAAGTCCACTAAAAATCTTAAAGTAAAACAATGCCCAAACCCCAAATTTATAGAGCTAGAAAAACTAGCCGTTGGGGTCTGGCAGAACTGTCGGTCGACCGCCCGGTCGATCGGCCAACGGTCATATTTCAGACCGTTGTGCCATCGGTCGACCGGTCAGTCAACCGAGGCCAGGATACAGAGAGCAAGTCTCTCTGTACGGTCGACCGCCCGTCGACCGGGGCCTTTCAAGAGAGCAGCTCTCTGGACGGTCGACCGGCCCTCCTGCCAGAACTAGCGTGCACGTCTGTGCACGTCGGTCGACCGGCTCGGTCGACCGGCTGAAGCCAGGACAGAACTGTAAAGGGATTTAAAACTTGGTCTTTTTGGTTGAAAATCCCATAAAAACATAAAAAATCTACAAAAATAGTTTTACCAATGTACTTTGATAAACAAACATGCTTGCACAAAATCAAGGCATGTTACAAATGATTTGGACTATTTTTGTAACTTGGAAAATATTAGTTCAAAACTAAAAACTGTATTTTCCAAACTTGATTTTTCCAAAACTTCTCCAAATACAAAAACAAGATATTTAAACTCTCTTAAAGCATAGTGTGTATAGATATGATTCACTACACAAACATGGTGAAATATCTATGTTTTTGACATTATGCACTAAACATGATTTTGGATAAAACATGTAAACTTGAAAACCAAAAACCAAACGGTATTTTTCCAAAGTAAAAATTCTTTTCTAAAACAAACTAAATCAAGAGTGTGTGTGTATATGATATACTTGAGCAATCCACCAACTATTCTATCCTTTACATTTTAACTAAAACAAAATCTTTTAAAACAAACCTAGACTCAAGTCTCCATCTTCTTGAAGCCTTCTCTTGAAGCCTTCTTGACTTGGTCCAAATATCGTGCTAGCTCCAAAATATGGCTTTAAATCCTTTGTTGAAGCTATGCACCTACTAAGATCTTGATCATAAATCTGTCACTAATTAAACACAAGATCATTAGTACTATAACTACATGAGTTGATCATCATCAAAACTAGAGTGATGGGCCTTCGGGCCAACAAGAAGTGCGCGAACTTTGTGAGTCGATCGACTATCACCCATATGGTATCATGTCCACAAGATCTGGGAAGTCCTGTCACAAAATCCATGGCAATGTGGCTCCATTTCCATTCAGGAACTTGTAATGGCATTAGCAATCCCGGGGGTTTCTTATATTCAGCTTTAACTTGTTGGCATATTAAACATTTCTGCACAAACCTGGCTATGTCATCCTTCATCCCTTCCCACCAAAAATTTGATCGCAGATCTTGGTACATCTTGGTTGCCCCGGGGTGTGCTGTGTAAGGGGTGCAATGAGCTTCCGTCATAATATGCTCCCTAAGTTCGCAGTCCGGGGGTACACATACTCGGCTTCCTTTCTTTAGTAACCCTTTATCGAAGGAAAAATCTTGTGCTCCACCTCTTTGTACCTTCTCGATATTCTTAGCTATCAGTTCATCCTTCTGTTGCGCCTGTTTGATCTTATCATAAAGATCAAATCCGACTCTAACTTGATTTATCTGACTGGTTCCCATTACGGGTTCCTTTAATTGAACTTCTATCTGCATCTTCTCTATTTCCTTTAGCAGGCTGGTCTGTTGAGTTAACAGTGCAGCTAAGGATCCTCCTGATTTTCGACTAAGAGCATCTGCCACTACATTGGCTTTCCCGGGTGATAATGAATGGTCAAATCATAATCTTTCATTAGCTCCAACCATCTTCTTTGACGCATATTTAATTCTTTTTGGGTAAATATGTACTTCAGACTCTTATGATCTGTATATATTTCACAAGATACACCATACAGATAGTGTCGCCATATCTTCAAGGCAAATATAACTGCAGCCAATTCCAAGTCATGGGTCGGATAATTCTTCTCATGGTTTTTAAGCTGTCTGGAGGCATATGCAATTACCCTACCATGTTGCATCAATACACACTCCAGCCCCGACTTTGATGCATCACTGTATATAACATATCCTTCAGTCCCAGAGGGCATAGCTAGGACTGGAGCCGAAGTTAGCTTATTTTTCAACTCTTGAAAACTATTCTCCTGACTTTCTTCCCAATGAAATTTGAGGTTTTTCTTGGTTAATTGCGATAACGGTGCCGCTATTCTGGAAAATCCTTCTACAAATCTCTGATAATACCCCGCCAGTCCTAAGAAACTCCGCACTTCCGAGACATTAGTGGGTCGAGGCCAATCTTTAATTACTTCTATCTTTGCTAGATCTACAGATATTCCTTCTTTAATAACAATATGACCGAGGAATCCAACTTTCTCTAGCCAGAATTCACACTTCTTGAATTTTGCATAAAGTTTTTTTCCCTCAACAATTGCAGAACTAACCTCAAGTGTTTTTCATGTTCCTCTGCATTTCTTGAGTAGATCAGTATGTCATCAATAAACACTACTACAAATTGGTCCAAATATGACTGAAAGATTCTATTCATCAAATCCATAAATGCTGCTGTGACATTGGTCAGCCCAAATGGCATTACAAGAAATTCGTAGTGCCCGTATCTGGTTCTAAAGGCTGTCTTAGATACATCTTTTGGTTTAATCTTTAATTGATGGTATTCAGATCTTAGGTCTATTTTGGAGAATACACTGGCACCCTGAAATTGATCAAAAAGATCATCGATCCTCGGGAGTGGATATCGATTCTTGATAGTAACTCTGTTCAACTCACGGTAATCTATACATAGTCTCATACTTCCATCTTTCTTCTTTACAAATAACACAGGCGCACCCCAGGGTGATACACTTGGTCGAACAAATCCCAGTTCTAATAATTCTTCTAATTGCTCCTTCAATTCTTTCATCTCCGCTGGTGCCATTCTATAGGGAGCCTTCGATATGGGCCTTGTTCCTGGTAAAAGATCGATAGAGATTCCACTTCCCTTTCAGGGGGTAAACCTGGTAATTCTTCGGGAAACACATCAGGATATTCCCTTACAACTGCTATATCCTCTATTCTTACCTCCTCATATCTCTTATCTATTAAGGTTACCAAAATCCTCGACACCCATGCCGCAATAATTTGGTGGCCTTTAGAGCTGAGATCACTGGGATGTTCACTTTATTCTTCACACCCTCAAACACATATTCTGGGCCCCCTTCCATTTTAAAGATTATCTTCTTCAGACGACAGTCTACATGTGCATGGTATGTTGATAAGCAATCCATTCCTAAGATAATATCATATTCCATCTCTCCTAGCTTAATCAGATCCGCTGGCGCTATGGTAATTTCATATCCTTTATAGTATACATCATGGTCAGTTTTGTACCTACCGGAGTGGACACTACTAGTTGAAAACCCAAAGGTTCAGATTCCTTATTAATTTTTGTGGCAAAAGACGAAGAAATGAACGAGTGTGAAGCACCGGAATCAAATAATACTCGAGCAATTCTTTCGGATAAGCAAATAGTACCTTCAACCACTGTATTAGACGCCCGAACTTCTTGCTGGGTTAGAGCATTCATTCTTCCGTGGGCCCTGGGTTGTTGCACTGAACCCTGCGTCATGGCTGGTCGAGTTGTATTGGCAGGTCGCCAGAAGGCCCCCGATGATCCGGCTGCCGGGGTAATACCTGAGGTCTGCCTTCCTGTTCCTCTACTTGCGCCAGGATACCCACTCAGGTGGCCTAGTTTGCCGCAGGCATAACATTGCTTGCTTGCCAAGCAGTTGCCAGCAGGATTTCGATTGCACCTAGGACACCACGTAATTCCCGCAGAATTGTAACGCGGAAGGGATGTGTGTCGCGAGTCTTGAAGGAATCCTGCATCCCTGGGCCACGAGCCTATCATCGTCTGATGAGCGGGTGACGCAGAAGGTCCAATACTTCCATTGAACCTGAAACCGGGTGATCCCACTCTTGGTGTACTGAGATATCGAAAGCGCTTGGCAGGAGGTGACTCCTTTGCTCTTATATCCTGATTTTCTTGCATGTCCCTTTCAACTTCTAGCGCTTTTTCCACAGCCTGGCTATAAATTTGTAACCGAAAGGGAACCAATTGGCTTCTGATTCCCGACCTCAAACCCCTTACAAACTTTTTCGTCATGTCCTCTTCTTCTGACACCAACTTACCAGCATATCTTGATAACTGAGTGAATTTGACTTCATACTGGCTCACTGTCATTTGATCCTGCTTCAATTCTTGAAATTCCATTGCGAGCTTGTCCCTTACTACTCTTGGTATATACTTTTCATTGAACTTTTTAACCAGGAACTTCCAAGAAATTTCTTCCCTAAAGGACTTAGCTCCAGCTTTAACCATCTCCCACCAACGTTCCGCCTCTCCCTGGAATATAAAAGAGGTGAAAGATACTCGCTGATCCTCAGTGCATTCCATAACATCCAGTATTTTTTCAATTTGACGAAGCCACTCCTCTGCTTGTATTGGGTCCGCTCCTCCTTTATATGCCGGCGGGTTCAACTTCTGAAATTGTTCTAGAGCCCTGCGTGGATTGTTTATAGTTGCCAGCTGCGCCAACTAATCTGGCATCCTATCAGGGGCTCTCTGGTTGGCATTGAGTTGATCCATCACAACCTCGTGATTGGTTGGAGGGTGGACACTCCCGACCGTACTGTGGGGTGGGGCATTACCTTCAGAATTAGTATCGGGTGGAGGGAAATTTAGGTCCATCAATACCTAAGAGAATAACCAGTTCTTACTATCAATAAAATTTATATAATGAAGAGAGTTCATACACAAAATAACACTACTATTCATAACTTCAAAATATTTTCGTTATAAGATTTACATGTCATGCTTATATTCATACAAAAGATGCAAGTGTATATACTAAGAAACATCATTTTCACGCATTTCTTTTACGAACATACAAAATCTCTCCCAAGGCTCTAAATATGCAAGCAAAAACATCTTTCCCCCCCAAAATACTATGTACTGAGACCTTTTTCATGGAGTGGTGTTTGAATCAGTGAAGCTTTCATCCTTGCTATCCCCTGCTGATGTTTCCCCCTTATGGACACCTTCTTCTGGATCTTCCTCCGGATCCTCCTCCTCAGGATCTTCTTCTGGATCCTCCTCCTCAGGGTCTTCTTCTGGATCCTCCTCCTCAGGGTCTACTTCTTCCATTATAGTGTCATCCTCACATCTCCAGTACTCGTGGTCATCATATAGATCCATATCCTCAACCCAGGTAGAATTCCACCAAATACCCCCATAAAACATCTTCCCTTGTGATCCCATTTCATCATTAGATACGACTCCCTGATCCTCAATCACTGGTACATTTCTTATAACACTTTCAGCATCACTGATGGTATCCTTATTGTTATGTCTTACCAATCCCATTGTATCGACACTGTCCTTTGGTCCACTAAAGATAGTCTCTGGATCAGTCTCATCTGATTCGTAATCCCAATCCATGCTATTTGCAATCCAACTCAGACTTTCAGTCCCCGAACTATCGGATGACAATTCTGGCATATCAGAATCTCCCATCTATAGAAATAAAATTTCGTATTAGATCATTTACCTTTTCAATTCCTTGAAACACAATAGTTTGCAGAAAAAATTTTGTACTAGAAACCTTCTCACGTCATACTCCAATTCTCTAGATTAATATTGAACTCAGGGGTCTTCCTGTTGAATTTACTCTGACTTGTATGATATTTTCGTTGCCCCCCAATCTCAGTGTCCCATACCACTGGAGATCCATACAAAAGGCCCGCACCCCCGCAGGATCTATTCAAACTAGAGTATGCGGGTACTCGAATTAGAATATAGGGGAACAGTTAAATGTCACACATTTCAGGGTGATTCATACACCTACAGGTCCACTATCTTTCTATATTACCCATATCAATTTCACCATCATACATATATAATGTACATACAACTATACAACCAACCGTACTAGCTACACCTATCTAAACCAACAACCTAGCTCTGATACCAACTGTAACGGTCCCAGATAGATAGCATATGATTTGGCCAATGGTTTCGAGAATGTTAAGTCCCCTTATGTTTCACAAAAATTTTGGCAGCACCTCCCCTAATTATTTTCATTTTCTCATGATACAAGATATTACTTTCGGCTCACAACGGCCTACTTATCTCTGTTAACAATTTCAGCCTACTCGGCTTACTTAGCAATGGACGCAATATATGCTTCATACCCAATTCAAACTTCTTTTTACATACATCCACATCATGGTCCTACACAAGCAAACTTTTGGTTCATAACATCAACAACTTCAATGCCATACATCATGTCACCCAGACGAACCTACCTGTCTAGGTTCCCAAAATATTACATAACCTTAAGTTCCCCAAAATCAAAATGTATCACCCAAGACAAGATACATGCAATAAGTGTTCCATACACAAAAGTTAGAACGGTAGCAAATAAGCATACAAGCGAGGATAACTTAGCAAAAAGGAAAACTAAAGCGGATAGTATGTCGTTCCTCCTTCCGCTAAATCCATAGGGCTAAACCGGTCTTTTACCTTTGTCCAAACCTGAAATAGGTGGAAGAAAATAAAATGTGCTCGACGGCTCAATGAGCAAACCATGCTAGGAATATACTAGTACAGGCCTTTATAAGTCAATACATTTTAGGAAAGGTATTTTGTATTTAAGACTAATATGCGATGCAACTTCTTCTTTCACTTGCTTTACCTTAGACTCCATCACTAATGGTTTAGATGTTCAATTACCATGAGTTTTATCATTCCATATGCCAATTCAAAATGAATTACTTACATGTAGGTGCATGCAAACATGTGTATACGTATACATCTACACCAACCAATTTATCACTTTATTAAGTCATGACATCCTCGGTTTAACATACACTACCAAAGTGAGACAAAGTTTGATAGTTCGCTTTAGGTGAAGTATTTATACATAATTCTGTAATCTAGAGTCAATTCACCGTCTTCCCCCTCCTACCGGCTCCCGCCCGGCCCCTTCCTCCATTTAGCATATACGTAAAACATATATTATTAAGTCCCCGTCTTCCCCCTCCTACCGGCTCCCGCCCGGCCCCTTCCTCCATTTAGCATACACACATATATATACATACATATAATAAATAAATCTCCGTCTTCCCCCTCCTACCGGCTCCCGCACGGCCCCATCCTCCAAAAGATACATATACATATAAGGAATAAATCTCCGTATTCCCCCTCCTACCTGCTCTGCCGGCCCCTTCCTCCAAAAGATACATATATGCATAATGTAGTTAGTAGGTTATTATGCACTTCACAAAAGTAAGAAATTACATTCATAAGACATTCATACAATCACTACATATCAAGTGAAAGGAGATACATACTCAATACCTTCACTACATCATGGGACAATCACAATGCACAATGCTAAGTCTTATATGGAACTATGCGTCACCCTTTTTTTTTCCTCGATTATGCACAAACAATACCTATGTGAAAGGGGGTTTCCCCCGTTGGAGTATGCACACCCTTAGATATCCATATCAACTACTTATTATCTACTGGGTCACCAATACGAAGCATGAACTTTAAGCATGTATTCCAACAATCACTTATTTAGGAGATGTAATAATTATGTAACATGCAATTAGATTTCGCTTATCATAATGATTAGAGAAAAACAGTGACTTTATCATGATTTAATTTTCTTTACACAATTAGGAATTCCTTAATCATCCTAATTCATGAATGGTTTCCCTAATAGGTTAGGTTTACTCACATTCAACAAGTCCTCACTTAGTCTTCACTTGCCGGACTCCCGAATAACACCCCCTAGTAATCAACATAAAGAGGTTACATGTTAGTACCTAATCATCAAAATTGAAGAAAGAAAATTTAGGGTTTTTGCTCCGTATATACCTGAATTTTTAGTCTGAAAATCCTCTTTTCAGGCAGTGATTTGAGTCCTAAATAGCTCAGATTTGGCCCTGAATCTTCCCCCTAATAGATTAGAACTGGGTTCCCTTACTCCCTCCCCAAGAGAACCGACGCGAGGACCCTTCCCTTCCTCCCCTCGTGCGCGCGCGCGGCCTGTGCGCCGCGGCTGTCGCGCGCGGCTGTCGCGCGCGCTGTGCGCGCGCGGGGTCGTCGCGCGTGCCGCCTCCCTTGCCGGCTGGCTGCTGAGTTGAAGAAGGGGAGAGGATGGGTTCAGGAAATTTTGGTAAGTTCAGAATTTGGGGAGAGGAGTTTTCTCTTTTAGGGCTGAAGGAAGAAGATGAAAAATTTTCCCTTTTTTTCTCCTCAAGAGGTCAAAACTTTCCTAGTTATATATATTTATTTACAAAATAAAAAGGGTGAGAAGCCACCTCACCAAATTCTCCTTTCTAGGCTCTATTCATCCTCCACCTCATCACACACTTTCCCAACCATCCTCTTATCTCTCCAACACAACAAGGCTAATAATATTTTAACAAAAATAAAAGGGATTATTTAGGTATGGTTGGTGAAATAGGGGTGTATTCTTTGGGGTATACTCCCATGGTTAAATGTTTAAATTTTTTTTGAAGCTTCTATACATAATACATGCATGTGCAAGCATAGCCCTAAATACCCATATGTATAAATGTATCACCTTACTAGATCTATGGCTAAACAATCCGATAATTATGATTAATTAGAAATTAGGGTGTTACGCTTCATCAGAAAGAGAATTCAAAAGATTTAACATTTTATCCTCTTCTTCGATATCCACATCCACATTAATCAAATCTGTAAGAAACTTTGTGCAGTTTATGTGCTCAGCAATAAAAAGTCTCTTCTTCAACTGGAAGCGATAAACCTTCTCTTTAGAAGTAGTCGGGACTCGACACTTTTTATCAGATATTTCTTCTTGAGAATCTCCCTCATCTTCATTGCAAATGTCTCATATAGCACATTCTTGTGTCAAACAAGACCTTATAAACCACACATCGTCCTATTCATCTTGTCCCAATCCTTTTCAGAAGTCTCCTTCGGCTTTTCTTTCAATCATAGAGTATCTTCAAGGTTTGATGTCATCAAAGCATCCATCACCTCACACTTCCAAATCTCAAAATTATTCGTGCCATCAAACTTATCACATCAATTTTTATCGGATGTGGGTTAAAGGATTTCACCGTGGGTTGACTTTCTCTGGCCATCTTCTCAATTGATTCCTCAACACAATGCGAAAAATAATTAGTGAAAATAAATCCAAATAGAAAAGATCAGATCTTTACCTCCGAATGAAACGGTAGACAGTCTATAAGTTGATTTGCTCCACCTGAACGAAAAAACTCCTCGTCGAACCTGGAAGGCTATGATACCACTTGTTGGGAATCCACGCAAATAGAGAAGAGGGCCACCAGAGAATAGTCATCAATCACACGAACAAGTTAATAAAGAAAAAAAAGAGAGAACATAAGATTTAGCGAGGTTCGACAATTTGCCTACGTCCTCGAGACAAGAAGAGATTGTTCTTATTGAATTAATCAAATATTTATTACAAATATTGGAGATAATACCTCTCTTTATATAGCCAAAGAAACCACGAAGAAAAAGAAACCAAAAACACCTAATTCTGATCAGAAACGAATTCAGAATTAGATTTGAAAACAGGTCGCTACAGCCGTATTAGTCAACTAGGAAATATCCTAGTTGCATAATAACCCTTATTAGTCGACTTGGTCCTTTACATTTTATCTAAAAACATAAAATTTTAACACTTACAAACATGACTTAAGTTTTGAAAATCTTCTCTTGAAAATCTTCTTCTCCATCTTGACTTGGTCCAAGCCTTGATCCAAAGAGCTAGACTCCTCTTGAGTACTTAATGCGATCTTGAAGAGCGAGCTCTTGAATAAATACATGCTAGCTTCAAAACTTGACTTCAAATCTTTTGTTGAAACTAAATACCGACTAAGATCTTGGTAGAATATTTGAAACTAAATGAGCGCAAGATCATTAGTACTATAACTACATGAGTTAATCATCATCAAAACTAGAGTGATGGGCTTTTTGGCTAACAGTTTTCAAATAACTTGCTTTATAAATTGTAAGTGAAAGTAAGTGAGATGGGATGGATATTGAAGCATACAACTTAAACGAGCCCGATAATAATAATATACTAATTCGCCAATGCTTTATCGGATTCGCGTTGCTTTGCAATTCGGGTTGTATACACTTGGATTGCGGTGACATAAGATAAAGGTATATATATGATGGTTCTTTGTTGGGATTATTCTTTCGATGTACTAATTTAATGAAACCGCAATCTGAGTTTGTATAACTGGTTTGCCCATATTTGCTTTCATCGAATTTTGATCGGATTTTGTTTTAGGTTTTGATTTGGATTTGGGTTTATTAACTATTACTATTATTAATATTATTACTATACCTTACTGGCCACTTGTGTACTACTCTACTGGTCTTCTTCTGTTATTAGCTATATAATACCTGACTCATGTTGCCTGACCTACTGTATGATCACCAGAATTGCTTACTTCCTGAAGTAGTACTGATTCTATAATTACCATTTCCGTATGCATCTCTTGTAATATATTTGGTCACCGAACTAGCTTGCTTCAGCTTTACATTGCTTCTCTATTCACCATTTACATTTACTGTTCATCTCCTGCCTGCTTGACTTGAGCACACAAACTCTATAATTCCTGTTATACTTGGTGTGTCTGTACATGCCACATGGTCTCATCTTGCGTACTTGTTAGGTGATTCTGACAATCCTGAACCTGCATGTCCAAAATCTGGAGCTTAGAGCTTGTGGATTCTCCTGTTGCTGATCAGAGTGTGCAGTGAAAGCGTGGATCATCGGTAGACCGTCTGTAGCCCCTTTCTTCCAGCGTCATTCTTCCAGCCCCTCTTGCCCAGCTCTCGAGATCCGTGTTGTAATTCGTGAGCATTTTTTGCACTATTCATAATTTTATATCTCCTTATAATTCATATTTTGCACCTGATAGTGATGTAATATCCTGTAATATTGTATCATGTTCTATAATAACAGTGTACTTATACTATTTTATTAGAATGTATATTACTACTTTATTTTCGTACTATGATTCATGCCTGCACTAATGCTTAGCGTATATATGTGAGGGTATTTCTGTCCTGCGTATATACGTCACAGTAACGTTTCTGTACCCGCGAGATTAGGGTGTTACAGTTTTAAAACATTATGAATGATACGCATCACTTAACACAGCACTCCCACTTTGAAATATGAAGCATTATGTCATATCAATCTTCACCTTCTTATATTTTATTAAGTCAAACACATTTAAACTTACTTCTCTATCACAAGCTTCTTTAAGCTTCTTCTCCAACTCTTCGATACTCTCCCTCTTCATATTCAGCTGAACAAAGGGGAGGAATGCAAGAAGAAGCAAACTTTTAAAGGTCTAACAGGAGGAGGGACACTTGTCCACCAGCTCTCACCCAGCCAATCAAAACATAATTTCATGTATGAGAACCAATGCATATCACTCTTGTGAATAAGTTTATATAAAGCCCTCTTTATGTCATATTTGAAACACAAGCTTTATAAGATCTGTTCTGAGTAGCTCTCCTCACCTACGACAGCCTCACCGCCATGGCCATCCCTGCTGCTTGCATCGACAAATTCTGTGTCACTTTGGAGGTAGCAGAAGACTTCTCTTGAAGAAGATCGATAATATGATTCAAGGACGAGCAGTTGACTAGTTACCCGAAGCGGCCGAGGGAGGAACAAGAGGAGGAACGGGAGTTGAAGTGCTACTGGGATGAGCTTCGTCCGTTCACTTCTAATGTTGCCATGTGTTTCTAAAGTTCGGGTTTTTTATGTAATTATTATTGGCATTAAGTTGTAAAAGGTGTCCATTGATGATAAATGGTGAATTTTCTTTCTAATTTAAAGAATTTTATGCTTTTCTTGGTGTATTCTCTTGTATTATGACGATGGCACGTATGAAAAAAGATAAAAAAAAAAAAGAATTGAAAAAAAAAAGAACCGGAAAAAATAAATCATATGGAAGAAAATGGAAAATATATAAAAAAGGAAAAAACCTAAAAAGAAAAGCAATGAAAGAATAAGGGTAAAGTAAAACAAAAATAAGGGGGAAAGAAAGAAAAAAAAAAAGTAGAGTAGTTTTGAAAAAAGATAAGTTTTAGAAAAGAAAAGGAAACGTTAATAAGAACAATGAGAAAAACTAGAAAGAAACAAGAGAATATAATAATAAAGTAAATTGACAGATCTTCAAAATGAAAAAAAACAGAAAAAGGAAAGAATTTGCTTCATAAAGTAAAAGAAAGATAAGAAAAAGCAATAAAATAAAGAAAAAAAGATTAAAAAAAAAGCAAAACATAAGAATTATAAAAGGTTAGAATAGAATCCTAAAAAGAAAGAATGAAAGAAAAAGAAAACAAAGGTGTTATAGAATGTTGAAGAGTAAAGGTTTCATAGCAAAAAGAAACCCCTCAAGTTAGAAATGAGTGTAAAACAACATTGACGTCTAAAGGAGCCTAACAACGTTAAATTTTATGGTAAATTGACATTTTGCCCTTGAGTATATTAAATGATAATTATTAAGTAAAAGAGAGAGAAAAACATGCTGGAGAAAAGGGGCAGGGTTCTCTCTTCTCCTATCTCACTCTTTCATTTATCCTTTTCTTCATTAATTGCTTCAGTTATAAAGCCCTAATATCTTAATCTGATTGTATTTGATGGATTATATGGTCTTGATTTGAGCCAACATGTTGACGAACTAAGATGAGAGAGAGGAAAAGATAAAGTTGAGAAGGAAAAACTCATAAAACTCTACTTTTGCACTAGAACTACAAATCTCAATGAGTTCATGCTCTTTTTCTCCTTATATTCAACTTCCAGTAAAAGATAAAGGCTTTTTAATGTTTTAGGGAGATAAATAAGAAGAAGAAGAAAACTTATTTGTGCAAAGACAAGATACCATTAGTTATGGTTCTTGATTGTATATATATACACATATTGGTGACATGTTACATTGATTTAGGAGATACAATAAGAACATATTGACTGAGAGAAAGAATAAGAAATATTGACTGAAAGAAGGAATGAGAAACACATGGTGCATGTTTCTCATGAGTCCCATGTGTTCCTATAATCATGGAGAGATTTTAGGATCTGATTGATTTCATGAGGGGTGTCTTTCACATAGATCACATGTTTCACATGAGTCACGTGTTGTCATTGATATCTCTAACACCACCCCCGCAAGCGAAGTGGGTTCGAAAGAACCGAGAGCTTGTTCTTCAGCATAGAAAATTTGAATGAGCTCAAAGGCTTAGTAAGGATGTCTGCTAGTTGGTCTTTAGTGCTGACAAACCGAACATCCAGAACTCCATTGGTGACATAGTCCCTTACAAAATGAATGTCGATCTCAACATGTTTGGAGCCAGAGTGACGAATAGGATTGATCGAGAGATATGTTACACCTAGGTTGTCACAGAGAACTATTGGGAGAGATTGCGAAACTCCAAACTCACGAAGTAATGACTGCAACAAACGACCTCTGCTACAGCATTGGCCACGCCCTTATACTCTGCCTCAGTGCTAGATCGTGCCACAGTGCATGCTTCTTCGAGCTCCAAGAAGTGAGATTGTACCAAGAAAGACACAATAGCCACTGGTAGATTTTTGATCATCGATGACCCTGCCCAATATGTATCGGTGTAAGCAGTAAGCTGTGCAGAAGATGTTGGCCCAATGGCCTTCCACTCTAGTTTTGATGATGATCAACACTCATGTAGTTATGTTTACTAATATTCTTGTGTTTCTAAGTTTCAGATCATTAACAGGATATAGGTTGGTGATTAGCTTCAACAAGATAATTAGAAGCTATTCATGATGATTCCGGTGCCAAAGCTTAAAGATCATACCTTTGCACTTGGAGAATCACGGAGTTTGGACCGAGTGTACTTGAAGATGAAGATCGTCAAGAAGACTTAGGTATCCTAGTTTAGATAGAGTTTTAGATCCATTTGTAAAGCTTAGTTTAGTTGATATGCTCAAGTGAACACAAAACACACACGTTTCATGATTTGGTTTTTGGTTTTCATGAATAATAGATCAAAACAAGTTTACCTTATACCTATGTATATTAGATATGTTCTAGATAACATACATGCTTTAAACTTGCTAGACAAACTTATTTTGACTATCTATTCATGTTTTGGAAAATTCTAGTTTGATAAAATACAAGTTTGTTTTTGATAAAAATTGGCAAGACACAAAAATGAATTGATATGATTGATATATGTCTTGAAATTTTTATCACAAGTTTGGTATCAAAGTAAAATGATAAAACAAGTTTTAGAAAAACATATTTTTAGAAAAACAGTTCTTATTGTGATAAAACTATTTTTTAGATTACTGTGAATTTATGGGATTTTTATTGAGTGAAAAGACCTATTTCAAATCCCGTATCTGTGCAGAACTGAGGACTGGCTGACAGGCCAAGTCGGTCGACCGGACCGGTCGACCGCACCATAGGCGGTCGACCGGGACGGTCGACCGACGTGCACAAGTCTGTGCACGTTTTGGAGTCTCTGGGACGGTCGACCGGGACGGTCGACCGAGATAAGAGTTCTGCTCTCAGGATGTTTCGGTCGACCGGGCCGGTCGACCGCTATTGCCCAACGGTCACATTTTTGACCGTTGGCGGTCGACCGGACCGGTCGACCGGCAGTCTGTCAGACTGCCAACTCAGCCTAACGGCTAGTTTTGTATAGGGGCTATATAAAACCCCATCTCTTTGGGGATTTTGGCCAAGTTTTCTAAGAGAAAAATTTCCAGTTTTCTGAGGTGTTAAAAGAGTTTTCAAAAGAGTTTTAAGTGCAAAAACTTCTCATCTTATTTGTTTTGGGTTTTTGGAAAATCAAAGAAAAATAGGTTTTTGGGATTTTTGCTTAGATCTTCAATTCTATCATATTGCAAGTATTTTCCCAAAGATTTTTCTTTGTTGCTTGTTCCAAAAACACTTGTTTCCACACTTGAGCTATCTTCTATCTAAAACTATTAGGATCTTGTTTTTGTGGAAAAAGATAAGAGAAAAAGAAAGAGAAGTGTTTGAGGTTGTTTGTTGTAAACCTCATTGTTGTAAACACCTTATATTTGTGAATCCCTCTTCGGTAGAGGTGATCGGGTGATTGTGTTGTGAGCCTCTTCGGTAGAGGTGGAGTTTGGTTGTGAGCCTCTTCGGTAGAGGTGTGTGGATTGGTTGTTGTATTGGCTACGGGCCTAACCCCTCGGTTGTGAGGAGGTTGTTGTTGAGAGAGGAGTTTGGTACTCCTAGAGTTGTAAGAAATCCTCTTTGGTAGAGGTTCCCTCGGTGGGAGTTGAGATAGTGGAAATCCTACACGGTGGTGTAGGCGGGGATGTAGAGTAAGGTGCTCGAACCTCGAAACAAATCTTGGTGTTTGCGTTTTGATCCATTGTCTCTCTAACTCTCTCTCTTAAATTGTGCATAGCATCAACTCATCATCATATCATACTTGCTTGTGTTGAGCATTGATTCATTCATATCATACTTGCTGTGTTGAGCATTGATTCATTCTAGCATCATTCTTTCATTGCATACATATCTTATATATTGCTTGTGTTGCCTTGCATCTTTTATATTGCAATTCATTCTTATATGCTTGGCTTGATTGTGTGCATTTCATATTGCTTGGATTGCTTGTGTGTGTGTGCCTAACTTATACTCATCCAACAAGAGCTTCACATAGCGCCTCAACCCATTTCAAGGGAATCAAGGGGAGTTAGCCAGAGCCCGCAAGGGGAATTCGGCTACACTTGTTGTATTGTATTAGTTGTGCATAATTTGCATTAGCTTCCGCATTTAGCGCACTTAGTTTGCATTGAGTTTCTTAGATTAGCAATTACACCTATTCACCCCCCCTCTAGGTGTTTTTCAATTGGTATCAGAGCTAGTGCTCCTGATACTTAGGCTAACATCCTAGGAGTGATCCATTTGCTGCTAATCTCATTTGCATTTGTTTGTTTGCACATTCATATATAGTTTACCATGGACTTCATGACCCCTCCTAGCTGTGACCCTTCCAACATTGATGTTTGGAAGTATAGGATGTCCATGTACCTAAAGACCCTAGGTTTGCATGTTTTCCTTGCGGCCACCAAGAGATGTTATCTTGGTGATTGCAATCATATAGGGGCCAATGCACTAGCCCTAGAGGCTATTAGAAGCACATTACCTAAAGATTATCTTATGTGTGTTTCTAATCTTGATTCCGCTTTGCAGTGTGGAACAAGTTGACAACAACCACCACCTCCAAAACTTCAATGCCGATCCAAGAAGAGGAATCTAGTGGAGAATCCAACTCTATATGCTACATGGTCCAAGGGAATGACTCCCTTGAGGTACATTCGGAATCTCAACTAGATAGTAATGATTGTGCTAGTTCTTCAAATGATTATGTTGATCCCCATGCTTTGAATGAAGAACTTTCCATTGTTTGTGAAAAACTAATAGAAAAATATAACTTGTTGAAAAAGAAGAGTCTAGGCATTAATAATGAAAATAAAAATTTGATTGCTAGACTTGATGTTGTTTTGCAAGAGAAAGAGGAGATTGCTAATGAAAGGGATTCATTAAAATCTCAACTTGATCTTGCACTTAAAGAAAATAACTTTTTGAAAAATAAAAATGATTGCCATGTTCTTTTGAAGAAAAATGAAAACTTGTCTTCAAAAGTTGATTTTGTTTTAAAAGAAAATGATTCTTTGAAAATTAAGATTGCTTCAATTTCTAAAGATTTGGATGCATGTTTAAAGAAAAATGAATTTTTACAAAATAAGATTGATGCACATGTTTGCCATGCTAGTGTAGCTTCTTCATCTAGTCTACCTAATGCATGTACCTCTTCTTCTAGGATTAATGATGATATTTGTATGCTAAAGAAGAGAGTAGATTGTTTGGGCTCCACTATGAGCCAATGTGCCATGAACCACACACGCTTGGAAACCTTGGTTCGAAAGAAACAAGTTCCATCCTCTATGCATGCACACCCATCACGGCATACACATGCTTCACACGGACACCATCAACACAAGTATGCTCATGTGTACACATGTACACATTGTGGCCGAAAAGGCCATCTTGCTAAATTTTGCTATGATCGTTTACATGTTGAAAATTTAGCCAAGAAGTTTGTTTGGGTTAGAGAAGGTACTAACCCCCATGGACCCAAAAGAGTATGGGTACCAAAGACCACCCCTCCTATTATTTTTGATGTAGGTGTGGGCTCTCACATGACGTGAGAGTGATGACACCTTGGAGTGGATGCGTTCCGGACTTCATGGAAATCAAATTGGATGCATCACTTTCAAGGGAAGATTGGTGGAGATGACCACCATGTTTTAGAGACAAGGAGAGTTGCTTCTTCGGTTTTGGTAACAATCCTTTACTCCCATTTATTGTTTACATGCTTTCCATGTTTTAATGTTTATAGCATGTTTTTGATGTCTATGAATTAGTATGTTCATTCCATGTTTATTAGATCCTTGACATACATGTATAGTATTGAGACACATATGCTTATATGAACCCATATTTAGTGTTCTCACTTTTGTTTAAGCTATAATGTACATCATGAATCTAATACATGTGAATTTACATAGTAATCATGTTTTAGTTTTATCATGATGACTTTTATATTTGTTTTGATGCTTCATGTTTTTGAATATATGTTTAGATGTTTGTTTTCATTAAGACTAGTTATATACTTGTACATAGAGTGGGTTACAAATAAATCTATATATGTTGAGCTTGATTGCTTATTTGAACCCATTAGATGTGCTAGTATAGTCTAGTTTTGATGATTCATACATTTTAAACTTGTATTCCATTTTTGGTATTTGTTTTTATGAGTTTCATTCATGTATATGTGTATTTTGCCAAACTTGAAGATATACATGTATACCCCTTGAGTCATTTGCCTTTCATGCAAATATCTATTATGGACTCAAAGTGTGTTTAAGGGATATGTATGTATACTTCTTGTGTTGACAAATCATACATATACCTTGAAAAGAATTGGTATCAAATTGTTTTAATGAAAAGCTAAATTTCATACTTTTCATGCTTTTCATGTTTTCATGATTATCATGTTTATTGTGTCAATATTTAACTTCATGTATATGTCCATCTTATCCAAACTATTGACTATACATGAGTATCCTTTTTGAGCCACGTGCCTTAATGCATATATTTTGTGGACTCGTTAATTTTGGATATGTATGTATACTATAGTTTGTATTAGACATACATATGCCTTGAAGATTAGATAGTTTTGATGATTTCGTGTTTTTAAGGAATAATTGAGCTTAATTGAACATGTTTTCATGATTATGATCTTCACATATTATTTGTACACTCATATCTATTGCTCATGTTTTGTTTCTCATGAGTTATGCTTTATGGTTAGAGTGATGATTATCATGTGAATTTCAATTTTGTTTTATTCCTTACTGAAGGATTTCGTGCTAGTTAACAAATTTTTCCATTTAACTAGTTGCGATATTCTTCATATGGTAGAGATTTTCAAACAAAACTACATTTTCAAATCTATCTTTGAAAACCCCTACCTTTCAAGGGCGGTAGGATGGGAGATCATGTTCATGTATGCCCTAAATTGAAAATCTTTAAAACTTGAATTATGATTGGGTGGTAGATAATGATGTATACACTTGAACTTATTGTTATGTCAATTGGTATCATTGAACTCTTTCAATTGGTATCATTTTGATCTTCTTGTATACTCATATATGTTTTGTATGTATGTATGCTTTAAATTCCAAGTATATCAATTTCTATTGGTATCTATCTTTCATACATATATATGTTTGTGTTTATGCTAGTGCTTGAGTTTCAATTTTGTTTAAATTGATTACTTTTAAATTGTTATCAAGACTATGCATGTCTTTAGTTTGTTTTTCATAAAGGGGGAGAAAATTTGATTTTGTATTTCAATTGATTTTGTACTCCCACTCTTTATGATTAAAAGTTGTTATTTTAAACATATGATATCAACATCAAATTTGTTTATATGTTTTAAAATGAACAATTCTTACAATTGGTATCAATGTTTCTATGTAAAATCTTTTCAATTGGTAAAATATTTACAATTGGTATCATATTTAAGAAATTCAAAATTTGTTTGAATACATTTAGTATCGAGATTCATGTTTTAGGAATTCAAGATTTATGTTTAATTACAATTGGTATCTCATATGTTGTTTAAAGAATATATTCAAAGTTTTGATTTGTATTTCCTATATGCAAGGAGAGCTTAACATCTCTCTTACATATAGATTCATGTTGAGTATATTATAAATTGAGGAGCTTGACAACTCTTCTTTATATGATATACGTGTGTAGGGGGAACTTCACATCTCCTCTTATGCATTACATAATATGTGTTATGTGAATTGGGGCTTGTCATCCCTTCTTCATGTAATGCATATGTGTAGGGAAGCTAACTTAGCGTCTTCCTCTTCATGAATGTATATAGCATATAACATATATTGATCCTTGTTTATTGGTATCAAGATGCTTCATTGACATATTTTTTAATTGATATCATGTTTGTAGTCACCCCTTATTGATTTTTTTTGTTTTAGACAAAAAGGGGGAGAACATGTTTGCATTGTTTTGATTGACAAAAAGGGGAGAAAGATTTTTACCCCTCATTTTATCTATGGTTTTGATTGTTTACCTCTTTGTTGATGATTGACAAAAAGGGGGAGAAGTATTTGAGTTTTATATGCATGCTTATGTTTATGCATATATTATGTTTTAATCTCAAGAATATTAAGTTTAATTGATTTATAGAGTTTGCTTTGTAATTGGTATCTAGAGCTTATTTTGTTTTGAATATTCCATTTGATATCTAGAACCATTTATTGTTTATGCATATGCATGTTTCATGTTTAATACTAATTGCATATATTTATTGTTTATCCCTATGCATGAGTTAAGGGGGAGCTTCCTTGAAGCTTATCTTTAATCCATGCATATATAACTCCATGAGTTTTGTCATCATCAAAAAGGGGGAGATTGTTGGCCCAATGGCCTTCCACTCTAGTTTTGATGATGATCAACACTCATGTAGTTATGTTTACTAATATTCTTGTGTTTCTAAGTTTCAGATCATTAACAGGATATTAGGTTGGTGATTAGCTTCAACAAGATGATTAGAAGCTATTCATGATGATTCCGGTGCCAAAGCTTAAAGATCATACCTTTGCACTTGGAGAATCACGGAGTTTGGACCGAGTGTACTTGAAGATGAAGATCGTCAAGAAGACTTAGGTATCCTAGTTTAGATAGAGTTTTTAGATCCATTTGTAAAGCTTAGTTTAGTTGATATGCTCAAGTGAACACAAAACACACACGTTTCATGATTTGGTTTTTGGTTTTCATGAATAATAGATCAAAACAAGTTTACCTTATACCTATGTATATTAGATATGTTCTAGATATACATACATGCTTTAAACTGCTAGACAAACTTATTTTGACTATCCTATTCATGTTTTGGAAATTCTAGTTTGATAAAATACAAGTTTTGTTTTGATAAAATTGGCAAGACACAAAAATGAATTGATATGATTGATATATGTCTTGAAATTTTTATCACAAGTTTGGTTATCAAAGTAAAATGATAAAAACAAGTTTTAGAAAAACATATTTTTAGAAAAACAGTTTTTATGTGATTAAAACTATTTTTTAGATTTACTGTGAATTTATGGGATTTTTATTGAGTGAAAAGACCTATTTTCAAATCCCGTATCTGTGCAGAACTGAGGACTGGCTGACATGCCAAGTCGGTCGACCGGACCGGTCGACCGCACCATAGGCCGGTCGACCGGGACGGTCGACCGACGTGCACAAGTCTGTGCACGTTTTGGAGTCTCTGGGACGGTCGACCGGGCCGGTCGACCGAGATAAGAGTTCTGCTCTCAGGATGTTTCGGTCGACCGGGCCGGTCGACCGCTATTGCCCAACGGTCACATTTTTGACCGTTGGCGGTCGACCGGACGGTCGACCGGCAGTCTGTCAGACTGCCAACTCAGCCTAACGGCTAGTTTTGTATAGGGGCTATATAAACCCCATCTCTTGGGGATTTTGGCCAAGTTTTCTAAGAGAAAAATTCCAGTTTTCTGAGGGTTTAAAAGAGTTTTCAAAAGAGTTTTAAGTGCAAAAAACTTCTCATCTTTATTTATTTTGGGTTTTTGGAAAATCAAAGAAAAATAGGTTTTTGGGATTTTTGCTTAGATCTTCAATTCTATCATATTGCAAGTATTTTCCCAAAGATTTTTCTTTGTTGCTTGTTTCCAAAAACACTTGTTTTCCACACTTGAGCTATCTTCTATTCTAAACTATTAGGATCTTGTTTTGTGGAAAAAGATAAGAGAAAAAGAAAGAGAAGTGTTTGAGGTTGTTTGTTGTAAACCTCATTGTTGTAAACACCCCTATATTTGTGAATCCCTCTTCGGTAGAGGTGATCGGGTGATTGTGTTGTGAGCCTCTTCGGTAGAGGTGGAGTTTGGTTGTGAGCCTCTTCGGTAGAGGTGTGGGATTGGTTGTTGTATTGGCTACGGGCCTAACCCCTCGGTTGTGAGGAGGTTGTTGTTGAGAGAGGAGTTTGGTACTCCTAGAGTTGTAAGAAATCCTCTTTGGTAGAGGTTCCCTCGGTGGGAGTTGAGATAGTGGAAATCCTACACGGTGGTGTAGGCGGGGATGTAGAGCAAGGTGCTCGAACCTCGAAACAAATCTTGGTGTTTGCGTTTTGATCCATTGTCTCTCTAACTCTCTCTTATAATTGTGCATAGCATCATACTCATCATCATATCATACTTGCTTGTGTTGAGCATTGATTCATTCATATCATACTTGCTTGTGTTGAGCATTGATTCATTCTAGCATCATTCTTTCATTGCATACATATCTTATATATTGCTTGTGTTGCCTTGCATCTTTTATATTGCAATTCATTCTTATATGCTTGGCTTGATGTGTGCATTTCATATTGCTTGGATTGCTTGTGTGTGTGCCTAACTTATACTCATCCAACAAGAGCTTCACATAGCGCCTCAACCCATTTCAAGGGGAATCAAGGGGAGTTAGTCCAGAGCCTCGCAAGGGGAATTCGGCTACACTTGTTGTATTGTATTAATTTGTGCATAATTTGCATTAGCTTCCGCATTTAGCGCACTTAGTTTGCATTGAGTTTCTTAGATTAGCAATTACACCTATTCACCCCCTCTAGGTGTTTTTCAATTGGTATCAGAGCTAGTGCTCCTGATACTTAGGCTTAACATCCTAGGAGTGATCCATTTGCTTGCTAATCTCATTTGCATTTGTTTGTTTGCACATTCATATATAGTTTACCATGGACTTCATGACCCCTCCTAGCTTTGACCCTTCCAACATTGATGTTTGGAAGTATAGGATGTCCATGTACCTAAAGACCCTAGGTTTGCATGTTTCCTTGCGGCCACCAAGAGATGTTATCTTGGTGATTGCAATCATATAGGGGCCAATGCACTAGCCCTAGAGGCTATTAGAAGCACATTACCTAAAGATTATCTTATGTGTGTTTCTAATCTTGATTCCGCTTTTGCAGTGTGGAACAAGTTGACAACAACCACCACCTCCAAGCTTCAATTGCCGATCCAAGAAGAGGAATCTAGTGAGAATCCAACTCTATATGCTACATGGTCCAAGAGAATGACTCCCTTGAGGTACATTTGGAATCTCAACTAGATAGTAATGATTGTGCTAGTTCTTCAAATGATTATGTTGATCCCCATGCTTTGAATGAAGAACTTTCCATTGTTTGTGAAAAACTAATAGAAAAATATAACTTGTTGAAAAAGAAGAGTCTAGGCATTAATAATGAAATAAAAATTTGATTGCTAGACTTGATGTTGTTTTGCAAGAGAAAGAGGAGATTGCTAATGAAAGGGATTCATTAAAATCTCAACTTGATCTTGCACTTAAAGAAAATAACTTTTTGAAAAATAAAAATGATTGCATGTTCTTTTGAAGAAAAATGAAAACTTGTCTTCAAAAGTTGATTTTGTTTTAAAAGAAAATGATTCTTTGAAAATTAAGATTGCTTCAATTTCTAAAGATTTGGATGCATGTTAAAGAAAAATGAATTTTTACAAAATAAGATTGATGCACATGTTTGCCATGCTAGTGTAGCTTCTTCATCTAGTCTACCTAATGCATGTACCTCTTCTTCTAGGATTAATGATGATATTTGTATGCTAAAGAAAAGAGTAGATTGTTTGGGCTCCACTATGAGCCAATGTGCCATGAACCACACACGCTTGGAAACCTTGGTTCGAAAGAAACAAGTTCCATCCTCTATGCATGCACACCCATCACGGCATACACATGCTTCACACGGACACCATCAACACAAGTATGCTCATGTGTACACATGTACACATTGTGGCCGAAAAGGCCATCTTGCTAAATTTTGCTATGATCGTTTACATGTTGAAAATTTAGCCAAGAAGTTTGTTTGGGTTAGAGAAGGTACTAACCCCCATGGACCCAAAAGAGTATGGGTACCAAAGACCACCCCTCCTATTATTTTTGATGTAGGTGTGGGCTCTCACATGACGTGAGAGTGATGACACCTTGGAGTGGATGCGTTCCGGACTTCATGGAAATCAAATTGGATGCATCACTTTCAAGGGAAGATTTGGTGGAGATGACCACCATGTTTTAGAGACAAGGAGAGTTGCTTCTTCGGTTTTGGTAACAATCCTTTACCCATTTATTGTTTACATGCTTTCCATGTTTTAATGTTTATAGCATGTTTTTGATGTCTATGAATTAGTATGTTCATTCCATGTTTATTAGATCCTTGACATACATGTATAGTATTTGAGACACATATGCTTATATGAACCCATATTTAGTGTTCTCACTTTTGTTTAAGCTATAATGTACATCATGAATCTAATACATGTGAATTTACATAGTAATCATGTTTTAGTTTTATCATGATGACTTTTATATTTGTTTTGATGCTTCATGTTTTGAATATATGTTTAGATGTTGTTTTCATTAAGACTAGTTATATACTTGTACATAGAGTGGGCTACAAATAAATCTATATATGTTGAGCTTGATTGCTTATTTGAACCCATTAGATGTGCTAGTATAGTCTAGTTTTGATGATTCATACATTTTAAACTTGTATTCCATTTTTGGTATTTGTTTTTATGAGTTTTCATTTCATGTATATGTGTATTTTGCCAAACTTGAAGATATACATGTATACCCCTTGAGTCATTTGCCTTTCATGCAAATATCTATATGGACTCAAAGTGTGTTTAAGGGATATGTATGTATATCTTGTGTTGACAAATCATACATATACCTTGAAAAGAATTGGTATCAAATTGTTTAATAAAAAGCTAAATTTTCATACTTTTCATGCTTTTCATGTTTCATGATTGTCATGTTTATTGTGTCAATATTTAACTTCATGTATATGTCCATCTTATCCAAACTATTGACTATACATGAGTATCCTTTTTGAGCCACGTGCCTTAATGCATATATTTTGTGGACTCGTTATGTTTTGGATATGTATGTATACTATAGTTTGTATTAGACATACATATGCCTTGAAGATTAGATAGTTTTGATGATTTCGTGTTTTAAGGAATAATTGAGCTTAATTGAACATGTTTTCATGATTATGATCTTCACATATTATTTGTACACTCATATCTATTGCTCATGTTTTGTTTCTCATGAGTTATGCTTTATTAGTTAGAGTGATGATTATCATGTGAATTTCAATTTTGTTTTATTCCTTACTTGAAGGATTTCGTGCTAGTTAACAAATTTTTCCATTTAACTAGTTGCGATATTCTTCATATGGTAGAGATTTTCAAGCAAAACTACATTTTCAAATCTATCTTTGAAAACCCCTACCTTTCAAGGGCGGTAGGATGGGAGATCATGTTCATGTATGCCCTAAATTGAAAATCTTTAAAACTTGAATTATGATTGGGTGGTAGATAATATGATGTATACACTTGAACTTTGTTATGTCAATTGGTATCATTGAACTCTTCAATTGGTATCATTTTGATCTTCTTGTATACTCATATATGTTTTGTATGTATGTATGCTTTAAATTCCAAGTATATCAATTTCTATTGGTATCTATCTTTCATACATATATATGTTTGTGTTTATGCTAGTGCTTGAGTTTCAATTTTGTTTAAATTGATTACTTTAATTGTTATCAAGACTATGCATGTCTTTAGTTTGTTTTCATAAAGGGGAGAGAAATTTGATTTTGTATTTCAATTGGTATTTGTACTCCCACTCTTTATGATTAAAAGTTGTTATTTTAAACATATGATATCAACATCAAATTGTTTATATGTTTTAAAATGAACAATTCTTACAATTGGTATCAATGTTTCTATGTAAAATCTTTTCAATTGGTAAAATATTTACAATGGTATCATATTTAAGAAATTCAAAATTTGTTTTGAATACATTTAGTATCGAGATTCATGTTTTAGGAATTCAAGATTTATGTTTAATTACAATTGGTATCTCATATGTTGTTTAAAGAATATATTCAAAGTTTTGATTTGTATTTCCTATATGCAAGGAGAGCTTAACATCTCTCTTACATATAGATTCATGTTGAGTATATTATAAATTGAGGAGCTTGAAAACTCTTCTTTATATGATATACGTGTGTAGGGGAGCTTCACATCTCCTCTTATGCATTACATAATATGTGTTATGTGAATTGGGGCTTGTCATCCTTCTTCATGTAATGCATATGTGTAGGGAAGCTAACTTAGCGTCTTCCTCTTCATGAATGTATATAGCATATAACATATATTGATCCTTGTTTATTGGTATCAAGATGCTTCATTGACATATTTTTTAATTGATATCATGTTTGTAGTCACCCCTTATTGATTTTTTTTGTTTTAGACAAAAAGGGGGAGAACATTGTTTGCATTGTTTTGATTGACAAAAAGGGGAGAAAGATTTTTACCCCTCATTTTATCTATGGTTTGATTGTTTACCTCTTTGTTGATGATTGACAAAAAGGGGGAGAAGTATTTGAGTTTTATATGCATGCTTATGTTTATGCATATATTATGTTTTAATCTCAAGAATATTAAGTTTAATTGATTTATAGAGTTTGCTTTGTAATTGGTATCTAGAGCTTATTTTGTTTTGAATATTCCATTTGATATCTAGAACCATTTATTGTTTATGCATATGCATGTTTCATGTTTAATACTAATTGCATATATTTATTGTTTATCCCTATGCATGAGTTAAGGGGGAGCTTCCTTGAAGCTTATCTTTAATCCATGCATATATAACTCCATGAGTTTTGTCATCATCAAAAAGGGGGAGATTGTTGGCCCAATGGCCTTCCACTCTAGTTTTGATGATGATCAACACTCATGTAGTTATGTTTACTAATATTCTTGTGTTTCTAAGTTTCAGATCATTAACAGGATATTAGGTTGGTGATTAGCTTCAACAAGATGATTAGAAGCTATTCATGATGATTCCGGTGCCAAAGCTTAAAGATCATACCTTTGCACTTGGAGAATCACGGAGTTTGGACCGAGTCTACTTGAAGATGAAGATCGTCAAGAAGACTTAGGTATCCTAGTTTAGATAGAGTTTTTAGATCCATTTGTAAAGCTTAGTTTAGTTGATATGCTCAAGTGAACACAAAACACACACGTTTCATGATTTGGTTTTGGTTTTCATGAATAATAGATCAAAACAAGTTTACCTTATACCTATGTATATTAGATATGTTCTAGATATACATACATGCTTTAAACTTGCTAGACAAACTTATTTTGACTATCCTATTCATGTTTTGGAAAATTCTAGTTTGATAAAATACAAGTTTTGTTTTTGATAAAATTGGCAAGACACAAAAATGAATTGATATGATTGATATATGTCTTGAAATTTTTATCACAAGTTTGGTTATCAAAGTAAAATGATTAAAACAAGTTTTAGAAAAACATATTTTTAGAAAAACAGTTTTTATTGTGATAAAACTATTTTTAGATTTACTGTGAATTATGGGATTTTATTGAGTGAAAAGACCTATTTTCAAATCCCGTATCTGTGCAGAACTGAGGACTGGCTGACAGGCCAAGTCGGTCGACCGGACCGGTCGACCGCACCATAGGCCGGTCGACCGGGACGGTCGACCGACGTGCACAAGTCTGTGCACGTTTTGGAGTCTCTGGGACGGTCGACCGGGCCGGTCGACCGAGATAAGAGTTCTGCTCTCAGGATGTTTCGGTCGACCGGGCCGGTCGACCGCTATTGCCCAACGGTCACATTTTTGACCGTTGGCGGTCGACCGGACCGGTCGACCGGCAGTCTGTCAGACTGCCAACTCAGCCTAACGGCTAGTTTTGTATAGGGGCTATATAAACCCCATCTCTTTGGGGATTTTGGCCAAGTTTTCTAAGAGAAAAATTTCCAGTTTTCTGAGGTGTTTAAAAGAGTTTTCAAAAGAGTTTTAAGTGCAAAAACTTCTCATCTTTATTTGTTTTGGGTTTTTGGAAAATCAAAGAAAAATAGGTTTTGGGATTTTGCTTAGATCTTCAATTCTATCATATTGCAAGTATTTTCCCAAAGATTTTTCTTTGTTGCTTGTTTCCAAAAACACTTGTTTTCCACACTTGAGCTATCTTCTATTCTAAACTATTAGGATCTTGTTTTTGTGGAAAAAGATAAGAGAAAAAGAAAGAGAAGTGTTTGAGGTTGTTTGTTGTAAACCTCATTGTTGTAAACACCCTTATATTTGTGAATCCTCTTCGGTAGAGGTGATCGGGTGATTGTGTTGTGAGCCTCTTCGGTAGAGGTGGAGTTTGGTTGTGAGCCTCTTCGGTAGAGGTGTGTGGATTGGTTGTTGTATTGGCTACGGGCCTAACCCCTCGGTTGTGAGGAGGTTGTTGTTGAGAGAGGAGTTTGGTACTCCTAGAGTTGTAAGAAATCCTCTTTGGTAGAGGTTCCCTCGGTGGGAGTTGAGATAGTGGAAATCCTACACGGTGGTGTAGGCGGGGATGTAGAGCAAGGTGCTCGAACCTCGAAACAAATCTTGGTGTTTGCGTTTTGATCCATTGTCTCTCTAACTCTCTCTCTTATAATTGTGCATAGCATCATACTCATCATCATATCATACTTGCTTGTGTTGAGCATTGATTCATTCATATCATACTTGCTTGTGTTGAGCATTGATTCATTCTAGCATCATTCTTTCATTGCATACATATCTTATATATTGCTTGTGTTGCCTTGCATCTTTATATTGCAATTCATTCTTATATGCTTGGCTTGATTGTGTGCATTTCATATTGCTTGGATTGCTTGTGTGTGTGTGCCTAACTTATACTCATCCAACAAGAGCTTCACATAGCGCCTCAACCCATTTCAAGGGGAATCAAGGGGAGTTAGTCCAGAGCCTCGCAAGGGGAATTCGGCTACACTTGTTGTATTGTATTAATTTGTGCATAATTTGCATTAGCTTCCGCATTTAGCGCACTTAGTTTGCATTGAGTTTCTTAGATTAGCAATTACACCTATTCACCCCCCTCTAGGTGTTTTTCAATTGGTATCAGAGCTAGTGCTCCTGATACTTAGGCTTAACATCCTAGGAGTGATCCATTTGCTTGCTAATCTCATTTGCATTTGTTTGTTTGCACATTCATATATAGTTTACCATGGACTTCATGACCCCTCCTAGCTTTGACCCTTCCAACATTGATGTTTGGAAGTATAGGATGTCCATGTACCTAAAGACCCTAGGTTTGCATGTTTTCCTTGCGGCCACCAAGAGATGTTATCTTGGTGATTGCAATCATATAGGGGCCAATGCACTAGCCCTAGAGGCTATTAGAAGCACATTACCTAAAGATTATCTTATGTGTGTTTCTAATCTGATTCCGCTTTTGCAGTGTGGAACAAGTTGACAACAACCACCACCTCCAAGCTTCATTGCCGATCCAAGAAGAGGAATCTAGTGGAGAATCCAACTCTATATGCTACATGGTCCAAGGAATGACTCCCTTGAGGTACATTCGGAATCTCAACTAGATAGTAATGATTGTGCTAGTTCTTCAAATGATTATGTTGATCCCCATGCTTTG
The DNA here is from genome assembly GCA_038442645.1 of Agave tequilana. Taxonomy (NCBI): domain Eukaryota; kingdom Viridiplantae; phylum Streptophyta; class Magnoliopsida; order Asparagales; family Asparagaceae; genus Agave; species Agave tequilana. The sequence goes on along the minus strand of JAVJIF010005179.1, from coordinate 56,677 downwards.
AATGAAGAACTTTCCATTGTTTGTGAAAAACTAATAGAAAAATATAACTTGTTGAAAAAGAAGAGTCTAGGCATTAATAATGAAAATAAAAATTTGATTGCTAGACTTGATGTTGTTTTGCAAGAGAAAGAGGAGATTGCTAATGAAAGGGATTCATTAAAATCTCAACTTGATCTTGCACTTAAAGAAAATAACTTTTTGAAAAATAAAAATGATTGCCATGTTCTTTTGAAGAAAAATGAAAACTTGTCTTCAAAAGTTGATTTTGTTTTAAAAGAAAATGATTCTTTGAAAATTAAGATTGCTTCAATTTCTAAAGATTTGGATGCATGTTTAAAGAAAAATGAATTTTTACAAAATAAGATTGATGCACATGTTTGCCATGCTAGTGTAGCTTCTTCATCTAGTCTACCTAATGCATGTACCTCTTCTTCTAGGATTAATGATGATATTTGTATGCTAAAGAAGAGAGTAGATTGTTTGGGCTCCACTATGAGCCAATGTGCCATGAACCACACACGCTTGGAAACCTTGGTTCGAAAGAAACAAGTTCCATCCTCTATGCATGCACACCCATCACGGCATACACATGCTTCACACGGACACCATCAACACAAGTATGCTCATGTGTACACATGTACACATTGTGGCCGAAAAGGCCATCTTGCTAAATTTTGCTATGATCGTTTACATGTTGAAAATTTAGCCAAGAAGTTTGTTTGGGTTAGAGAAGGTACTAACCCTCATGGACCCAAAAGAGTATGGGTACCAAAGACCACCCCTCCTATTATTTTTGATGTAGGTGTGGGCTCTCACATGACGTGAGAGTGATGACACCTTGGAGTGGATGCGTTCCGGACTTCATGGAAATCAAATTGGATGCATCACTTTCAAGGGAAGATTTGGTGGAGATGACCACCATGTTTGGAGACAAGGAGAGTTGCTTCTTCGGTTTGGTAACAATCCTTTACTCCCATTTATTGTTACATGCTTTCCATGTTTTAATGTTTATAGCATGTTTTTGATGTCTATGGATTAGTATGTTCATTCCATGTTTATTAGATCCTTGACATACATGTATAGTATTTGAGACACATATGCTTATATGAACCCATATTTAGTGTTCTCACTTTTGTTTAAGCTATAATGTACATCATGAATCTAATACATGTGAATTTACATAGTAATCATGTTTTAGTTTTATCATGATGACTTTTATATTTGTTTTGATGCTTCATGTTTTGAATATATGTTTAGATGTTTGTTTTCATTAAGACTAGTTATATACTTGTACATAGAGTGGGCTACAAATAAATCTATATATGTTGAGCTTGATTGCTTATTTGAACCCATTAGATGTGCTAGTATAGTCTAGTTTTGATGATTCATACATTTTAAACTTGTATTCCATTTTGGTATTTATTTTATGAGTTTGTATTTCATGTATATGTGTATTTTGCCAAACTTGAAGATATACATGTATACCCCTTGAGTCATTTGCCTTTCATGCAAATATCTATTATGGACTCAAAGTGTGTTTAAGGGATATGTATGTATACTTCTTGTGTTGACAAATCATACATATACCTTGAAAAGAATTGGTATCAAATTGTTTTAATGAAAAGCTAAATTTTCATACTTTCATGCTTTTCATGTTTTCATGATTGTCATGTTTATTGTGTCAATATTTAACTTCATGTATATGTCCATCTTATCCAAACTATTGACTATACATGAGTATCCTTTTTGAGCCACGTGCCTTAATGCATATATTTTGTGGACTCGTTATGTTTTGGATATGTATGTATACTATAGTTTGTATTAGACATACATATGCTTGAAGATTAGATAGTTTTGATGATTTCGTGTTTTTAAGGAATAATTGAGCTTAATTGAACATGTTTTCATGATTATGATCTTCACATATTATTTGTACACTCATATCTATTGCTCATGTTTTGTTTCTTATGAGTTATGCTTTATTGGTTAGAGTGATGATTATCATGTGAATTTCAATTTGTTTTATTCCTTACTTGAAGGATTTCGTGCTAGTTAACAAATTTTTCCATTTAACTAGTTGCGATATTCTTCATATGGTAGAGATTTTCAAACAAAACTACATTTTCAAATCTATCTTTGAAAACCCCTACCTTTCAAGGGCGGTTAGGATGGGAGAACATGTTCATGTATGCCCTAAATTGAAAATCTTTAAAACTTGAATTATGATTGGGTGGTAGATAATATGATGTATACACTTGAACTTATTGTTATGTCAATTGGTATCATTGAACTCTTTCAATTGGTATCATTTTGATCTTCTTGTATACTCATATATGTTTGTATGTATGTATGCTTTAAATTCCAAGTATATCAATTTCTATTGGTATCTATCTTTCATACATATATATGTTTGTGTTTATGCTAGTGCTTGAGTTTCAATTTTGTTTAAATTGATTACTTTTAAATTGTTATCAAGATTATGCATGTCTTTAGTTTGTTTTTCATAAAGGGGGAGAAAATTTGATTTTGTATTTCAATTGGTATTTGTACTCCCACTCTTTATGATTAAAAGTTGTTATTTTAAACATATGATATCAACATCAAATTTGTTTATATGTTTTAAAATGAACAATTCTTACAATTGGTATCAATGTTTCTATGTAAAATCTTTTCAATTGGTAAAATATTTACAATTGGTATCATATTTAAGAAATTCAAAATTTGTTTTGAATACATTTAGTATCGAGATTCATGTTTTAGGAATTCAAGATTTATATTTAATTACAATGGTATCTCATATGTTGTTTAAAGAATATATTCAAAGTTTTGATTGTATTTCCTATATGCAAGGAGAGCTTAACATCTCTCTTACATATAGATTCATGTTGAGTATATTATAAATTGAGGAGCTTGACAACTCTTCTTTATATGATATACGTGTGTAGGGGGAGCTTCACATCTCCTCTTATGCATTACATAATATGTGTTATGTGAATTGGGGCTTGTCATCCCTTCTTCATGTAATGCATATGTGTAGGGAAGCTAACTTAGCGTCTTCCTCTTCATGAATGTATATAGCATATAACATATATTGATCCTTGTTTATTGGTATCAAGATGCTTCACTGACATATTTTTTAATTGATATCATGTTTGTAGTCACCCTTATTGATTTTTTTTTGTTTTAGACAAAAAGGGGAGAACATTGTTTGCATTGTTTTGATTGACAAAAAGGGGAGAAAGATTTTTACCCCTCATTTTATCTATGGTTTTGATTGTTTACCCCTTTGTTGATGATTGACAAAAAGGGGGAGAAGTATTTGAGTTTTATATGCATGCTTATGTTTATGCATATATTATGTTTAATCTCAAGAATATTAAGTTTAATTGATTTATAGAGTTTGCTTTGTAATTGGCATCTAGAGCTTATTTTGTTTTGAATATTCCATTTGATATCTAGAACCATTATTGTTTATGCATATGCATGTTTCATGTTTAATACTAATTGCATATATTTATTGTTTATCCCTATGCATGAGTTAAGGGGGAGCTTCCTTGAAGCTTATCTTAATCCATGCATATATAACTCCATGAGTTTTGTCATCATCAAAAAGGGGGAGATTGTTGGCCCAATGGCCTTCCACTCTAGTTTTGATGATGATCAACACTCATGTAGTTATGTTTACTAATATTCTTGTGTTCTAAGTTTCAGATCATTAACAGGATATTAGGTTGGTGATTAGCTTCAACAAGATGATTAGAAGCTATTCATGATGATTCCGGTGCCAAAGCTTAAAGATCATACCTTTGCACTTGGAGAATCACGGAGTTTGGACCGAGTCTACTTGAAGATGAAGATCGTCAAGAAGACTTAGGTATCCTAGTTTAGATAGAGTTTTTAGATCCATTTGTAAAGCTTAGTTTAGTTGATATGCTCAAGTGAACACAAAAAACACACACGTTTCATGATTTGGTTTTTGGTTTTCATGAATAATAGATCAAAACAAGTTTACCTTATACCTATGTATATTAGATATGTTCTAGATATACATACATGCTTTAAACTTGCTAGACAAACTTATTTTGACTATCCTATTCATGTTTTGGAAAATTCTAGTTTGATAAAATACATGTTTTGTTTTGATAAAATTGGCAAGACACAAAAATGAATTGATATGATTGATATATGTCTTGAAATTTTTATCACAAGTTTGGTTATCAAAGTAAAATGATAAAACAAGTTTTAGAAAAAACATATTTTAGAAAAACAGTTTTTATTGTGATTAAAACTATTTTTTAGATTTACTGTGAATTTATGGGATTTTTATTGAGTGAAAAGACTATTTTCAAATCCCGTATCTGTGCAGAACTGAGGACTGGCTGACAGGCCAAGTCGGTCGACCGGACCGGTCGACCGCACCATAGGCGGTCGACCGGGACGGTCGACCGACGTGCACAAGTCTGTGCACGTTTTGGAGTCTCTGGGACGGTCGACCGGGCCGGTCGACCGCTATTGCCCAACGGTCACATTTTTGACCGTTGGCGATCGACCGGACCGGTCGACCGGCAGTCTGTCAGACTGCCAACTCAGCCTAACGGCTAGTTTTGTATAGGGGCTATATAAACCCCATCTCTTTGGGGATTTTGGCCAAGTTTTCTAAGAGAAAAATTTCCAGTTTTCTGAGGTGTTTAAAAGAGTTTTCAAAAGAGTTTTAAGTGCAAAAACTTCTCATCTTTATTTGTTTTGGGTTTTGGAAAATCAAAGAAAAATAGGTTTTGGGATTTTTGCTTAGATCTTCAATTCTATCATATTGCAAGTATTTTCCCAAAGATTTTTCTTTGTTGCTTGTTTCCAAAAACACTTGTTTTCCACACTTGAGCTATCTTCTATTCTAAACTATTAGGATCTTGTTTTTGTGGAAAAAGATAAGAGAAAAAGAAAGAGAAGTGTTTGAGGTTGTTTGTTGTAAACCTCATGTTGTAAACACCTTATATTTGTGAATCCCTCTTCGGTAGAGGTGATCGGGTGATGTGTTGTGAGCCTCTTCGGTAGAGGTGGAGTTTGGTTGTGAGCCTCTTCGGTAGAGGTGTGTGGATTGGTTGTTGTATTGGCTACGGGCCTAACCCCTCGGTTGTGAGGAGGTTGTTGTTGAGAGAGGAGTTTGGTACTCCTAGAGTTGTAAGAAATCCTCTTTGGTAGAGGTTCCCTCGGTGGGAGTTGAGATAGTGGAAATCCTACACGGTGGTGTAGGCGGGGATGTAGAGCAAGGTGCTCGAACCTCGAAAACAAATCTTGGTGTTTGCGTTTTGATCCATTGTCTCTCTAACTCTCTCTCTTATAATTGTGCATAGCATCATACTCATCATCATATCATACTTGCTTGTGTTGAGCATTGATTCATTCATATCATACTTGCTTGTGTTGAGCATTGATTCATTCTAGCATCATTCTTTCATTGCATACATATCTTATATATTGCTTGTGTTGCCTTGCATCTTTTATATTGCAATTCATTCTTATATGCTTGGCTTGATTGTGTGCATTTCATATTGCTTGGATTGCTTGTGTGTGTGTGCCTAACTTATACTCATCCAACAAGAGCTTCACATAGCGCCTCAACCCATTTCAAGGGGAATCAAGGGGAGTTAGTCCAGAGCCTCGCAAGGGGAATTCGGCTACACTTGTTGTATTGTATTAGTTTGTGCATAATTTGCATTAGCTTCCGCATTTAGCGCACTTAGTTTGCATTGAGTTTCTTAGATTAGCAATTACACCTATTCACCCCCCCTCTAGGTGTTTTTCAGAAGAATGACGAGAGAGAAAAAGGTCATGTTGAATGGTAGATTTAAGGTACGGAGGATCCATTTTACAGCGCTCCAATGCTCATCGGTTGGAGCTTGCATGAACTGAGCAACCTTGTTCACCGAGAAGGCAATATCAAGTCTGGTAAAGCTTAAGTATTGTAGAGCCCCAACAGTTCTTCGATAGACAAAGGGTCAGAGAGAGACTTGCCAACAATCTTGGATAGCTTACAGGAAGTAGCCATAGGCGAGCTGACAGGCTTGACACCATCCATCTTGAGTCGAAGAAGCAAGTCACGGATGTACTTCTGTTGAGAGAGAAACAGACCTGAGGGTGTACGATGACACTCCATGCCCAAGAAATAGTGCAGTGGGCCGAGGTCTTTTAATGAGAACTCCCGGCCTAGTTCTTGAATAAGACGAGTGACAGCCTGTGAGTCATTGCCTGTGATAATGATGTCATCCATATAGATAAGAATCAGAAGAATATCTGTCCCGACCGTCGGAGGAAGAGAGACGTGTCGGACTTGGAGCCCACAATGCTCAATGTGACTAGATAACTATTGAGGCGAGAAAAACCAGGCCCATGGAGCCTATTTGATGTGTTAGATATTGCGGTGAAGCTTGCATACATGATTGGGATGAGCGGGATTGATGAACCCCGAAGGTTGTTCCATGTAGACCGTCACAGTAAGAAAATCCTTCAAAAATGTATTATTCACATCAAACTCTTGAATAGACTATCCCTTGGAGACGGTCAGACTGCACACGGTACGGACAGTGGTCGGTTTGATGACCAGACTGAATGCCTGACCATATCTAATCCTGGTTGTTGATAAAAAATCCTTGGCCACCAGGCAGGCCTTATACCTGTCAACAAAACCATCAGATTTATATTTTAACTTGAAAACCCATTTATAGCCAACCAAATTCATGGAAGGGTGGCTGGCACAAGGGACCAAGTTTTATTCTTAAGCAAGGCATTCATCTCAGTGTCCATTGCCACTGGGATCTTTAGAAGCTTGCGTGAAACATGTGGGTTCGATAGATGTAGTGGCCAAGTCAGCCATGAGACAGGTAGGCATGGGATACCGGGTAGCTAGCCAGACTTTGGTGTTCTGGTATTATCCTGTATTCTGATGACCATATGGTGGGTCCTGGTAGGAGGGGGACTGGGAGAGCCTGAGGATGAGGACGAGGAGAAGGACTCATCGGCGGGTGCAGGTGGAGGTGGTGGAGAAGGAGTATGTGATGGAGGTGGTAGTGGTGGTGGGGCCCGTATGAGAAGAGGGGATTGGAACAATGGAAGGTAACAGAGGCATGGAGATGGGGATCAGTGGTGAAGGCGTGGGAGTAGGGGGAGAGAGGGAGGGCAGAGGAGAATGGAAAGGAAAGGAAGATTCATCGAACACAACATCCCGAGAGATGTAAATACGACCAGAGGGGACATGCAAACATTGATAATCTTTTTGCGAAGCCGAGTAACCTAAGAAGACACATTGACTGGACCGAAAACTAAACTTATGAGTTTGGTATGGATGCAGATGAGGGTAGCAAGCACAATCAAAAATTTGTAAGGAAAGGTAGTCAGGTGCTTTATGAAATAATTCTAGTAGGGAGATAGATTATGGAGGACGGGGGTGGGCATTCTATTGATGAGAAATGAGGCAGTTTGGAAAGCATAAGGCCAGTAATGAAATGAAACATTTGACCGAGCCAGAAGGGTAAGGCCCGTCTCGACAAGGTGGCGGTGCTTTCTTTCTATGGTGCCATTTTGGGCACTAGTGTGTGGACAGGATAAGCGATGAGCGATATCCTGAGAAGACAAGTAAGGTTTAAATTTGATGAACTCGCCATCACCATCAGTTTGGAGTGCTTTAATGGAACGCCCAAAAAAAAATCCACGTGAATGTTGAACTCAAGAAAAATGGAGAAAGCATCCCTTTTTATTTATTAGAGGATAAAGCCAAACATACTTACTGTAGTGATCTACAAAGCTAATATAATAGCGATGACCACTTACAGCAAACACAGGAGACGGACCCCATAGATTGGAGTGAATAAGCTCTAAAGGAGCAGTAGCAATCATGGAAGATGACGAAAAAGGAAGACGGTGACTTTCCCTTGCTGACAGGAGATGCAGATAGGGGTACCGGCATGGTCAGGGAGGAAAGAAAGCTGATACTGAGAAAAAACACTGGAGACAACTCTGGTGGAGGGATGACCTAGGCACTCATGCCAGACGGAGGAAGATGCACACTCACCGAGAAGAGCCTAGGGAGAGGCGGTGAATTTATGATTCCCCCGGGAGAAGACATACAGACCATCCTTAAGTTGTCCCCGCAGTAGAGTTTTCCGAGTGGAGACATCCTTGATAAAACAAGAGTCAGGGTGAAATTCAAGAAGGACTTTATTATCAGCAGTAAATTAACTAACAGACAGAACATTTTGGTGATATCAGGAACATGTAAAAGATTTTTTAGGAAAAAGGAAGAAATAGGAGAACACAATAAAGAAGCACCAGTAGCTCAGATAGGGAAAACCTGTCCCGTTACCCATGCGAACTCTGTCGGGTCCTTGATATTCAGAGTGAACCGTCAGATTCGCAATGTCAACCGTTAGGTGATGAGTGGCTCCGGAGTTAACATACCAGTTGGGATCGACTAGACTATTCCATTAAGACTGGAGAAGAGCAGTTGGGCTAGCTGAATCATCATAACGATTGTAGCATTGGTTAACATAATGGCCAAAACGATTGCAGATCTGGCATTGAGGTCGGCCACCGGTGGATTGATGTGACGGTAAGAAGGAACGTCCACGATCACGACCGCGCTCCCTGCCTCGGCCACGTCCACGACCACGACCACGAAAAAAAGATGAAGCTGAATGGTAGCTTGGAGTCCGAGAAACAGTATGAACCGCAGGAGAAGGGGAGATGAGGGTTGTGGAGTCTGGTGAAGTGATAGTACGCCCACGATAAATCTCCTGGATAAGCATGAGGCCGATGAGTTCTTTTGACGATGGACATGACAGACTGGATGTACTCTGACATAGAAAAGGTGCTCATCTTGATGGTGTGTAGCTGATATTTGAGTTGCTGCACTCTAGCTCATGAGGGTGAAGCAAAGATTCGCTCTAGAGAGCACCACACATCACGAGATGTGGTGAGGCTGACGACATAAGCAAGAACAGCCTCAGTGACCGAGGAGATAAGCCAACATAAGAGCATCTGATCAAGCTTGATCCAGCTGTAAGTTCACCTAGAGGGGGGGTGAATCGGTGATGGCTAATCTAATTGTCACTTAATGCCAAATAATGCGGAATTAAAAACAATTATGACCTAAACTAAACTCTTACACTAATCACTACGTATAACACAAGAGTGTTGCCGAATTCCCCGTGAAGGGCTCTGGACAAACTCCTCTAGATTCCCCTTGATAAGGGTTGAGGTGCCGCGTTGGCTCTCTTGGTTGAATACAAGTGTTAGCAAAAAAACCCAAGCAAGTATATCAATGAGCACAAATGAATATATCAAGCATATAAAGATAGACAATGAAAGTATGCAAGATATAAAGACAAAGAGAGAGAGAGGGAGTGAGCAATCGCAAACACAAGGGATTTATTTTGAGGTTCGAGCACCCTTGCTCTACATCCCCGCCTTCAACACACGAAGGATTTCCACTATAATCGATCCCAATGGATCACCGGTGCCGCAACACCTACAACTCTCGGACTCCCTAGTCCGTACACACCGCAAGCCCAACGGCTCGCCGAGGCCGCACCTCAAACACGGAGTTCACACACGAACTCGAAACCACCGAGTCCCCACTAGGACCCGAAACAATGCGAACACAACCGTCCGCCTCCTCAAAAGAACAAAGTAGAACTTTGGTGATCACAACTCTTGATCACCTAAAATCCTCTCACAATAACACTCCCTATAGGGTAGATATAGCAATGGATAGCTCAAGTGTTGTGTGAGAAAACAAGGATGAGAATGGTGGAGGAAAAACTCAAAGAATCACTTTACACTCTTGATAAAAACTTTCCTTTTAATTGGAAGTATTGGCTCTAAATTTTGTGGAGAAAAAGCTCTGAAAGGAGTAAGAAAAATTGGCTCTAAAACTTCTCCAAAATCTTGGTGAAAACAATTACCAAACCCCAAATTTATAGGCTATCAAAAACTAGCCGTTGGGGTCTGTCAGACCTGTCGGTCGACCGCCCGGTCGACCGCCAACGGTCAAGTATCCGACCGTTGGAGCCTCCGGTCGACCCAAAAGAACAGAGAGCACTGCTCTCAGTTCCGGTCGACAGGGTTGCAGACCGGCCATCTGCCAGGTCAAGGTGTGCACGTCGTGCACGTCGATCGACCGAGCCGGTTGACCGACTTCAGCCCTAGTCGACTTGATATGTCGACTAGTCGACTTGGCTGAAGCCTGGAACAGAAAATCTGGGATTTAAAACTTGGTCTTTTGGCTCATATAAAAATCCCATAAAATACATAAAAATCTACAAAAATAGTTTTACCAATATACTTTGATAAACAAACATGCTTGCACAAAATCAAGGCATGTTATAAAAGATTTGGACTATTTTTGTATGTTGGAAATATTGGCTCAAATGAAAACTTGTATTTTTCTAAAACTTGTTTTCAAACTTCTTCATGATACAAAAACAAGATATCTTGAATTCATTAAAATATAGTGTGTATGGATATGATCCACTACACAATTAAGATGAAATATCTATGTTTTTGGCATTAAGCTCTAAATATGGTTTTGGATAAAAGACATGCATATAAGAAATTCCAAAAACCAAAAAGTATTTTTCCAAAATGAAAGTCTTTTCTAAATCTGAAAATTCTTTTATGAAAAGACAACTAAATCAAGAGTGTGTGTGTGATATATACTTGAGCAATCCACCAAACTACTCTATCCTTTACATTTTATCTAAAAATAAAAATCTTATACCTAGACACAAATCTTGATCTTGAAGTCTTCCCTTGAAGTCTTCTCATCATCTTGACTTGGTCCAAACACGATCCAACGAGCTCAACTTATGATGTGGTCTTGATGCATAGGCTCGTGAATCAACCGGTGGTAGCTCCAAAACTTGACTTTAAATCCTTTGTTGAAGCTCCACACCTACTAAGATCTTGATAACAAATCTGTCACTAATTAAACACAAGATCATTAGTACTTTAACTTCATGAGTTGTCATCATCAAAACTAGAGTGATGGGCCTTTGGGCCAACAATCTCCCCTTTTTGATGATGACAAAACTGTTGGCCCAAAGGCCTATCACCCTAGTTTTGATGATGATCAACTCATGAAGTTATGTTTACTAATGATCTTGTGTTTAATTAGTGACAGATTCATTATCAAGATCTTAGTAGGTGCATAGCTCAACAAAGGATTAAATGTCAAGATTTGGAGCTAGCACGGTGTGATCCAAGGAGCTTTTGGATCAAGCTTGGACCAAGTCAAGAAGATGAGAAGCCTTCAAGTGAAGACTTCAAGAAGATGAAGACTTGTGTCTAGGTATAAGATTTTGTTTTTGTTTTAGTTAAAAATGTAAAGGATAGAACAGTAGTGGATTGCTCAAGTATTATACACACACACTCTTGATAGTTTTTGTTTTATAAAAGATTTTTCATTTTGGAAAAATACAAGTTTGATTTTTGGTATTTCTCATATACATATCTTTAAACCAAAACCAAGTTTAGAGCTTAATGCCAAAAACATAGATATTTCATCTTGATTGTGTAGTGGATCATATCCATACACACTATGCTTTAATGAGTTCAAAATATCTAGTTTTTATTTGAAGATGTTTGGAAAAATAAAGTTTAGAAAATATGTTTTGAAAAATACAGTTTTATCATGAGCCAAATATTTCCATGTTACAAAAATAATCCAATCTTTTATAACATGCCTTGATTTTGTGCAAGCATGTTTGTATATCAAAGTATATTGGTTAAATTATTTTTGTAGATTTTATGTATTTTATGGGATTTTATTTGAGCCAAAAAGACTAACTTTTTAATCCCAGAAAACTGTTTCAGGCTTCGGATAAGTCGACTAGTAGCCTTTATAAGTCGACTAATCCTGGAGTCGGCCGACCGGACCGGTCGACCGACGTGCACAAACGTGCACGCCTTTGTGTACTGGAGGACGGCCGACCGTGCCGATCGACCGCTCCAGAGAGCAGAGCTCTCTGGAAAGTTCGGCCGACCGCACGGGTCGACCGACAGAGAGTTGGACTCTCAGCTCCAGTGGGTCGGTCGACCCTGGCGGTCGACCGTGGCTCCAACGGTCAGAAATCCGACCATTGGCGGTCGACCGCACCGGTCGACCGGCAGTTCTGACAAAGCCCCAACGGCTAGTTTTTGACAGCCTATATATTTGGGGTTTGTGGACTGTTTTGAACAAGATTTGGAGAAATTTTTAGAGCCAGTTTTTCCCACTCTTTTCAGAAGTTTTTCTCCACAAAATAGAGAGCAAATACTTCCAATCAAAAGGGAAGATTTTATTTAGAGTGTGTTAAAAGAGAATTTCTTGAGTTTTCCTCCATCATCTCTTTCCTAGTTTTCTCACACATACACTTGAGCTATCCATTGCTATTCATCTTATAGGAGTGTTGTAGTGAGAGGATTTTAGGTGATCAAGAGTTGTGATCACCAAAGTTCATCTTTGTTCCTTTGAGGAGGCGGACGGTTGTGTTCGCGATTGTTTGGGTCCTAGTGAGGACTTGGTATTTTCGGGTTCGGGTGCGAACTCCGTGATTGAGGTGCGGCCTCAGCGAGCCGGTGGCTTGCGGTGTGTACGGGACTAGGGAGTCCGAGGGCTTGTAGGTGTTGCGGCACCGAGGAGAGATCCATTGGGATCTTGCATAGTGGAAATCCTTCGTGTGTCGAAGGCGGGGATGTAGAGCAAGTGTGCTCGAACCTCAAAACATACCCTTGTGTTTGTGATTGCTCACTCTCTCTCTCTCTCTCTCTTTGTCTCTTTTATATCTTGCATGCTTTATTGTCTATCTTTATATGCTTGATATATTCATTGTGCTCATATTGTATACTTGCTTGGGATTGTTTTCTAACACTAGTTTTCAACCAAGAGAGCCAGCGCGGCACCTCAACCCATTCAAGGGGAATCTAGAGGAGTTTGTCCAGAGTCCTTCACGGGGAATTCAGCAATACTCTTGTGTTAAACTTGGTGTTTAGTGTAAAAAGTTTTAATTAGGTCATAATTGTTTTTAGCTTCCGCATTATTTGCATAATTCATCATTTAGTGACCATTAGATTAGCCATCACCTATTCACCCCCCCTCTAGGTGAACCTTACAAAAACTCATGAAGTTATATATGCATGGATTAAAGTAAAGCTTCAAAGAAGCTCCCCCTTAACTCATGCATAACACAAAATAATAAATATATGCAATAAAGCTCACAAACATGTATGCAAATGAATGGAGATAAAACAAAATAAATCTTTTTCTCCTATTTGCAAAACAAAACACATATGCATAAACATAAATCTTACTCAATATGCATATAACTCTCAAATTCTTCTCCCCTTTTTGTCAATCATCAACAAAGGGGTTAAAGTAAAACAAAATCATCAAATTTTTCTCCCCCTTTTTTGTCCGAAATAAAGAACCAAAGAAGGGGTAAATCAAATCAATCAAGAAAGGTTATATGCGATATACATTCATGAAGAGGAAGACGCTAAGTTAGCTTCCCTACACATATGCATTACATGAAGAAGAGATGACAAGCCCCAATTCACATAACACATATTATGTAATGCATAAGAGGAGATGTGAAGCTCCCCCTACACACGTGTACCACATAAAGAAGAGTTGTTAAGCTCCTCAATATACAATACACTCAACATGAATCTATATGTAGAAGAGATGTTAAGCTCTCCTTGCATATAGGCAATATAAATCAAAATTTTTGAATTTTCTTATAAAACAACAAAATTTTGAATTTTCTCAATAAAACAAATCTTGAGAATTTTTCTTAAAATTTTATTTTCTTATCATAAACAACTTTGTGCTTTAAACATGTAAAACAATTTTAACTCAAGCACAAATAACAAATCATATATATGTAAGAAAAGAGTATACCAATAGAAATTGATACATACATATATGGGAAGAACAAAATATGAGTATATACAAAAGAAGTTCATATTGATACCAATTGAAAATATCCAATGATACCAATAGAAAAATAATTTTAAGTGTATACATCATATAATCTACATGAAGAACTCGAACTAGTTAAATGAAATTGAAAACTAGTACAGAATCCTTCAATCAAGGAATAAACTAAAATATTTTTCATGAAATATGTGTAAATCACATGAAAATGGCAATGAAGCTCAATATTCCTTTAAATAAGACAATGTGAAAATTATCATAAATTTGAAAACATGAAAATCACCACAAAAAAAAATTTTTATTAAAAAAATTATATTTCAAGGTATATGTATGTTTTGACAACACAAGAAGTATACATACATATCCCTAAACACAATTGAGTCCATATATATAGATTTGCATGAAAGGCAAATGACTCAAGAGGTATACATGTATATCTTAAAGTTTGGCAAAATAAACATATACATGAATGAAAGCACATGATCATAACACAAATTCAAAATGGGAATACGAGTTTAAAAATGTAAGGATCATCAAAACTAGGCTATACTAGCACACCAAATAGGCACAAATAAGCAATCAAACCCAACCATATATAGATTTATTTGTGACCCATAATATGTACAAGTATAAATCCTAATGTTGACAAAAACTATCATTTAAACTAATATTCAATTCATGAAGCATCAAATCTTGAGAATACAAAAGAATTTGTCCATAAGATTAAAAAAAATAAGATCATGTGTATATCTTATAAACTAATTGAAGAATAAATAACTAGTATAAAATAGTTTTTTAACAACTAGTTAAAGATCCTTCAAATGCATCAAATCATATGTTTTTCATAAAACATAACTAAGTACATAAAGATTTAATCACCCATGGTTTATAAAGCTCAAAATGATTATGAAACTAAGTCATGAATTAATAAATGAAGATGTGAGTGTTTAAAAGATCATGTAAATAGCATTTTTATGAAAGTAGTCATTTAAGCTCAAAAAAATCATAAGTCACATTTTAATAAAGAAAAATCATTTTGTTTTATTAAAACACTAATCTTCATGGTATATGTATGATTTATCTAAAACTAACAATATACATACATATCCCAATCATAAAAGAGTCTATCAAATGTATTTGCATGAAGGCAAGAGACTCACGGGTAAACATGTATATTTATTAGATTTGAATTAAAAATACATATACATGAAGTAAAGCATAAAAATTGGCAAAGCATGTATAAATGAGAGAATCATCAAAACTAGCCTATACATGTGCGTATAGTGGGTACAAATGAGCATGAAGTGCAAATATATATTAAATCAAATGTAACTCACTATAAGTACATGTATAATACAAGTTTTGATAAAAACTACATCTAAGTATGTTATTACCACATGAAGCACAAAACAAATGAAGAACATGAACATACTCAAAGTATTATGAATGAACAAGCATGAACATAAATAAAATGAGAGTTTAGAGATTGTTACCAACTCCAAAGCTCCAATCATGGTGGTTGTCCCACCAAAACCTCCTTGATAGTGATGCATCAATAAGTGTGTCCATCAAATCCATTTGCATCCACCATCAAGGCACCAAGTCTCTCACGTTTTGAGAGATTCCTCACCTACATCAAAAACATGGGGTGGAGGTTTTGGTACCCATATTTTCTTGGGTCCTTTGGGGTTAGTCTTGTAAGGAACCCAAAAGTTTTTATTAGCAAAATTAAAATGATTTAACTTATCATAACGAAATTTTGCTAAGTGGCCTTTGCGGCCACAATGTGTACAAGTGTACACCTTAGTATGCTTATGTGAATGTGTATGATCGTGACGTGCAACATAAGCAAATGCATGATCATGATGTGCATGAATGTGTGGAGTTTGTTTCTTTGAAAACAAAGACTCCAACCTAGAATGATTAAAAGCACATGAGCTCAAAGTAGAGCTCAAACTATCCATTTTATTTTTCAAAACATTTATCTCATTAGTGGTGGCATGTAAAGCATGATGAGATAAAGAATCATTTTTCTTTTTCTTTTTCGAAACAAAATCTTTTTCTTTTTCACAAATCTTTCTTTTTAAAGAATTATTTTCTTGAAAAACAACTTTCTTTTATTTTTCCACCAAATCAATTTTATCCTTCAAAATAGTGTTCCCTTCACACAAATCATTTAATTTAGACATAAAGGAAACATTTTCATTTTTCAAAACATTATTTTCTTTTTCTAAGCATGCAATGTTAGATTTAAATGAATCTTGTTCTATATGCATGCAATCAAGTTTCTTTTTCAAATTTTTATTATCCTTTTTAATCATGTCATATTTTTAAGCACAAGTTGACAAAAAGTAGTAAGCTCATCATATGACATGTCTTCATCATCTAACTCGGATTCGGTGTTTACCTCAAGGGGGTTATCCCCTTGGACCATATAGCACTTGTTGGAGGTGTTGCTTCCAACATCCGAATCGCTCCCGGCATAATATAGATCTTTTTCGCTAAGGGAGGTGATGATGTTCCAAGCTACAAAAGCCGAATCAATGTTAGAAACCCTAGATAAATAATCATCATTTAGGGTTGACTTTAAAGCATGAATGGCTTTTGAGTTAGCCTCAATATACTTGCTATTATTAACATATGAATCATTAGTGGTAGCAAGATAAACATGATAACCTAGGGCTTTGAGGTACAAAGACATCTTAATCTTCCAAATTTGGATGTTAAGAATGTCAAAGGTGGGTGGTGACATGAAGTCCATGGTGTGTGTACAAATATTATGATTAGCCTAAAATGAGGATCTTTAACTCTAGGTTGTAAGATCCAAATCAGAGTACCAAGCTCTGATACTAATTGTAAGTTCACCTAGAGGGGGGTGAATAGGTGATGGCTAATCTAATGGTCACTTAATGCCAAATAATGCGGAATTAAAAACAATTATGACCTAAACTAAACTCTTACACTAATCACCACGTATAACACAGAGTGTTGCCGAATTCCCCGTGAAGGGCTCTGGACAAACTCCTCTAGATTCCCCTTGATAAGGGTTGAGGTGCCGCGATAGCTCTCTTGGTTGAATACAAGTGTTAGCAAACAAACTCAAGCAAGTATATCAATGAGCACAAATGAATATATCAAGCATATAAAGAAAGACAATGAAAGTATGCAAGATATAAAGACAAAGAGAGAGAGAGAGAGAGAGAGAGTGAGCAATCGCAAACACAAGGGATTTGTTTCGAGGTTCGAGCACCCTTGCTTCACATCCCCGCCTTCGACACACGAAGGATTTCCACTATAATCGATCCCAATGGATCACCGATGCCGCAACACCTACAACTCTCGGACTCCCTAGTCCGTACACACCGCAAGCCCAACGGCTCGCCGAGGCCGCACCTCAAACACGGAGTTCACACACGAACTCGAAACCACTGAGTCCCCACTAGGACCCGAAACAATGCGAACACAACCGTCCGCCTCCTCAAAGGAACAAAGTAGAACTTTGGTGATCACAACTCTTGATCACCTAAAATCCTCTCACAATAACACTCCCTAAAGGGTAGATATAGCAATGGATAGCTCAAGTGTTGTGTGAGAAAACAAGGATGAGAATGGTGGAGGAAAAACTCAAAGAATCACTTTTACACTCTTGATAAAAACTCTCCTTTTAATTGAAAGTATTGGCTCTAAATTTTGTGGAGAAAAACCTCTAAAAGGAGTAAGAAAAACTGGCTCTAAAACTTCTCCAAAATCTTGGTGAAAACAATGACCAAACCCCCAAATTTATAGGCTGTAAAAAATTAGCCGTTGGGGTCTGTCAGACCTGTCGGTCGACCGCCCGGTCGACCGCCAACGGTCAAGAATCCGACCGTTGGAGCCTCCGGTCGACCGCCCGGTCGACCCAAAAGAACAGAGAGCACTGCTCTCAGTTCCGGTCGATAGGGTCGGCAGACCGGCCATCTGCCAGGTCAAGGCGTGCACGTCGTGCATGTCGGTCGACCGAGCCGGTCGACTGACTTCAGCCCTAGTCGACTTGATATGTCGACTAGTCGACTTGGCTGAAGCCTGGAACAGAAAATCTGCAATTTAAAACTTGGTCTTTTGGCTCATATAAAAATCCCATAAAATACATAAAAATCTACAAAAATAGTTTTACCAATATACTTTGATAAACAAACATGCTTGCACAAAATCAAGGCATGTTATAAAAGATTTGGACTATTTTTGTATGTTGGAAATATTGGCTCAAATAAAAACTTGTATTTTCTAAAACTTGTTTTCCAAACTTCTTCATGATACAAAAACAAGATATTTTGAATTCATTAAAGCATAGTGTGTATGGATATGATCCACTACACAATTAAGATGAAATATCTATATTTTTGGTATTAAGCTCTAAATATGGTTTTGGATAAAAGACATGCATATAAGAAATTCCAAAAACCAAAAAGTATTTTTCCAAAATGAAAGTCTTTTCTAAATCTGAAAATTCTTTTATGAAAAGACAACTAAATCAAGAGTGTGTGTGTGATATATACTTGAGCAATCCACCAACTATTCTATCCTTTACATTTTATCTAAAAATAAAAATCTTATACCTAGACACAAGTCTTGATCTTGAAGTCTTCCCTTGAAGTCTTCTCATCATCTTGACTTGGTCCAAACACGATCCAACGAGCTCAACTTATGATGTGGTCTTGATGCATAGGCTCGTGAATCAACTGGTGCTAGCTCCAAAACTTGACTTTAAATCCTTTGTTGAAGCTCCACACCTACTAAGATCTTGATAACAAATCTGTCACTAATTAAACAAAAGATCATTAGTACTATAACTTTATGAGTTGATCATCATTAAAACTAGAGTGATGGGCCTTTGGGCCAACACCAGCGAGTGTATTCTGGATTGATAGTGGGCTGAGCATCCTTCTCGGTAGAAGGAAGGAACCGGATCGGACACGGAGAGGTTCCGTTGATGAGGCCTTCGAGATCGTGGAGCTTGAGAAGAGGAAGGAACTGGGAACGCCACAGCAGATAGTTTCTCTTATCGACTTTGACATCTAGAAAATGAGTGATGTTGGGATTGGGGGTAACCATGGATGCAAGTGTTTGGATGGAGATGAGGGAAGATGAAGAGAAAATATTCGACATGGTACAGGAGTTGCTCTGATACCAAGATAAATAAGAAGAAGAAGAAGACTTATTTGTGCAAAGATAAGATACCATTAGCTATGCTTCTTGTTTGTATATATATACACATATTAATCACATATTTACACTGATTTAGGAGATACGATAGGAAAACATTGACTGAGAGAAAGAATAGAAAAATATTAACTGAGAGAAAGAATGAGAAACGTATGGTGCATGATTCCCATGAGTCCCATGTGTTCCTATAATCATGGAGAGATTTTAGGATCTGATTGATTTCATGAAGGGTGTCTTTCACGTAGATCACATGTTTCACATGAGTCACGTGTTGTCATTGATATCTCTAACATAGGGGTCACATAATGATCCTAAAGAAAACTAGCAAAGTTGTAGATTTTAGACATGGGGGTCGGGTAGGGAGGGGGTTATTGTGAGCATTTTCAAACCTTAAAGGGTTTCTCTGTTAGGCTATGGAATCTCAGGGGTTTCTCTGTAAATTACCCAATGTTGAAGGGAGAGAAAACAAAGAATTAGTGAAAAGAGAAAAAATCTAGAAAAAATGAAAAGAAAGCATAAAAAGTATGAAAATATAAGAGGGATTTTGCTAGCCCCCTATGTCAAATCATAATTAGAAAAAAAAACTCAGCTTCATAATTTTATTCGCTTCAGTTACTTCTTTTTTTAAACCAACCAGGTGCACCCATGTGTCAAGTACAGAAGCGCTCCTCAACGGCGAAAGATGTAACTACGCCACAGTAATCGCTTAAAAAAAGCGGGCCGCTTCGAAAATGCAGACTGTTGGTACTCTATTTCTAAGAACAGTGACCATGATCGCAGTCCTCACAAAAAATATCATATTTCTAAGTATTTATAGGATTGCGACCATGATCACAGTCCTTATAAAAATTCCTTTTTTAGCCTTTAAACGACTGCGACCATAATTGCAGTCCTCATTATTAGGATATATTTCTGAGTCTTTATAGGACTGTGATCATGATCGTGGTCCTCACTATTATGACATATTTCTGAGCCTTTATATGACTATGACCATGATCACAATCCTCAAAAACTACCTTATTTTTTAGTCTTTATTAAGACTACAATCATGATCGCAGTTCTCACAAAATCATAATTTTTTCAGCCTATATTGGGACTGCGACAATGATCGCAGTCCTTACAAAATGTCCTAATTTTTAATTGATAAAAAGACTGTGATCATGTTGGCCCAGAGGCTCTTCACTCTAGTTTTGACGATGATTAACTCATGTAGTTATAATTTACTAATAATCTTGTGATATTTAGTTTCAGATATTTGATCAAGATATTAGTAGGTGATTAGCTTCAACAAAGGTGTTTTAGAGTTTTCACATGTTGATTCAAAAGCTCGCGCGTCAAGATCGCATCTAGCACTCGGTTGGAGTCAAGCTCGTTGGATCCGTTTTGAATCGAGTCGACTTAGAGATGGAGTTCTACAAGAAGACATCGGTTTGTTTAGTTTAAGATTGTGTTTAGATCTTGTGTAAAGATTAGATAGTATTGATATGCTCAAGTACACACACATAAAAATTTCAATTTGTTTGGTTTTCGGTTTAATTGGTTTCGTTTTTTCAAATATATGGTTTTCATGAATAGATAGAATCAAAATAAGTTTACATGGTTTAATGTATATTATATTTGATCAATATACATCTATGCTTCATCGATTTAGAAAAACTTACTTTGATAGTCTATTCATGAGTTTGGAGTTTTGTATTTAAACAAAACTTATTTTTGGATTTCATGACAAAAATATAGATATAATATCCTTCATGTATATTGAATTCTATCCATATACAACATGCTTCAAGTTGTTTAAATATCATGTTTTTGTATTTACATGTGTTTTGGAAAAATCGGATTTCCATTTCAAAAATTCAAGTTTTAAAAAAATACGGATTTTGGTTTAAGGCAAATTTCAAGAACACAAAAATGGTTTCAATAGTTTATAATATGTGTTGAATTTTTGTCACATATGTTTGTATTTCAAAGATCTAATAAGAACTTATTTTTGTGAAATTTATGTGATTTTATGGGATTTTTTAGAAGTCAAAATAATCAAGTTTTCATTCCCTAAAAAGTTAAACCTGGCTGTCTGCCTGTCGACAGAACCGGTCGACCGAGGCAGAAGTCCGTCGACTGGTCCAGTCGACCGACGAGCACAGGACGTGCACGCAGCCTGCGCTGGTCGGCCGGTCGACCGGGCGGTCGACTGTCCAGAGAGTTCTGCTCTCTGAAAATGGCCCTGGTCGACCGGTAGAGAGTTTTGCTCTCTGTATCCAGCTCCGGTCGACCGGGCGGTCGACCGACCAGAGAGCCGTTGCTCTCTGGTTCCAGGCCCGGTCGACCGGAGGCACAACGGTCAAAAAATGACCGTTGGCCGGTCGACCGGAAGGGCAATAATGCCCTTTCCTGGCTGCCAACGGGCAGAATTTGTTGGAGCTATATATACCCCATTTCTTGAGCTATTTTGTATAAGTTTTTAAAGAGCAAAATTTTTTATCTTTCAGCAAGTTTTTAAAAGAGTTTTGTGCCAAAAGATTTCATCTTTATTTGTTTTTAAAGGGTGAAAAAAATCAAAGAAAAATAGGATACTTGGGATATTGGTTTTGATCTTCATTTCAATCTTATTCTAGTTGTTTTCTCAAGTATTTTTCTTTGTGTTTTGTTTTCCAAACTCTTTATATTCTCACACTTGAGCTATCATATCTATCCTATCTATAGGATCTTGTTTTAGTGAGAAAAGAAAATTGGTTTGTGGTTTGTTGAAACCACCAAGAGTTGTATTCATCCATTTGCTTGTGGCTTTATGCCTTGCCCTCTAAGTGTAGAGAAGGTTGTGCATTGGATTGTTGTTATCCCTCTAAGTGTAGAGGTGATTGAATTTGTTAATATCCCTCTAGTGAGAGGTTGATTTTGTGTTAGCTTTGTGCCTAGTCTCTAGTGAGAGGTGTTTTGGTTAAAGAGAGGAGTTGTGTACTCCCAAATTGTATTTACCCAAATCCTCAGTGGAGGTTCCCTGTGTGGGAAGTCCTGTGTGGACGCTATAGTGGGAATCCTTCTATGTGAAGGTGGGGACGTAGAGCTGGGTGCTCGAACCTCGAAACATATCTTGGTATTTGCGTTTGATCCACTATCTCTAACTCTCTCTCTCTCTCTTATATTGTGCCTTGCATTGATTCATATTGTTCATTCATACTTATATACTTGGTATTGCTTGTATGTGCCTCACTTGTGTTTAACCAAGAGAGCTTCAAATAGCACCTCAACTCTTATTTAGAGGAATTTAGAGGAGATAGTCCATAGCCCTTCATCGGGAATTTGGCTACACTCTTTGGTTACACCAATTGTGTTGCAATTAGTTTTTAAATTTCGCATCATTTCTCATTAGATTAGCCATACACCTATTCACCCCTCCTCTAGGTGTACTTTCGATTGGTATCAGAGCCTACGCTCCTAATATTAGGTTTAACCACCTAGGAGTGAAATCTTGGTTAGCTAATCTACATTTGCACTTGCACACATATAGTTTGCACTCATGGATAACCCTCCCATGTTTGATATCTCTAAAATTGATATATGAAAGGTTATGATGAGTTGGCATTTAAAAGTCATAGGTTGGAAAGTTTACCTTGCCATTACCAAGGAATCTTATCTTAGTAATAGCAAGCATTTAGAGGCTAATGCATAAGCCCTAGAGGCACTTAGAAAATCACTTAGCAAAGAATATTTAAATATGGTTTCTCATTGTGATTCCGCCTTTGCAGTGTGGAACACCTTGACCTCTCCAAAGCTTCAATTGCCAAACCAAGTGGAGAAGGAATCTAGTAAGGATGGGTCTGACGATGCGTGCTACATGGTCCAAGGGAATGACTCCCTTGAGGTACATTCGGATACTCAACTAGATAGTGCTAGCTTTTCTTTTGCTGATCATGATAGTATAGATGTCGATGCATTAAATGAAGAGCTATCTATTGTTTGTGAAAACCTCTTGAAAAAATATAAAGTTTTGAAAAAGAAAACTTTTAAATTAACTAAAGAAAATAAAGAATTGTTTTTAAATTTGATATTGTTTTACAAGAAAGAGATGAGATTTCTAATGAAAGGGATTCATTGAAATCCAAACTTGATCTTGCCCTAAAAGAAAATGAAATTTTGAAAACAAAAAATGATTGTGACATTGTTTTAAAGAAAATGAGGCCTTGACTTCAAAACTTGATTTTGTATTAAAAGAGAATGATTCCTTGAAAAACAAAATTGATTTGATTTCAAAAGAATTGGAAGATTGCTTAAATGAAAATAAATCTTTGAAAAATAATTTTGACTCACATGTTTGCCATGCTAGTGTAGCTTCACCATCTAGTGTGATTATAGCATGTTCCACCTCTTCTTCCATGATTGAAAATGATATTTGTTTGTTAAAGAAGAGTGTTGATTGTTTAGGCTCCACTTTGAGCCAATGTGCCATGAACCACACACGTTTGGAATTCATGTTTCGCAAGAAACAAGTTCCATCTATGCATGCACACAAACCACAGCATACACATGCTTCCCACGTACATACACACAACACTATGTATGCTCATGTGTACACTAGTACACATTGTGGACGTAAGGGCCACATTGCTAAGTTTTGTTATGATAGAGTACATAATGTAAATTTAGCAAATAGATTTGTTTGAGTTAGGAAATGTGCTAACCCCCATGGACCCAATAGAGTTTGGGTGTCAAAATCCACCCCTATGGTATTTAATGTAAGTGTGGACTCTCGCTTAACGTGAGAGCATTGGTGCCTTGAGGTGGATGCGTTCCAAGCTTAATGGTGACTATTTTGGATGCATCACTCTCAAGGGGAGTTTTGTGGGAGGACCACCTTGGTTTGGAGCCTAGAGATTTGCCCTCTTGGTTTGATAACGATCTCTTACTCCTCATTTAGTTTACATGCTTTCATGATTAATTTTTAGCATGTCATGTTTTATGATTATTATGTTAAATGCCATGATAATTAGATTTGTGATATACATATGTAGTATTTTTGAGATACACCCATGTTCTATATGGACCTATATTTTTGTGTTCTTACTTTAGTTTAGCTATTGTGTATATCATAGCTCTAATAACATGTGCATTTACCTAATGATCATATTGATTTATGTTCCGTCTTATGCTTCATGTTTTGATTACTTGTTAGATGTAAGTTTCATTAAAACTTGTGTCAATACTTGTACAACTAGTGAGCCACAAATTGATTATTATATGTTTGTGCTTAATTGCTCATCTGTACCCATTAGATGTACTAGTATAGCCTAGTTTTGATGATTCATGCATTTTGACTTGTATTCTCTATTTTTGGACATGATTTTCATAATGATGTGTTTTAACTCTATGTATATGTTAATTTTGTCAAAACTATTGGAAATACATGTATAACCTTGAGTCATTTGCCTTTCATGTAAAATCGCTTTATAGACTCAATTGTGTTTGGATATGTATGTATACTTCTAGTTTAGACAAAACATACATATGCCTTGATATTGAAATTATTTTCGTGAAAATTAAATTTTCATTTTTTTATTTATAAAGGAATTTCACATTGAGCCTTCATTGCCTATTCTCAAGATTTTGTGATTACATGATTCTTTCACTCACATCATTCTTGTTTTCTCATGACTTTATTTTCATGAGTCTTATATGTGCTTTATATATTTTTGAGTGTCAATTGTTAAGTGATTTTCATGTTTCATGGATATTCTCTTATTTTATTCCTTACTTGAAGGATTTCGTACTAGTTTTCAAGATTATCATAAAATTAGTTGCGTTACTCTTCATTTTGGTAGAGTTTTTCAAAAATGTAAAATTTATCTTCAATCCTATTTTTGAAAACCCCTACCCATCAAGGGTGGTTGGATGGGCTACCATACCTTGTATGCTCAAATTGAAAATCATTTTAACATGTGCATGAATAGGGTGGTCTTTATGAATTATACACTTGATTCTCATTGTATTTTCAATTGGTATCACAATTGATATTTATTTTGTATACTCATATTTGTTTCTATATATGTATGCTTCAACTTCAAATAGTATCAATTTCGATTGGTATTTAATTTTCATATATATATATATATGTGTTTTGATTGTGCTTACTATATCTCTATATTTTTAAGCACAATTTTGTTATGCTAAGCTTGATTTAGTCCTTAATGACATTTATTTTCAATTGGTATCTTAGACAAGTTTATGCATCGTTTTCATTAGTATTTCAAAAATGGGGAGAAAATTCATATTTTACATTTCAATTTGTTTTGTTTACAATTGGTATCTTACTCCCACTCTTTATGTTGAAAAATGATTGACATCTTAGTTTTCAATTAGTTTCCTACGCTCTTAATGAAAATTATTTTCAATTGGTATATGTTTCATTTTCAATATTGGTATCAAGAATATTAAATTGATATTATTCTCTATTTGGTATCTCTTTGCAAAATAATTTTAGTGTTTAACCAAAAAAAATTGGTTTATATTTTTTAATTGGTATCATGTTTCAGTTTCTATTGGTATCATAATTTGGTATCAAAATATTTTGATATTTATTACTTATATGCAAGGGAAGCTTAATATCTTCTCTATATATATATATATATTCATGTTGAGTGTATGTCATATTGAAGTCATTGACCTTTCTTTGATATGTAGTACACGTGTGTAGAGAGAGCTTCACATGTCCTTTTATACATTATATATTATGCTTTATGTGGTTAGGGTCTAGTCATCTCTTTTCATATAAATGCATGTATGCAGGGGAGTTAACTTCACGTCTCTCCTCTTCATGAATGTATATAGCATATACACCTTTATTGTTTTGATTTATGCAAATAGGAAGAAAAATATTGTTTATGCCTTTAGTGTTTGTACCCCTTTGTTGATGAATTAACAAAAAAGGGGAGAGATATTTTGGAGTTTTATATATGCATATTTACTTCATGTTTAATATGCATGTTTATTTAAATTTGTTATTTTTTACCATTGGTATCAAAAGCATCTTTCGTTGGTATCAAGAATAGCATTGTTTTTAAGAACATTTTTATTTTAAAATTGGTATCAAGAGCATGTTTATTTCATTGATATCAAAGATCATGTTTGTTTTATTTCCTTATTTTATGCATATTTATGCATATCTTGAAATACACCTAGAGGGGGGGTGAATAGGTGTAATTGCTAATCTAATGATCTTTTTAAACTTATGAAATGAGTGATGCAACAATCTCTCAAAAACACGACTAAGAGCCGAATACCCCTTGCGAGGTTCTGAACTCCTTCCTCCCAATTCCCCTTAAATGGGTTAGAGGTGCGCAATGCAACCGTGTTGTATTGAGGTGTGATTGATCAATGCCAAGTATGATGATGAAAATGAAAAGCTCACAATGTAACACAACAAGTATATCAATACAAGATTCCACAAGTAAAATAACAAGTAAAGTAAACAAATAAGGATTGCACAAATAAAGGTTAGTTCTCAAGCAATAAATTGGAAATGATATAAAGCAAGAAAGTAAGCAAGAAGAACGCCAAGGCAATCGC
The DNA here is from genome assembly GCA_038442645.1 of Agave tequilana. Taxonomy (NCBI): domain Eukaryota; kingdom Viridiplantae; phylum Streptophyta; class Magnoliopsida; order Asparagales; family Asparagaceae; genus Agave; species Agave tequilana. The sequence continues at coordinate 29,949 of JAVJIF010005179.1, read as the reverse complement.
AAACAAGATGATTTGTTTCGAGGTTCGAGCCCGTTGCTCTAGTCCCCGCCTTCACCTCCGTGAAGGGTTTCCACTATCCCCTTAGGATCCCGTACAAGTTAGTCCTTCAAAGACCTCAAGCCCGTAGCTTCACCTTACAAAGAAACTCCACCGAGGAGCTTGTCTCCACAAGAACAAGAATTACAAATGGTGATCTTTAACTAGACCACAACACTCTTTTACAAACACTCTCACTCTTTTACAACTTCACCTATAGAAAGAATATGAAATTTTTGGCTCTATGAAGTGTGGTGAGAAAAGCTTCAGTTGTAGAGTGATATTAGAGATCAAACAACAACTGAAAAACCAATTTTGAAAGAATGGAAATGAAAGCTTTAAACTATTTTTCTCTTTCTCTTGAAAACTATGAAAACTTGTATTTTTCTTGGTAAATAACTAAGGCCTATTCCCCACTATTTATAGGGAGAGAATAGGTTAAAACTCTGATTTTTCCAGCTAATTTGATCAGAAAAAGAGTCCCAACAACTCCTAAAAACTCTGTAAAAGAGAAAACTAAAAACAGTTTTTCAGAAATTCCAAAAGAAGAAAGAGCCGTTATGGCTGATGCAGGCCTACCGGTCGACTGCCGGTCGACCGGGTCCCTGCTGGCAAAAGAGCCGTTGGAGCTTCGGTCGACTGCCAGTCGACCGATCCAACAAAGGAAACACAGTTTCCTTCTATCGGTCGACCGACCCAGTCGACCGAAAAGATACAGAGAGCAAAACATCTCTTTTCCGGTCGACCGGTATGTAGGTCGGTCGACCGACAGACATGCACAGCCTGTGCATGTCTGGACACAGCAGCCGGTCGACTGCCGGTCGACCGGTCTGCCTGAAATAGATATTTTTTGGGCAGATTTTTGAGATAGAAAATTTTGTAAAAATTCTTTAAAAAAATCTGAAGCTAAGTGTTATGCAGAAAATAGTTTATATCATGTTTTAAACAAGTTTTTGAAGATATAAAGCTTTGAGTCCATGTATGTATAAACTAAGGCATAAACTTAGAAATAAATATTTTCAAAAACAAAGGAAACATACAAAACAAGTGTGTGTGCAAATCCTAGAGCCAAATTTCACATATTCTATCTTTAACAAAACTACACTTACAAACTTCTAGGTCTTCAAGACTTCAACAAGGGCTATCTTCACTTGATCTTCAATATTGTTCTTTGAGCCCAATTTGACTTGTCTTGAGTCCAATGTACCTTCCTTTAGGGAAGAATTCATCTCTTTAATATATAAACCTGAAACACACTTAAACAACAATTTATATTAGTACAAATAACTAATATGTTTTGTAATCATCAAAATACACTAAACATGGGTTGATTGTAACCTTGGGCCAACAATCTCCCCCTTTTTGATGATGACAAAACATATGAGTTATTAAACAAATAAAAGAGGAAAGAGCTTGGAAAGCTCCCCCTTAAACAATGCTATGTCTTTAACATGAATATGAACAACTATGTAAGCATACATAAAGCATTGAAAACTATCATCACCAAAAAAAATAAACTATCATAAGGAATAACAAATTTAAAACAAAAAGGAATAACAAAATTTAAAACAAACCATATATTTTTCCTCCATATATTTTTCCAAACTTATATATATTTATATTTCTCCCCCTTTTTGTCATACATCAAAAAGGGTAAAAAAAAAATTAAGACAAAACAAAACAAACATATTAGAAACCAAAACAAAACAAACTAAGATATTTTAAGTATCAATCTTACATACATTCAATTCACCACAAATAAATGAAAATCTTGCATAATCTAAAGGTTTTGTGAAAATATCTGCAAGTTGAAAATCTGTGGAAACAAAATCAATATCTATGTCACCTTTTTCAAAGTGATCTCTAAGAAAATGATATCTAATGTCTATATGTTTGGTTTTACTATGTTGATTAGCATTTTTGGTCATGTGAATAGCACTAGTATTATCACAATAAATCTTAACATGATCAAAATGTAAATCAAAATCGAGAAGAGTATGTTTCATCCAGAGTATTTGTGCACAACAAGCTCCGGCTGCTACATACTCCGCCTCGGCGGTTGAAAGGGCTACACTATTTTGCTTCTTGGAAGACCAAGACACAAGACAATTGCCCAAGAATTGGCAAGTGCCACTTGTGCTCTTCCTATCTACCCTACAACCGGCATAGTCGGCATCCGAATAACTAGTCATGGTAAATTGGTTAGTTTTCGGATACCACAAACCTAAATCAATTGTGCCCTTAAGATACCTAATTATGCGTTTTACCGCTATTAAGTGTGATTCCTTAGGACATGATTGAAAACGTGCACATAAACATACGGAAAACATTATATCCGGCCTACTAGCCGTAAGATAGAGTAAACTACCAATCATGCTACGAAATAATTTGATGTCTACTTCCTTACCTTGTTCGTCCTTGTCAAGTTTTGTAGTGGTTGCCATGGGAGTCTTTGCTACTTTGGATCCTTCAAGCCCGAACCTCTGGATGAGTTCTTTGGTGTACTTGGCTTGGTTGATGAATGTCCCATCACTACGTTGCTTGATTTGAAGTCCAAGGAAGAAGTTGAGCTCTCCCATCATAGACATCTCGAATTCCTTTTTCATGCATGACTCAAAATTCTTGCAAAGTGAAACATTAGTAGATCCAAAAATAATGTCATCAACATAAATTTGAACTATGAGGATATCTAGATCTATATGTTTGGTAAATAATGTTTTATCAACTTTTCCTTTCTTAAAATCATTTGAAATCAAAAATGAAGACAATCTTTCATACCAAGCCCTAGGGGCTTGTTTCAAACCATATAGTGCTTTATCTAATTTATAAACATAATTAGGGTGTGTAGGATCAACAAACCCGGGGGTTGTTCAACATACACCTCCTCATCAATATAACCATTAAGAAAAGCACTCTTTACATCCATTTGAAATAACTTAAAATCTTTAAATGAGGCATATGCTAAGGTCATCCGTATGGCTTCGAGCCGTGCTACGGGTGCAAAGGTTTCTTCAAAATCGATTCCCTCGATTTGAGTGTAACCTTGGGCAACTAACCTAGCCTTGTTTCTAACTACATTACCCGATTCATCCAACTTATTCTTAAAGATCCACTTAGTACCAATTGTTGGTCTATCGTGGGGCCTAGGAACAAGGTGCCAAACTTGGTTGCGCTCAAATTGATTGAGCTCCTCTTGCATTGCAAGCAACCAATATGAATCGGCCTCGGCCTCGAGGACATTTTTAGGTTCTATGTGTGAAATAAAAGCAAAATTACCACAAAAATCTTGAATCTTAGAGCGAGTGGTTACCCCTTTTGATACTTCACCTATGACGAGGTCCTTGGGATGATGAGGATTAAATCTCCAATCCTTTGGTAGTGGTTGAGAGGGCTCCTCTTCATTTGCTTGATGTTCATTTCCTTGAGCCTCTTCCACTTTGGCTTCACTTCCATCACCATCCTTTGGCTTGTCTCCCATGGTAGAAGCATCCTCCAAGGTCACTTTCTCCAAACCTTCATCTAAAGCATCAATTTCTACACAATTCTTAACAAACTTGTTAGATTCCTCAAATTTAACATGAATAGATTCCTCAATAGTCAAAGTTGACCTATTGAAGACTCTATAAGCCTTACTAGTATTTGAGTAACCTACAAAAATAGCCTCATATGCTTTTGCATCAAATTTTCCCAAATTAATATTTGTATTTAAAACAAAACATTTGCAACCAAACACTTTGAAATAAGAAACATTAGGTTTTCTAGAAAAATACATCTCATAAGAAGTCTTAGTAGTATTTTTACATAGGAAAACACGATTTGCAATGTAACATGAAGTATGAACGGCCTCGGCCCACAAATAATGTGGTAGACCATATTCATTTAACATTGTCCTAGCCATCTCTTGTAAAGTACGATTTTTCCGCTCAACTACTCCATTTTGTTGTGGAGTTCTAGGACAAGAAAGTTCATGTTTTATTCCATGTTCCTCACAAAAAGTGGTAAAGGGAAGGTTAATGAACTCACCTCCTCTATCACTTCTTATTTTAATTATTGAGGAGTCATTTTCCTTTTCAACTCTTTTCTTAAAGGCTTGAAAATGTGAAAAGGTTTGACTTTTGTGTTCAAGAAAATAAACCCAAGTAAAACGCGAAAAATCATCTACTAACACATAAGCAAATCTACTCCCACTTAAACTTTTGGTTTGTGTTGGGCCAAATAAATCCATGTGGATTAGCTCCAATGGACGTGATGACATGATATCCTTAATTGATTTAAATGAGGACTTAGTTTGTTTCCCAAATTGACATGCGTCACAAACTCGGTCCTTTTCAAAGTTCAATGAAGGAATACCCTTCACCATTTCCTTAGAGTTAAGCCTAGAAATATGGTCAAATGAAACGTGGCCTAATCTCCTATGCCATAACCAAGAGTCGTCATTGAGGGCTTTTAAACATGTTATATTACAAGACATATTTAGCATATCTATCATATATACATTACTTTCACGAAAACCGGAAAATACACAAACATTAGAATTTTTGTCAACTATTTTACAAGCAATATCATCAAAAATGACATTAAATCCTTTATCACATAATTGACTAATGCTCAAGAGATTATGCTTGAGCCCGTCTACTAAAACTACATTTTCAATTAAAGGAGAAGTGCCAAGCTTTACATTACCAATACCAATGATTTTACCCTTGGCGTCATCTCCGAAGGTGACGGTGCCACCTTCATGATATCTTGATAGGGTTGCAAAGTTGTTGATGTCCCAAGTCATGTGCCTTGAGCAACCGCTATCAAGATACCATAAACCTCTACGTCTTTGAGCTTTGGAAAGTACCTACATCATTTAAAACAATAGTTGACTTTGGTACCCAAACTTTCTTGGGTCCTTGAAAGTTAGTGTTACGAACCCAAACATTATGATGTGATGCACTTAGTCTATCATAACAAAAATTAGCTAAGTGTCCTTTCCGTCCACAATGTGAACATGAGTACACTTTTCTATACATGAATGCATGGTGTGTATGTGAAGTGTGAGCATGCTTTGGGGGTTTACCATGATGCATAGGTTGTGTAGCATGTATATGAGCATGAGCATGAGCATGATGAATATTTTTCTTAGGAGCTTGTTTCTTAGGAAACATATTCTCCATCTTCTTCTTATCAAACTCACTACACTTTTTCAAAACAACATCTAATGAGTCTAATCTTTCCTTAAACATGGCAATCTCATTAGAATCTATAAATGGGGTCTTTCCTTTACAAGCAATCTTATATTTTTCAAAATCATTTTTAGTGGAAACTAAAGAAGAATGCAAGTCATTATTTTCTTTTGAAAGATTTAACACTTGAATACTCAAAGATTCATTATCCTTTTTCATTTTCAAGTACTTTTTCTTCATGAAGTCATAATTTTGAGAAAGTTCTACAAATGCTTCTCCTAGCTCATCCATGGATAAATTATCATCAAGAAGAGTTGAGGGGGTTACCTTGCTTGTGCTCTCATTTGCCATGAAGCACATATTGGCGGTGTCGATCTCCTCCTCGGATTCACTTTCGTCATCCCATGTTGCTTTCATAGCCTTCTTCTTGTATGGCTTCTTGGATGAAGATGGCTTTACTTGGTCCGGACACTCCGCTACAATGTGTCCCGGCTTTTGGCAATTAAAGCAAATGATCTTCCTTTCTTCCTTGCCTCCTTGCCATCTCCTCCTTCCTTGGAACTTTGCCTTGTTGTACATCCTCCGGACATTTTTGACTAGAAGTGAGAGCTCCTCGTCATCTTCTTCTTCGTCATCTTCGTCGGAGTAGGTAGCATGACTTTTGAAGGCAATGGTCTTCTTTTTGGAGGGTGCCATGTCCTCTCTTGCCTTCCTCTCCATCTCATGGGTTTTTAAATTCCCAATGAGTCCGATGAGCTCAATCTCATCTTTATCATTGAGTTCCTTCAATGTTGTAGCTTTCACTTCCCATGATGGAGGAAGAGCCCGGATGATCTTTCTCACCCTTTGGTCGTTGTTGATCTCTTCACCTAGAGAAGAAAGCCCATTAGTAATCTTAGTAAATTTAGTAACCATATCATCTATGGTTTCATGTTCTTGCATGCTAAAATTTTCATATTGGGACCGAAGAAGGTCTATCTTGGCCCTCTTCACTTGTGATGTCCCCTCATGTGTTACTAGCAAATGGGTCCAAATCTCATAGGCGGATTTGCAATGGATGACTCTAGCTATGTCATCATCATTGAGGGCTTGTAGGAGTGCATAATGAGCCCTAGCATTGGCATCAAACTCCTTGGTCTCAATTTCGGACCAAGTAGATTCATCACCATCGGGGGTGCTAAATTGTTTAGTCACGGCCTTTGCAACTCGGCTACCTAGAGATTGCAAGAAAACGGTCATCTTAACCTTCCATATGGGAAAGTTAAGTCCATCAAACTTAGGGGGTGTCTTAATACCATCGGCCATGTTTACTATGTGGAAATGAATGAAATGATTAGCAATATGAGGATCTCTCTAAGGTTGTTAAGCCAAATCCTAGAGTCCAAGCTCTGATACCAATTGAAATACACCTAGAGGGGGGTGAATAGGTGTAATTGCTAATCTAATGATCTTTTTAAACTTATGAAATGAGTGATGCAACAATCTCTCAAAAACACGACTAAGAGCCGAATACCCCTTGCGAGGTTCTGAACTCCTTCCTCCCAATTCCCCTTAAATGGGTTAGAGGTGCGCAATGCAACCGTGTTGTATTGAGGTGTGATTGATCAATGCCAAGTATGATGATGAAAATGAAAAGCTCACAATGTAACACAACAAGTATATCAACACAAGATTCCACAAGTAAAATAACAAGTAAAGTAAACAAATAAGGATTGCACAAATAAAGGTTAGTTCTCAAGCAATAAATTGGAAATGATATAAAGCAAGAAAGTAAGCAAGAAGAACGCCAAGGCAATCGCAAACAAGATGATTTGTTTCGAGGTTCGAGCCCGTTGCTCTAGTCCCCGCCTTCACCTCCGTGAAGGGTTTCCACTATCCCCTTAGGATCCCGTACAAGTTAGTCCTTCAAAGACCTCAAGCCCGTAGCTTCACCTTACAAAGAAACTCCACCGAGGAGCTTGTCTCCACAAGAACAAGAATTACAAATGGTGATCTTTAACTAGACCACAACACTCTTTTACAAACACTCTCACTCTTTTACAACTTCACCTATAGAAAGAATATGAAATTTTTGGCTCTATGAAGTGTGGTGAGAAAAGCTTCAGTTGTAGAGTGATATTAGAGATCAAACAACAACTGAAAAACCAATTTGAAAGAATGGAAATGAAAGCTTTAAACTATTTTTCTCTTTCTCTTGAAAACTATGAAAACTTGTATTTTTCTTGGTAAATAACTAAGGCCTATTCCCCACTATTTATAGGGAGAGAATAGGTTAAAACTCTGATTTTTCCAGCTAATTTGATCAGAAAAAGAGTCCCAACAACTCCTAAAAACTCTGTAAAAGAGAAAACTAAAAACAGTTTTTCAGAAATTCCAAAAGAAGAAAGAGCCGTTATGGCTGATGCAGGCCTACCGGTCGACTGCCGGTCGACCGGGTCCCTGCTGGCAAAAGAGCCGTTGGAGCTTCGGTCGACTGCCAGTCGACCGATCCAACAAAGGAAACACAGTTTCCTTCTATCGGTCGACCGACCCAGTCGACCGAAAAGATACAGAGAGCAAAACATCTCTTTTCCGGTCGACCGGTATGTAGGTCGGTCGACCGACAGACATGCACAGCCTGTGCATGTCTGGACACAGCAGCCGGTCGACTGCCGGTCGACCGGTCTGCCTGAAATAGATATTTTTTGGGCAGATTTTTGAGATAGAAAATTTTGTAAAAATTCTTTAAAAAAATCTGAAGCTAAGTGTTATGCAGAAAATAGTTTATATCATGTTTTAAACAAGTTTTTGAAGATATAAAGCTTTGAGTCCATGTATGTATAAACTAAGGCATAAACTTAGAAATAAATATTTTCAAAAACAAAGGAAACATACAAAACAAGTGTGTGTGCAAATCCTAGAGCCAAATTTCACATATTCTATCTTTAACAAAACTACACTTACAAACTTCTAGGTCTTCAAGACTTCAACAAGGGCTATCTTCACTTGATCTTCAATATTGTTCTTTGAGCCCAATTTGACTTGTCTTGAGTCCAATGTACCTTCCTTTAGGGAAGAATTCATCTCTTTAATATATAAACCTGAAACACACTTAAACAACAATTTATATTAGTACAAATAACTAATATGTTTTGTAATCATCAAAATACACTAAACATGGGTTGATTGTAACCTTGGGCCAACATATCTATATTGAGCATTCATTACATATCTTTATGTTTATTACTATGCATGAGTTAAGGGAGATCTTCTATGAAGCTTAACTTTAATCCATGCGTATATAACTCCATGAGTTTTGTCATCATCAAAAAGAGGGAGATTGTTGGGCCAGTGGCCCTTCACTCTAGTTTTGATGATGATTAACTCATGTAGTTATAGTTTACTAATAATCTTATGATATTTAGTTTCAGATATTTGATCAAGATATTAGTAGGTGATTAGCTTCAACATAGGTGTTTTGAAGTTTTCACATGTTGATTCAAGAGCTCGTGTGTCAAGATCGCATCTAGCACTCGGTTGGAGTCAAGCTCGTTGGATCGGTTTTGGATCGAGTCGACTTGGAGACGGAGTTTTACAAAAAGACATCGGTTTGTTTAGCTTAAGATTTTGTTTGATCTTATGTAAAGATTAGATAGTGTTGATATGCTCAAGTACACACACATACAAAAGTTTCAATTTGTTTGGTTTTCAGTTTAACCGGTTTCGGTTTTTCAAATATATGATTTTCATGAATAGGTAGAATCAAAACAAGTTTACATGGTTTAATGTATATTAGATTTGATCAATATACATCTATGCTTCATCGATTTAGAAAAACTTACTTTGATAGTCAATTTCATGAGTTTGGAGTTTTGTATTTAAACAAAACTTATTTTTGGATTTCATGACAAAAATATAGATATAATATTCTTCATGTATATTTGATTCTATCCATATACAACATGCTTCAAGTTGTTTAAATATCATGTTTTTGTATTTACATGTGTTTTAGAAAAATCGGATTTTCATTTCAAAAATTTAAGTTTTGGAAGATACGGATTTTGGTTTAAGGCAAATTTTCAAGAACACAAAAAATGTTCAAATAGTTTGTAATATGTGTTGAATTTTTATCACACATGTTTGTATTTCAAAGATTTAATAAGAACTTATTTTTGTGGAATTTATGTGATTTTATGGGATTTTTTAGAAGTCAAAATAACTAAGTTTTTAATCTCTAAAAAGTTAGACCTGGTTGTCTGCCAGTCGACAGGACCAGTTTACCGTCGACCGGTCCGGTCGACCGACATACACAGGACGTGCATGCAGCATGCGCTGGTGGGCCGGTCGATCGGGCGGTCGACCGTCCAGAGAGTTCTGCTCTCTGAAAATGGCCCCGGTTAACCGGCCGGTCGACCGGTAGAGAGTTCTGCTCTCTATATCCTGCTCCGGGCGACCGAGCGATCGACCGGCCAGAGAGCCGTTGCTCTCTGGTTCCAGGCCCGGTCGACCGGGCAGTCGACCGGAGGCACAACGGTCAGAAAATGACTGTTGGCTGGTCGACCGGCCGATCGACCGGAAGGGCAAAAATGCTCTTACCTGGCTGCCAACGGGCAGAATTTGTTGGGGCTATATATACCCCATTTCTTGAGCTGTTTTGTATAAGTTTTAAAGAGCAAAATTTTCTATCTTTCAGTAAGTTTTTAAAAGAGTTTTGTGCCAAAAGATTTCATCTTTATTTGTTTTTAAAGAGTTGGAAAAATCAAAGAAAAATAGGATATTTGGGATATTGATTTTGATCTTCATTTCAATCTTATTCTAGTTGTTTTCCCAAGTATTTTTCTTTGTGTTTTTGTTTTTCAAACTCTTTATTTTCTCACACTTGAGCTATCAAATCTATCCTATCTATAGGATCTTGTTTTAGTGAGAAAAGAAAATTGGTTTGTGGTTTGTTGAAACCACCAAGAGTTGTATTCATCCATTTGCTTGTGGCTTTGGGCCTTGCCCTCTAAGTGTAGAGGAGGTTGTGCATTAGATTGTGGTTATCCCTCTAAGTATAGAGGTGATTGAGTTTGTTGATATCCCTCTAGTGAGAGGTTGATTTTGTTTTGACTTTGTGCCTAGCCTCTAGTGAGAGGTTGTTTTGATTGAGAGAGGAGTTGTGTACTCCCAAATTGTATTTACCCAAATCCTCAGTGGAGGTTCCCTGTATGGGAAGTTCTATGTGGATGTTATAGTGGAAATACTTCTGTGTGAAGACGGGGACGTAAAGCTGGGTGCTCGAACCTCAAAACATATCTTGGTGTTTGCGTTTGATCCACTATCTCTAACTCTCTCTCTTATATTGTGCCTTGCATTGACTCATATTGTTCATTCATACTTATATGCTTGGTATTGCTTGTGTATGTGCCTCACTTATGTTTAACCAAGAGAGCTTCAAATAGCACCTCAACTCTTATTTAGAGGAATTTAGAGGAGATAGTCCAGAGCCCTTCACCGGGAATTCGGCTACACTCTTTGGTTACACCAAGTATGCTGCAATTAGTTTTTAAATTTCGCATCATTTCTCATTAGATTAGCCATACACCTATTCATCCCCCCTCTAGGTGTACTTTCAAATCATGGCCGCAGTCTTTCTAATAAAAGACTGTGATCATAGTCGCAGTCCTCATTTAGGACTGCGATTATGAGTTGCAATCCTTATATCAGCATCACTATCATCAGCGGACTCTTGTTCACCGGCATTGAAAAATCCTTATTTCCGTATCTAAATACCATATCGATCACAAATTCAAACAAAACTTATCGCGAGCATAAGAAAATGAGATCTGCAAAAGGTTGATCCCAAAAAAATTTGGTCCGAGGGCTCGCACCATGAGAATTCTGGGAGGGGTCTCCCGCCCCCTTCCAACCCCCACAGCAACTGACCGCGCAAGTCGACCCGTGAATCACGTTGTTGCGGGGTCAGGTTGAGGAGAAAGCAATGTTAAGAACAACGGGGAAGGATAAAAGAGAAAATGAAATATATAAAGAAGTGATAGTTAGGAGGAATCAATTTATGCTGCATGGATGAGACTGTAGTGAATAAAATTATGAAGCTGAGGTTTTTCTAATTATGAAGCAAAGTGAGTGGCTGTAGCGAATTTTTTTTAAATATAATTAGAAAAAATAAAAAATAAGAGAAAAAGTTAAAATTATTCAAACAAAATTAAACTTTGGAAAAAAAATAAAGAAGTAGAAAAAGAAAATAGAAATATGGAGAAAAATAAAATAAATATCCACTTAGAAAGAACAAAATATAGAAAAGAAGATAACATTGAAAAGAAAAGATAGTCAAGACAGAAGGACAAAAGTAAAAACAAAACAAGAGGATATATTCGAGGGGGGCGAGAGCTAGCTCTGTGATGTAAGCAACGATTTCTGAGCGGGGGGTTTTTGTGATGTTATGTAATGGTTTTGGGGTTGGGGGATGGGATATCTTGTAAGAGTGTAATTTATGCTTATCTCATTTAATTATTTCTAGAGAAAGGCTAATCATTGCAAAATTTTAGAACTCTTTATATTAAAACTCTAAAATTTCAATTGATTAATTGGAATTCTATTATTGCTAATATAGAAAGAATTTAGGAATTATAATTTTTAGGAAAATAAAAATAAACAGCAAATTATCAAAATAGGAAAAGATAAAAAGGGGGATACAGCCATGAAAAGGAGGGGGACAAAGATGTGCACATGTTTGAAACTATTTGCTTATAACATTAGTAATAGATCATGTATTAATAATAACGAGACAGTCTGGTGTCATTCTGGAAGGATTCGAGCTCAATTCTTCCTATTCAAAAACAACCCTCCGATATTTAAATACAAGATTCACTTCGTTGAAGTTGATCTATATTATTTCAAGTATCTATAAATTAAAATCAAGTGTTTAGAATACTTTTTCCATCCATCAAGCGGCGCAAAATGGACGACCGAAACTTGCGAATTGGTTAGATCTAATGTCTTTTGACATACAAATTCTTGATCCGGCCATTTGATCATGCTCTAAACATTTAAAAACTCCTACAAACCAATTTTTGTTAGATTTTAAATATTCTACACCGTTAAACTAATCAACTCACTATTTAGGCCGTCCATTTTTCCCTACTTGAAGGATGGGTAAAAAGTATTCAAAACACTTGATTTTTTTTGTTTATAGATAATTGAAATAATATAGATTAACTTCAACGGAGTGGATCTTATATTCGAATGTCGAATGTTGGTATTTGAGTGGGAAGATTTCGGCCTCGAATCCTTTCAGAGTGACACAAGTCTATCTCTAATAATAACTTCAATAAAGATAAACACTTTAATTTAGGAATTTAGGAGAAAAAAAACTCTTAAAATGCATGAACACCAAAGCACATGTGAATATGAAAATTATGTTTTTCCCAATTAAATTTTTTTAGAATATAAGCAATAGCCTAGTACAAATGAGATTTGAATACCAAACCCCTTATCCACTACTATAAGATTTTACTATTGTGCTGTAGTGATACTTGCTTCTCAATTAAATTTTGCTATCAATTTCATAAAATCTATCTAAGTGGAAGCCTACCAATTTTCATAAAAAGTTCTAGCAAAAAACAAAAATTATTATAAAATAAAAGTACATTTAAAGAGAAAAATATGAGAAAGTGTTCTTTGTGTTCTGAACTAGCTTGACCTCTGAAACCCCTGGCTTCTAACTGGTTACTAACTTATGTAATTTGAAATAATGCATTAATTTTCATGGAAAAAATACATTATACGCTATATGTATAGAGTGAGTTAAGAGGGGGGAGGAATTGATAAATAAAATCTATGGGGTTTTTTTTTTAGCTTGCACAAAAAGCTCAGGAAAGTTAGAAATCTGTGAATTTTTGGAAAGTTGAAATATTTTTCCCTTAATATTAAAAATAAAATAACGAATATTTCATATCTAAATATATAAATTTTACTGTATTAAAGAAAAATAGATACTATAATTTATAATAAGTAAATGGAATAATATTTTAAGTAAATACGAGTGAAAAATATTTCATTTTATTTCTTTCCAAATAGTAATTTACTTGCACAGCCACTTAGTTTTAAGAATTACTTTTATACTCAAAGCGCAAATTGCTAATTGGAAATATGAATTTAGAGTATCAATCGAAGTAGCGCGATTGGATATTTGGGTATATGCACAATTTATAAAGTTATTTGGTTTAAAAGTAAATTGAAATTAAAAAATGGGGTTTTAATTTATTTTTCCCTCGCGTGGTTGCTTTCCTATTTAACAACCTGGCTGCTCTTTAATCCCATTCTCTCGCGCGCTCTCTCTCTCTCTCTCTCTCTCTCTCGCGCAAGAAATCAAAGCGTTTTCTCCACGCAGTCAAATTTAGGGTTTTAATTTCGAGATCAAAATCTAGGGTTTGATTTGGGAAAAAATTAGGATCCTTGATTCCGGCAAGATTGTTCTCCTCTAATCAGCAAGCAATGGCAATGGAGGTTCGCGGCTGCTCTTCTCCCGCTGATTGTTCGCCATCTCCCTTCGATTCCCTGCCGCTCATTGAAGAAATCCGGCGCCTCCCCGGGCCAGTGAGGCGCGATCTGATCCGAATAGCTCTCCTCACCTCCGACAGCCTTCGCCGCCGTGGCCACCGGGACTCTGCTTGCATCGACAAATTCTGTGTCGCTTTGGAGGCAGCAGAAGACTTCTCGATGAAGATCAATGATATGGTGGAGGCCGAGCGGTTGGCTAGTCGCCCGAAGCGGCCGAGGGAGGAACAAGACGAGGAAGGGGTGTTGAAGCGCCGCCGGGCTCAGCTTCGTCCATTCAGTTCTAATGTTGCCATGTATTTCTAAAATTTAGATTTTTATGTAATTATTCTTGGCTTTAAGCTGTAAAAGGTATGCTCAGATGATAAATGGTCAATTTTTCTTCTAATTTCAAGAATTTTATGCGTTCTTTGGTGATTTCTCTTGTTGACTTGATTTTTATATCATATTTATGGTACATAATTGACTGACAGAAGTATGAGAGAGCATTTCATACGTCAATTAAGTTTGGATAAGATGATAAGATACACTGAACTTAAGTATTTGACGACATTTCTTAGTTGCTTTAGATTTCATTTACACTGTTTTCTTGGATTTGATCATTTTGAATTTGGTATCTCCCCTCTCCTGTGAACATTTTGTACTCAAAGATATTGTTTAATCAATTGAGATAATGATATTGATCACATTCTCTATTAGATTTTCTACATTAATTACTAATTTGGCCTGTGTGACTGGAGTCAGGTTTGGGGTCTCCTCAGTCTTTGGTTAACTGTCTTTAGGGTATGTTTGAGAAATTAGTGACAACATTCAAGAGGCATTTGGGCTGCTGAGTTATATGCATACATGGATTGCTTTAAAAATTGATGAAGGGAACTAGAAAGAAGAGTTTCTCATCATGTGCTTTGCTTTTCAGTGGATCATTTGATCATTGTCTGGTAAATTCATTTAACATGAACAACCTCGCCTTGCCACCATACATTTTTTATGCTCCTGCTCCATTTCGTTGTCTCAAATAACCGTAAAAACTAAGTCACATGGCGACGCAAAAGGAGTGCAGCCAATCACTTGGAATGGGGGTTTGTGAAGAATGAGGTTGATAAATTTTGGGCCAATCTGGTACAGGTACCCCTTTTTACTTCGATTTTTATGATCCATTCAAAAGGAGGAGGAGGAGGAGGAGGAGGAGGAGTCGGCATCATCTTTCTCCTTGCACAGCTCTTTCCCCTGCCTTATGGTGTTCTAGGATTGATTGGAAACATCCGAGGCTATGTATAAGGACTGCAAGAGGGAAAACAAAGAATTAGATGCACCAAGTGAATTATAAAATAAGGGCCTTCCATAATACTTACCCTCAGGGCCTGAGCAACTCCTATCATTGCCTGCACGTCCTTGGGGTATTTCGTCAAGTTTTCAACATCTGAGGTAGAAAGGCGGTAGAAGCTTACCTGTCGAGCCATCTTGGAGTCCAAGATAGCCAAGATGGTGTTGTCGATCTCGATGGAGGGGCGATGTTGGAGCTCGGAGGGGACCTAGTATGTTCATTCTGGTTCAAGAGAGGAAGGAGCACATCATTCAAGCTCCATGAAGTAGCGTCGGGGTTACAGACCGCCCAGCCCACGTTGTGATCCTTCAGTTCGAGGGTGCTTCTGACTCTGAAGTATCTCCCGGTTCTCCCTGGAGGTGGAAGGAGACACGACGATAGTTGAGACAGGGTAAAGGAGGTCGCGCCTATGCTGACAGTGAGGTTGAGGGTAGCTTGCTCCTCCTCCCCCACTAGCGGAGTCTGGACGGGGGCGGCCTGGGTCAGGTCGGAGCTCAGGGGATCTTTATCTTGCTCTTCTTGGTTTTCTTTTGGAGGACTGTGCTTTGGCCGAGGAAGAATATGGCCTAGGCACCACGACAAAGGAAGATCGGGGTCGGACCGTGGAAGGGGGATTCGAGCCCGACTAGGAGGCGGACTTCTTTATCCTCTTCCGCGGCTTCCCTGACCATGTTGTCCTTCAGCCCCTGGAGAAAAAAACTTAGTCAAGTCGAAGGCCATCCCTGCATCCAGAAAAGAGATTAAGTAAGAGAAACGAGGAAAATCTGCACATATTAAAAAACTTACATCCAGCAGTGGCCTTGCTGATGGAGGTCGAAATCAGAACAGCCTCAGAGGCCAGATACCGCAGGCTTTCCAGAGGTTCAAAATTGTCTTCAAGAAAGGGTGAAGAGGGAAACATAACTCTAGTTTCACCACGTATACCCCGACCTGAGGTCCTAAGGACTCACAAATCTTTTGTAGAGCCCCCGCCTGAATAATTGTTGACTTCTTTTGAGGTTAACTCATTGATGAATTGGAGTGCAAGGGATGGCCGCAAGAAATTTCGAGAAGGAACAGAAGACTCTTCTTTAGCCGTAAGGCTGGACTACCTTTTACGTTCGCCAGACATACTTACACCACCTTCCCAAGATAGCTTGTCTAGGAAGTTAAGGAAGGAGGAGGAGATTGACTGAAAAAACCAAAGTAATCTGGATCAAATTCATCTGCTGAGTCAGACATATAAAGTCTAAGGAAAAAGACAAAGAAAAAGAGGATGGCCGGAGAAGTTGGAGGCCTGTCGAGAAGGGCAGAAGCGAGCCAGGAAATCTGATTTGGGTATTTTGAAAGAGGAAATTTGGGGCAAAGTTCAAAGTAAAGAAGTATAAGCTATAACCACTCATATAGAAATCCAAAGGGGCGAACGATTACACCTCTTCGAGTTCTGCGCTCAACGGTCACGCCTATGTTGCCACGTGCCCCTGTAATCATGAAGGTTATGGAAAACGATAGGTCCATGACGACCACGTCCCCTGGCCATCATTAAGACACAAACATGTGGCCCTCACGTAAGCGTCACCTGACAATATGAGCAATTGCAGCTTTCAGGACACTTTTGAACTTTCCAAGCTTCACCTTCAACCGCTGTACAGCTCGGACGACGAACCTTAGGGGGATCGGTCAGCTCATCTTATTCGATCGGCCCAAATTGAGCCAACCCCATCAAAACGGCTTAGGGGATTGGAGGCCCAGGTGGCTAAAAGACAAGGGCTCCCTATCTCCCCTTTCCACTTCAACATAAAAGACAAGGAGAAGAAGAGGGGTTTGTGGTTACTACAAAGGCCTGGAGCACTTTGGTGCTGGCCTGCAAAGTTGCCTGAACCTTGTTGCAAAAGGCAGTAAAGTAACTACTCAGCTAGTCTCCCACTGACGCACTGGTGACCGTCAACGATAATCGCAGTGCCTGCAAGCTCAAAATGGATTCGAAAGGACCCTATTAATCCTCTCAGTCTACCTATAAATATGCCTATAGTCGCTCTAAGAAGAGGTATGTCCTAAACTCTAGGAGAGCATAGTTTTACTTAAAGATTCACCTAAGATTCAGTCTAACTTAAGCGTCAGAGGGTTTTAGGTCAGGAGCTATCCTGGCCTCCTCTGACTTTCGGTCGTTTTTGCAGGCTACACCTCAACCTTGCGAGATAGAGCAAAACCAACCTTCGGAAGCCCAACCTAAAATCCACTTTATAACCACTGTCAAAATTTACTCAAATATGGTTCAACACCACATTCATTAGTCTAGGTGTCTGGCTCGTAGCTTTTTCCAAAGAGAAGAAAGAAAAAAATAAAATAAAATAAAAAACAGGAATCCTTGCATAGGATAAACCTAAAAGTAAATTTTAAAAAGAAAGTTCTCCTATCATCCTATATAAATTTTATTGTCCCCCACTACAACAAAAAAGAGATACCACGTCGGCTTAAAACCGATGTTAAAGATAAACGACTAAACGACGTATATCTAGGCAACGTAAAATGTGTATGACTTTTCACATCGGTTTCAAACCGATGTATATTCGCCAGTTATTATGTCGGTCTTTTTAGAACTGACGTTGAAACTCAAAACGTTTTTTTTAAAAAAATCATCGGCCTCGTCAAGTGACTCCATTCCAATGCAATCCAGGCTTCGCCATCTTCGGCACCGATGGGCTTCACCACCTCTGTCATGTTTGGCGACATTGACGTTGCCTGCAGCGCGAACGAGTATTTGCTCATGGGCGCTGGTGACTTCTTCGTTACCATCCTCAACGTAGACTCCCCTTTCCACTCTTATCGGCCATCTCCTTCCACTAAATCCAAATCCATCGATCTCAGTCAAATCAATCGTTGAACTCGCCGGCCATGTCGCCATAATCCAACCGGATGCGGCCGCTCAGTCCCTTCAAGAATCAAAGCAAGATAAAGGAGAATATAAATAATGCGCACGAATTATTAAGTAAACAAAAGATTCGCAAGGATCGGGGGATCGCAGCAGGAGGAGCATTACCTGTTGTTGGGAGGGCAGCATAGTCGGAGTCATCAGAGAGATCATGCTGCTCCGCTTCTTCAATGAGCAGCATGGGAGAGGAGAGAGGGGGCATTGTTTATTTGGGCATTGGAATGCAATTAACTGTTTGTTGAGGGGATTTTTTTGCAAGTGGGGAATGGTGATTGTTGGTGGGACGAGATGACTTGGGCCTCAAGGATGACAATCCAAATCCATTGTCGGTGCTTCATGGCGAGCACGATGAGGTGGTAGCTCTGGTTCCAAAAGAGTCTAACATCGATCTCTCGTGATACTCTAGTTGAGAACGGAGCGAGGGCTACGGTATTTGATGGTTGATGGCTTCTCTTTTCTCTTCAATCCCCAGATGAGCGCTGATCTTGTGCAAGATGGAAGAGAACTCATCAAGCTTCTTGCAGACGTCATTGTTGGTTTCTAGGATCAATCTAACAACTAATCAATATCACCGAAATATCACCGATCTAATTGGCCAGGTCGGTTAATATCAGGTGGGAGGTTTTCCGTTTAATAGAAAGTTCCTTAATTAAAGAACCACCTTTCAATTACCTTCCTTGGTTAAACACCAATTAGACTAGTATAAGTCAGTCTTAATATACTGAATATCAGTATAACCCCTGTATAAAGAAATTAATTCACTTATACAGAACTTGGAGTGAGGTACGCTTAAAGCGAATCTCCTTAAGACAATTACGTCCCCCGCACTGGTGCTAACGGGTTACTGGACGCTGGTCTCCCAAGATACAACACTTTTTCACGGTATTTGGATAGCACTACCAAATTACCGTACGGTCGAACCATAGTTAACCAGTACCTTCACAGGATTATTGAAGCAGTAGGACCAAGACAAACTTCATGGAGAATATTTGTCTTTACTTTGGAGGAGCACCCACTGTAGAGGAAGGAGGAAGGTAGAAGAATATTCTTCTTTGGAAGTCTCAGATTCAGACAACAATTCTATTAAAGAATCTGTTGAATTTTCTGAGCCCTCTTTCAGAACAAATTTTGCAGAATCTCTTGGAAGTCGCTTCGGAAACTGAGTTGCAGATTTTCCACTTCCCGTTGGAAGTTACTTCAAGACAGAGAGAGAGAGAGAGAGAGGATCTCTGTGAGTTGGTGTGTTTTGTTTGAGAGAAGCGAAGCGCTATTTATAGCGCTACGGGAGGAGTATTTTGGTCCGAATCCAACCGAACAGTTGCAACGATTCGGTCTGAACTGTTGCAATGGTTCGTTTCAACCGCAGCAATCGCCCAACTGTCCGCAGCGGTTGGCTGACAGCCGTTGCGCGGGGCGGTTCGGATCTGGATAGTGTAGCGGGTATGCTCCGCGTAACCCATACCCGTGAGACCCGGTTCAAAAAGAGTCAGACCGGGTAGGGAACCTGAACCCGAACCCAAACCCAAACCCGGTCCCGATCCCGAGCCCTGTCCCGAGCCCGAGCCCGAGCTCGAGCCCGGCGCGCGCATGCACACGTGTGGGCATGGTTTCCTCCCAATCGCGCACGAAAACTCCAAGTACCCAAAGGGCACACCCTTTGTTCTCATTTTTCTCTATTTAAACACTTCAAACTTTCATCCCATGGCCACTGTGGGACTAAATACTTTTAGCTACTTTTAGTCCCATTTTGGCTTTGAATTAGGCAAACTTTAACTTGAATATCTTATTTATTCGAAGTCGGAATTGAGTATGTGAATATACCACGTTCATCCCCATGGAAGGAGAACACACTCCAACCATCATCCAATTTATCGATCAACGAATCTCGCCGTAATTCAATTCAAAGATTCACATATATATTCTACATATTCCCAACAATTCCCCACAAAAATGGAGATTCAAGGAATTGACACACAAAGAGACTGACTCTATTGTGAAAGGTACTTTAGAAAAGAAACTGCATTATGATAGGTGAACTAGGTCTTGAACCTTCCATAGCGAAAGCTTTATCGAACTTACTGGCTAATCAGTGAACTAGGTCTTGAACTGTTAGCTGTTAGTGTAAGCCAAGTCCACAAGCTTCACACAGTAACTTTTCAAATCAACTTTGGTTCTCGGTTGTGTCCATTTTAGCCATGGACATTCTTGGTTTTAGAGAGTATCTTTAGGGAATAACAGCCTCCATAGAAATTCCCAAAGAGCCGACCCAACTCTATATTCACATAGGTGATCGTCCTATTAAGAGTAGTCTACTCTACTCCACTTGTTTAGTAACAAGATATAGGCATCACTAAAAGCGTTAAGCTTATCCTCAACCCACTTGTAGAAAGCACTTATGTGCACCTTAGGAATGGATTAGAGTCAAGCTCTTAAGTGCTTACTTCCTGAGTCAATTGAACTTAGTCTGTGGGATCTTCAGTCGCTAAGTGAGGTTTCCATTAAGCTGACTCGGTAAGCTTAAGCTTTTAGACCCATTCCCCTCGATGCGCAGTTTATACGCTCTTCACTTAAACCTTTAGTAAGCAAATCCGCTAAATTATCTTTTGACGAGACAAAGTCAATAGAGATAATTTCATTTGAGAGCAACTGCTTAACAGTATTATGTCTACGACGAATATGTCTAGACTTACCATTGTATATAACATTTTGTGCCCTAGATATAACTGCTTGATTATCGCAGTGTATGCATATAGCGGGCACTGGCTTTTGCCATAATGGTATATCTTTCAAAAATTGTCGAAGCCATTCTGCTTCTTCTTCGGCCTTATCTAAGACTATGAATTCTGATTCCATAGTGGAACGGGCAATACATATTTGTTTGGAAGATTTCTAAGATACCGCTGCTCCTCCTAGAGTAAATACGTATCTGCTAGTTGATTTTGATTCCTCAGAATCTGCAATCCAATTAGCATTATTGTATCCTTCAAGTACAGGTGGATACTTTCATATCTCAAGGCATATTCCTTGGTATTGATACATAACCCAATACTCGTAGTAGATCAGTCCAATATTGATCACTAGGATTGCTAGTGTATCTGCTTAACTTACTTACAGCGTAAGCAATATCGGGTCTAGTGCAATTCATCAAATACATTAGACTTCCGATAATCTGAGAATACTCCAACTGGCGTATTCCAGTTCCTGTATTCTTATGAAGGTGGATGTGTGGGAGAAAAGGATTTGTATTCTCCTTTATCCAAAGATCCTTAAATCTTTCTATCATCTTATCCACGTAGTGAGATTGAGATAGACTGATTACATCTGGTGTTCTGGTGATTTTAATTCCTAAAATTACATCAGCAACCCTTAGATCCTTTATGTCAAAACTGTTGGATAACATTCTTTTAGTGGACTTAATAATTTCAATATTAATCCCAAGTATCAACATATCGTCTACATAAAGACAAACAATGATACATGCATTTTCAACTGTTTTAGTGTAAACACACTTATCACATTCATTGATAGTGAATCCATCTTTGATCATGACACTATCAATTTTCTCATGCTATTGTTTTGGAGCCTGCTTTGGACCGTATAAGGATTTTACTAATTTACACACTTTGTATTCTTAGCCCTTGACTATAAATCCTTCAGGTTGCTCCATATATATTTCTTCATTTAATTTACTATTTAAGAATGCAGTCTTGACATCCATTTGATGGATATCTAAGTTATGCAATACTGCAATTACAATCAACATCCGAATGGAGGTTATTCTTGTTACTGGTGAATAAATATTAAAGTAGTCAAGTCCTTCCTTTTGTTGACACCCTTGGCTACTAATCTAGCCTTGTACTATCAATAGATCCATCGGGTTTTAATTTTCTTTTGAAAATACACTTACACCAATTGGATTACTGCCAGGAGGCAAGTTTGCCAATTCCTAAATATGATTACTTAGTATGGATTCTATTTCGCTATTTATAGCTTCTTTTCACATTTGCGTTTCTGGGGTAGACATAGTCTCTTTAAATGTTTGAGGCTCGCTTTCAATACCGTATGCTATGAAATATGGACCAAAAGATTTTGAGATTCTAAATCTCTGACTTCTTCTTGGTTCAATTTCCGCATTAACAATCGGTTCCTCGGGGTTTTCGTCCCTGAATGTCATCTCATGTGTTCTTTTCCCAAAAGTCTTATCTATTTCCCGTTTATATGAAAAATATCTTCAAAGAACATAACATCTCTACATTCGATAATCATATTTACATGAATATCTGGTATTTCTGATTTATGAACCAGAAATCTGTAGGCACTACTATTCAAGGCATAGCCTATGAATATGCAGTCCATTGTTCTTGCTCCCAACTTAGTCTTTTTAGGTAATGGTGCTAGCACCTTTGCAAGGCACCCCCACATTTTGAGGTAATGGTAGGAAGGTGTCCTTCCATGCCATAACTCAAATGGTATAAGACCAACTTTCTTGTGGGGTATTCTGTTTAGAATATAATTTGCAGTTAACAGAGCTTCCCCCCACAAGTTCTACGGAGCTCCAGAACTTACGAGCATGGAATTGACTATCTCCTTCAAAGTTCTGTTCTTCCGTTCAGCAATTCCATTTTGCTGAGGAGTATATGGTGCTGTTGTATGATGGATTATACCAAATTTAGCACATAACTCATTAAAATCATTTGATTCATATTCTTCGCCTTTATCGGATTTTAGAATCTTGATTTTCTTATTGAGTTGATTCTCAACTTCAACTTTATATGTTATAAACATATCCATTGCCTCATCCTTACTGTTTAAAAGATACACATAACAGTATTTTGTACAGTCATCAATAAAAGTAGTAAAAGACTTTTTCCCGCCTCTAGTTGGCATAAACTTCAAGTCACACAGATTGCTATGAATTAACCCTAACGGTTATGTATTTCGATCAATTGAGTGAAATGAATTTTTCGCTAACTCGGCCTCAACACAAATCTCACACTTGCGAATTTCTTCCAAGTTGAGTTTAGAAATATATCCTAGATTAGACAAGTTTTTTAGTGACTTGTAATTTTCATGCCCTAATCTAGCATGTCATAAAGTAGGAGACTCAAGCAAATAAACAGAAGATTTTCTTTTATTTATAAGCTTCGGATACAAATACACAGACTTTTTATCTACCACTACAACATTGGCTTTAAAAAGTCCATCAACAAGATAACCCTTTCCCACATACATCCTACCCTTAGTAAGTACAAATTTATCTGATTCAAAAATCATTCTAAATCTTTTCTTACTAAGTATTGATCCAGAGATCAGATTCTTGCGGATATTTGGAACATATAGCACATTGTTCAGAGTAAGCTCTTTCCCAGATGTCCACTTCAGGATGACCTTACCTTTTCCTTCAACCTTGGAGACGGCTGAGTTTCCCATGAATAGTTGCTCATCTTGCTCTAATTTTTAATATTCAGAGAATAATAATTTCTCAGAGCAAATGTGCCGAGTAGCCCTAGTGTCTACCCACCAATCCTTATTGTTGGTTGTCAGATTCACTTCTGACACCACAGCTGAAAGGCTTGGCGACGCATGGTCGGTCAAGTTTGCCTGTGGATGGTTCTTCTTATTCTTTTTGAGACGGCTGCGACATTCATTCGCCTTATGCCCTTCTTTGTTGCAGATGTAGCAGGTTCCCTTGAAGCGCATGTTCTTGCCTTCTTGGACCTTACCTTTGTATCCTTGGGTAGTCTTCTTCCGCTTTAAGCCTTTGGAAGTAGACGCTTTCCCCTTTGAGTCTTCGATCACAGTGGCCTTGGCTTCATAGGAGTTCTTACTGCTCCTTTTCTCGGACTTTTGGTTGTCCGCCTTAATTCGAAGCCTCACAATGAGATCTTCCAACTTCAGCTCCTTTCGCTTGTGCTTCAGGTAGTTCTTGAAATCTCTCCACGCAGGTGGGAGTTTCTCCACGATAGTAGCAACCTGAAAGGTTTCAGGTAGAATCATACCTTCGGCTTCTATCTCGTGCAAGATAAGTTGGAACTCTTGCACCTGACTGATCATAGTCTTGTTGTCTACCATCTTGTACTCCAGAAATTGTCCTACGACAAACTTCTTGGTACCAGCATCCTCAGTCTTGTACTTCTTATCAAGACTAGCCCATAACTTCTCTGCCGTTGTGATAGGACTGTAGACATTGTAAAGAGAGTCATCCAGTCCATTTAAATATAGTTTCGGTAAAGGAAGTCACCTTGAGTCCATGCATCGACTGCAAGGACTGAGTCCAGCTCAGTTCCGGGTTCTGGTGGATCTTCTTACAGGAATTTGGCCAGATGCAGAGTGGTCAAGTAGAAGAGCAACTTTTGTTGCCACCTCTTGAATTCTGTGCTATCAAATTTTTCTAACTTCTCCGGCTTCGAGTTAGGAAGCGGAGTAGGCATCAAATCTTGTAGCTGCATATTTGGTGTTTTGCTTGAGCTATCTTGATTAGTCTCAGACATTTTCTGCAATTTCAAGCAGAACAGAAGTAAGAAACTTCAATACGATAATTGTCTTAAGATTGTAATTGCAGTATTGCATAACTTAGATATCCATCAAATGGATGTCAAGACTGCATTCTTAAATAGTAAATTAAATGAAGAAGTATATATATGGAGCAACCTGAAGGATTTATAGTCAAGGGCTAAGAATACAAAGTGTGTAAATTAGTAAAATCCTTATACGGTCCAAAGCAGGCTCCAAAACAATAGCATGAGAAAATTGATAGTGTCATGATCAAAGATGGATTCACTATCAATGAATGCGATAAGTGTGTTTACACTAAAACAGTTGAAAATGCATGTATCATTGTTTGTCTTTATGTAGACGATATGTTGATACTTGGACTAATATTGAAATTATTAAGTCCACTAAAAGAATGTTATCCAACAGTTTTGACATAAAGGATCTAGGGGTTGCTGATGTAATTTTAGGAATTAAAATCACCAGAACACCAGATGTAATCAGTCTATCTCAATCTCACTACGTGGATAAGATGATAGAAAGATTTAAGGATCTTTGGATAAAGGAGAATACAAATTCTTTTCTCCCACACATCCACCTTCATAAGAATACAGGAACTGGAATACGCCAGTTGGAGTATTCTCAGATTATCGGAAGTCTAATGTATTTGATGAATTGCACTAGACCCGATATTGCTTACGCTGTAAGTAAGTTAAGCAGATACACTAGCAATCCTAGTGATTAATATTGGACTGATCTACTACGAGTATTGGGTTATGTATCACATACCAAGGAATATGCCTTGAGATATGAAAGTATCCACCTGTACTTGAAGGATACAATAATGCTAATTGGATTGCAGATTCTGAGGAATCAAAATCAACTAGCAGATACGTATTTACTCTAGGAGGAGCAGCGGTATCTTAGAAATCTTCCAAACAAATATGTATTGCCCGTTCCACTATGGAATCAGAATTCATAGCCTTAGATAAGGCCGAAGAAGAAGCAGAATGGTTTCGACAATTTTTGAAAGATATACCATTATGGCAAAAGCCAGTGCCCGCTATATGCATACACTGCGATAATCAAGCAGTTATATCTAGGGCACAAAATGTTATATACAATGGTAAGTCTAGACATATTCGTCGTAGACATAATACTGTTAAGCAGTTGCTCTCAAATGAAATTATCTCTATTGACTTTGTCTCGTCAAAAGATAATTTAGCGGATTTGCTTACTAAAGGTTTAAGTGAAGAGCGTATAAACTGCGCATCGAGGGAATGGGTCTAAAAGCTTAAGCTTACCGAGTCAGCTTAATGGAAATCTCACTTAGCGACTGAAGATCCCACAGACTAAGTTCAATTGACTCAGCAAGTAAGCACTTAAGAGCTTGACTCTAATCCATTCCTAAGGTGCACATAAGTGCTTTCTACAAGTGGGTTGAGGATAAGCTTAACGCTTTTAGTGATGCCTATATCTTGTTACTAAACAAGTGGAGTAGAGTAGACTACTCTTAATAGGACGATCACCTATGTGAATATAGAGTTGGGTCGGCTCTTTGGGAATTTCTATGGAGGCTGTTATTCCCTAAAGATACTCTCTAAAACCAAGAATGTCCATGGCTAAAATGGACACAACCGAGAACCAAAGTTGATTTGAAAAGTTACTGTGTGAAGCTTGTGGACTTGGCTTACACTAACAGCTAACAGTTCAAGACCTAGTTCACTGATTAGCCAGTAAGTTCGATAAAGCTTTCGCTATGGAAGGTTCAAGACCTAGTTCACCTATCCTAATGCAGTTTCTTTTCTAAAGTACCTTTCACAATAGAGTCAGTCTCTTTGTGTGTCAATTCCTTGAATCTCCATTTTTGTGGGGGATTGTTGGGAATATGTAGAATATATATGTGAATATTTGAATTGAATTACGGCAAGATTCGTTGATCGATAAATTGGATGATGGTTGGAGTGTGTTCTCCTTCCATTGGGGATGAACGTGGTATATTCACATACTCAATTCCGACTTCGAATAAATGAGATATTCAAGTTAAAGTTTGCCTAATTCAAAGCCAAAATGGGATTAAAAGTAGCTAAAAGTATTTAGTCCCACCGTGGCCATGGGATGAAAGTTTGAAGTGTTTAAATAGAGAAAAATGAGAATAAAGGGTGTGCCCTTTGGGTACTTGGAGTTTTCGCGCGCGATTGGGAGGAAACCATGCCCACACGTGTGCATGCGCGCGCCGGGCTCGAGCTCGGGCTCGGGCTCGGGATCGGGACCGGGTTTGGGTTTGGGTTCGGGTTCAGGTTCCCTACCCGGTCTGACTCTTTTTGAACCGGGTCTCACGGGTATGGGTTACGCGGAGCATACCCGCTCCACTATCCAGATCCGAACCGCCCCGCGCAACGGCTGTCAGCCAACCGCTGAGGACAGTTGGGCGATTGCTGCGGTTGAAACGAACCATTGCAACAGTTCAGACCGAACCGTTGCAACTGTTCGGTTAGATTCGGACCAAAATACTCCTCCCGTAGCGCTATAAATAGCGCTTCGCTTCTCTCAAACAAAACACACCAACTCACAGAGATCCTCTCTCTCTCTGTCTTGAAGTAACTTCCAACGAGAAGTGGAAAATCTGCAACTCAGTTTCCGAAGCGACTTCCAAGAGATTCTGCAAAATTCATTCTGAAAGAGGGCTCAGAAAATTCAACAGATTCTTTAATAGAATTGTTGTCTGAATCTGAGACTTCCAAAGAAGAATATTCTTCTACCTTCCTCCTTCCTCTACAGTGGGTGCTCCTCCAAAGTAAAGACAAATATTCTCCCTGAAGTTTATCTTGGTCCTACTGCTTCAATAATCCTGTGAAGGTACTGGTTAACTATGGTTCGACCGTACGGTAATTTGGTAGTGCTATCTAAATACCGTGAAGAAGTGTTGTATCTTGGGAGACCAGCGTCCAGTAACCCGTTAGCACCAGTGCGGGGGACGTAATTGTCTTAAGGAGATTCACTTTAAGCGTACCTCACTCCAAGTTCTGTATAAGTGAATTAATTTCTTTATACAGGGGTTATACTGATATTCAGTATATTAAGACTGACTTATACCAGTCTAATTGGTGTTTAACCAAGGAAGGTAATTGAAAGGTGGTTCTTTAATTAAGGAACTTCCTATTAAACGGAAAACCTCCCACCTGATATTAACTGACCTGGCCAATTAGATCGGTGATATTTCAGTGATATTGATTAGTTGTTAGATTGATCCTAGAAACCAATAATGACGTCTGCAAGAAGCTTGATGAGTTCTCTTCCATCTTGCATAAGATCAGCGCTCATCTGGGGATTGAAGAGAAAGAGAAGCCATCAACCATCAAATACCGTAGCCCTCGCTCCGTTCTCAACTAGAGTATCATCGAGAGATCGATGTTAGACTCTTTTGGAACCAGAGCTACCACCTCATCGTGCTCTCCATGAAGCACCGACAATGGATTTGGATTGTCATCCTTGAGGCCCAAGTCATCTCGTCCCACCAACAATCACCATTCCCCACTTGCAAAAAAATCCCCTCACCAAACAGTTAATTGCATTCCAATGCCCAAATAACAATGCCCCCTCTCTCCTCTCCCATGCTGCTCATTGAAGAAGCGGAGCAGCATGATCTCTCTGATGACTCCGACTATGCTGCCCTCCCAACAACAGGTAATGCTCCTCCTGCTGCGATCCCCCTCGATCCTTGCGAATCTTTTGTTTACTTAATAATTCGTGCGCATTATTTATATTCTCCTTTATCTTGCTTTGATTCTTGAAGGGACTGAGCGGCAGCATCCGGTTGGATTATGGCGACATGGCCGGCGAGTTCAACGATTGATTTGACTGAGATCGATGGATTTGGATTTAGTGGAAGGAGATGGCCGATAAGAGTGGAAAGGGGAGTCTACGTTGAGGATGGTAACGAAGAAGTCACCAGCGCCCATGAGCAAATACTCGTTCGCGCTGCAGGCAACGTCAATGTCGCCAAACATGACAGAGGTGGTGAAGCCCATCGGTGCCGAAGATGGCGAAGCCTGGATTGCATTGGAATGGAGTCACTTGACGAGGCCGATGATTTTTTTTAAAAAAACGTTTTGAGTTTCAACGTCAGTTCTAAAAAGACCGACATAATAACTGGCGAATAGACATCGGTTCGAAACCGATGTGAAAAGTCATACACTTTTTACGTTGCCTAGATATACGTCGTTTAGTCGTTTATCTTTAACATCGGTTTTAAGCCGACGTGGTATCTCTTTTTTGTTGTAGTGGGGACAATAAAATTTATATAGGATGATAGGAGAACTTTCTTTTTAAAATTTACTTTTAGGTTTATCCTATGCAAGGATTCCTGTTTTTTATTTTATTTCTTTTTTTTCTTTCTTCTCTTTGGAAAAAGCTACGAGCCAGACACCTGGACTAATGAATGTGGTGTTGAACCATATTTGAGTAAATTTTGACAGTGGTTATAAAGTGGACTTTAGGTTGGGCTTCCGAAGGTTGGTTTTGCTCTATCTCGCAAGGTTGAGGTGTAGCCTGCAAAAACGACCGAAAGTCAGAGGAGGCCAGGATAGCTCCTGATCTAAAACCCTCCGACGCTTAAGTTAGACTGAATCTTAGGTGAATCTTTAAGTAAAACAATGCTCTCCTAGAGTTTAGGACATACCTCTTCTTGGAGCGACTATAGGCATATTTATAGGTAGACTGAGAGGATTAATAGGGTCCTTTCGAATCCATTTTGAGCTTGCAGGCACTGCGATTATCGTTGACGGTCACCAGTGCGTCAGTGGGAGACTAGCTGAGTAGTTACTTTACTGCCTTTTGCAACAAGGTTCAGGCAACTTTGCAGGCCAGCACCAAAGTGCTCCAAGCCTTTGTAGTAACCACAAACCCCTCTTCTTCTCTTGTCTTTTATGTTGAAGTGGAAAGGGGAGATAGGGAGCCCATGTCTTTTAGCCACCTGGGCCTCCAATCCCCTAAGCCGTTTTGATGGGGTTGGCTCAATTTGGGCCGATCGAATAAGATGAGCTGACCGATCCCCCTAAGGTTCGTCGTCCGAACTGTACAGCGGTTGAAGGTGAAGCTTGGAAAGTTCAAAAGTGTCCTGAAAGCTGCAATTGCTCATATTGTCAGGTGACGCTTACGTGAGGGCCACATGTTTGTGTCTTAATGATGCCAGGGGACGTGGTCGTCATGGACCTATCGTTTTCCATAACCTTCATGATTACAGGGGCACGTGGCAACATAGGCGTGACCGTTGAGCGCAGAACTCAAAGAGGTGTAATCGTTCGCCCCTTTGGATTTCTATATGAGTGGTTATAGCTTATACTTCTTTACTTTGAACTTTGCCCCAAATTTCCTCTTTCAAAATACCTAAATCAGATTTCCTGGCTCGCTTCTGCCCCTTCTCGACAGGCCTCCAACTTCTCCCGCCATCCTCTTTTTCTTTGTCTTTTTCCTTA
>JAVJIF010005178.1:0-220163 GCA_038442645.1 Agave tequilana | reverse complement strand
AAAAAGAAAAAGAAAATAAGCTTATGCTAAGGTTGATCTCACTCTTAGGTGGTTAAACCTAATATCAGGAGCGTAGGCTCTGATACCAATGAAAATACACTAGAGGGGGGTGAATAGGTGTATGGCTAATCTAATGACAAATGATTGAGAACTAAAAACTAATTACAACACACTATATGTAAGCAAAGAGTGTAGCCGAATTCTCGGTGAGAGGCTCTGGACTATTTTCTCTAGATTCCTCTAAATAAGAGTTGAGGTGTTATATGAAGCTCTCTTGATTCAACACAAGTATGGGCACACAAACATTATCAAGCATATAAGAGATATGAACAATATGAAGTAATGCAAGATATAAGAGAGAGAGTTAAGAGCTAGTGGATCAAACGCAAACACAAAGATATATTTCGATGTTCGAGCCATGCTCTACGTCCCCGCCTTCATACAGAAGGATTTCCATTATGTCCACACAGGACCTCCCACACAGGAAACCTTCACTAAAAAATTTGCAAGTACAAGGTAAAGAGTACACAACTCCTCTCTCCAACAACCACCTCTACACAAGTGGCAAGGCACAAGGTCAAACAACAATCACCTCTACACAAGAGGGATAAGGCACAAAGCCAAATAACAATCACCTCTACACAAAGAGCGATAGACACAAAGACAACCAACAACCACCTCTACACAAAGAGGATAAGGGCTCAAAGCCAAACCAGAATCACCTCTACACTAGAGAGATGAACACAAATCCAAAGCAAAGAAAGATTATAACTTGGTGATCTCAAATACCACAAACAACCCTTGGTGATCACAATAGACCACAAATAATATTTCTCACAAAAGAAAATCCTATAGATAGGATAGAGATGATAGCTCAAGTGTGAGAAAATAAGGTGTTTGGAAACGAAATCACAAAGAAAAATACTTGGGAAAAATACTAGAAGAAGATAGAAATGAAGATCAAAACCAATTTCCCAATACTATATGTTTTCTTTGATTTTTCTAACCTTGAAAACAAATAAAAGATAAATCTTTTGGCACAAAAACTCTTCTAAAACTTGCTGCTAAAACACTTGTATAGATGGGAAAATTTGCTCTTAAAATCATTGTTGAAAACAGCCAAGGAAATGGCAATTTATAGCCTCTTAAAAATAGTGTCGTTGGCAACTTGAAAGGTCCAGAATGACCTTTCGGTCGACCGGTGCAACGGTCATATTTCTGACCGTTCTGCCTTCGGTCGTTGGCCGGGTCGACCAGCAACACCTGAGAGTTTGGTGCTTTCAGTCGGTCGACCGCGCGGTCGACTGGCCTACTGGGCTGGCCTTGTGCATGTTCACGTGCACATCGGTCAACCGGTCCGGTCGACCAACCCTTGGTCCGATCGACCATCCGTTCGACCGCCAGCTGATCTGGCTGGGTAATTCAGAACTGAAAACTTGGGTATTTTAATTCTAATAAAATCCCATATATACTCCACAAAAAAGGTTCTTATGAGATATTTGAAATAACAAATACGTGTGAATAAAAATCACAAAAAGTGTTGTTGGTCCCGAGATGATGCCAAATGCGGAACTTTCTCTGTTGGCACTTATGGATCTAAACTACAAAGTCAACACAAATACTAAACAAAGAAGAATTAAGTTAAACAAATAAATAAACTTGCAAAAGGAAATCAAATCTCAGAAAAGTTTAGACAAACGCAAACACGAGAGATTTATCCTGGTTCGGTCCTCGTGACCTACATCCAGTCCCAAAGCCACCCGCTTGAAATTTTCCTTTATCCTTGATTTTGTACACCCAAAATCACAACCATGCACACCACTTGACAAATCTCCTTTGCCAAATGTGTACACCTTCTCTTCCACCAAGAGAACAAACTCCACCTTGTACAACTGCTTCTACACCAAGAAGACACCCGTGTACAATGATTGCTTTGAGTATTACAATACTTTCCTATAAGCCTTGGTACAATATATAACGTGGACAAGTCTAGTATAGGAGAACCTTCAGAGAACTTCACTAGAGAATCAGAATTTGTGAAGAACTGAAGTGGGAACAGTTTTCAGGATTGACAGAATTTTGTGGTTGAAAACTGAAGATTAGGATTGGTATTTGGCCTTAGGATTAACAACCCTATTTATAGCTGCACTCTAGGAGTAGTTAGGGTAGTTAATAGGTGCCTTTTGAATGATTCAAAAGTTGGAAAACGTTGCACAAAAGACCAGATAACAGAAACTATCCAACAGTCAGAAACTGCCTATAGTCGACTTGCCTTTTGAGTTAGTCGACTAGTCTAGGCAATTTCCAAAGAGTAGTCGACTAGGTTTGAGTATAAATCGACTAGATCAAGATAAGTTCGAATGACTAGTTTCTGGATAACTGAATCAAGTCGACTGCAACTTCCTTTTAAGTCGACTGGATCAACGATTAGTCGACTAGGGGAATAGGGTTAGTCGACTACAAGGTTTATTAGTCGATTAAAATTGTCTGTCAAGTCGACTAATGGACAAACAGAGAGTTGGGTCTAAATAGAGACAGGATTAGTCGACTATAGCTTTGGTCTAGTCGACTATACAAGTTATTAGTCGACTAATAGGGACTATAAGTCGACTAGAAGTGTATGATATGTGTGTGTGCATCAAGGCTTTTGACATGCTATTTCATAATTACAAAACACATCATATCAACTCTCTTTGGGACATCTTGATCATGAAGAACTCTTGATTCATCGTGTGTTAGAGCTCCAAATGAAATGCTTCACAAAGTCTTCTCAAACAAGTTCTAACATTCTCCCCCCTTTTTGATGATGACGCTTTGTGTGCACATATGCTCTCCCCAGCAGAAAATAGGTTATAACAAATATAGAAATACTTTGTTCTCCCCCTGCAACAAATATGTCATTAAATATATATATATATATATTATATATATATAATATATATATATATATATATATATATATATATATATATATATATATATATTTAATGTTCTTATCAACTTTTATATGGTACCTGCAAGATAAACGTTAGATGGTACCAAATATAAAAGAACATATTAACCTTTAGGAGTCCAATCCATTTAGAATTTGGTTTCCACCTGTTAGTATACACATAGTTGCATGAATCACATATATCATGAATGTATGATGCAATATAGGTATTTTTATCATGAATACTTAAATTCTTAGGAATCCATATAAACTTATTTTTCTTAAACTTTCTTTTTACAAAAGAACTATATGGATTACTACAATATGAAGAATTTTCAATATATCCAATACCACAATTATTATGTGACAACTTCTGAAAGATAATAAATCATTCAACTTTTCTTTTCCTTGATTGAACTTAGTCACATTTTGCAAATATCTTCATATTTCTTTTTGAAAACTGAAATATCTTTATCTAAAATAGAAATCCTTTTATTCAAAGACTCAGTTTCCTTTTTAAGAAAAATGTTCGCTTTTATAAACTTCTCATTATCATTTTTCAAAGATGATATGACTTTTTCAAACTCATCTTGTTGAGAATTTATAGAAGATACTTGTAAAGCATAACATGAATTTTCCTTTAAAAGTTTTTCATTTTCTTTTGATAAAACTTTATTTTTCAGTTTTTCATGCTTTAGATCATTAAACAATTCATGAAATGCATCAGAAAGTTCAGTAAATGATACCTCATCATCTTCTATGGTCATGTAACATAGGTTGACACGTTCAGTGGATTCTTCTTCGTCAGAAGATGAGGAATCACTGTTCTCCCATAAGGCTGCATAGTTTTTCTTCTCTTTCTGAACTTTTTGCTCATGTATTTGCCTTTATTCTTGAGCAATGGGCAATCCATCTTCATATGACCTGGTTTATTGCAATTAAAGCATTTGAATTTACCTTACTTTAGAAATCTCCTGAATTTCTTTGAAAGCATTGTCATCCTCCTCTTCATCTTCATCGGAATCGTCCGTGTCGGAGGATGCATGGAAGGCAAGTTCTTTCTTCTTTGAGTGGTGTTGTCGTTCATCCTTCTTTCTTTCTTCTAACTGCACTTCATATGCCATTAGATTACCGATTAGGTTTTCTAATGTCATAGTTGAGAGATCATTTGCCTCTTCAATTGCAGTTGTCTTCTTCTCCCATTCTGGCGTGAGTGCACGAAGGATCTTGCGAACTTTTTCAACTTGGGTGTAGTCCTTTCCAACAAATGTTGGTCCCGAGATGATGCCAAATGCGGAACTTTCTCTTTGGCACTTATGGATCTAAACTACAAAGTCAACACAAATACTAAACAAAGAAGAATTAAGTTAAACAAATAATAAACTTGCAAAAAGGAAATCAAATCTCAAAAAAGTTTAGACAAACGCAAACACGAGAGATTTATCCTGGTTCGGTCCTCGTGACCTACATCCAGTCCCCAAGCCACCCGCTTGAGATTTCCTTTATCCTTGATTTTGTACACCCAAAATTACAACCATGCACACCACTTGACAAATCCCCTTTGCCAAATGTGTACACCTTCTCTTCCACCAAGAGAACAAACTCCACCTTGTACAACTGCTTCTACACCAAGAAGACACCCGTGTACAATGATTGATTTGAGTATTACAATACTTTCCTATAAGCCTTGGTACAATATGTGAACGTGGACAAGGTCTAGTATAGGAGAAACTTCAGAGAACTTCACTAGAGAATCAGAATTTGGTGAAGAACTGAAGTGGAACAGTTTTCAGGATTGACAGAATTTTATGGTTGAAAACTGAAGATTAGGATTGGTAATGTCGGTGAATCTTGTTACCATTTCTGATATGGTTTCATTCTCCTCCATTTTGAATAATTCAAACCTATGGACAAGAACAGATATTTTAGACTCTTTAACTTTACTTGTGCCTTCGTGTGTTACCTGAAGAGTATGCCATATTTGATGTGCAGAAGTGGCTGTTGACACACGGTTGATCTCTTCTTTGGTTAATGCACAGAACAAGGCATTCATTGTTTTGGCGTCAAGGTTCGCATTCTTCTTTTGATCATCACTCCAAGCGCTGTAGTTGGTTGTTGGTTTGGTGTACGATGCTTCAACGATGTTCCAAAGTTCGTAGTTGAGCGATTGCAAGTAGATCTTCATTCTACACTTCCAATAGTTGTAGTTGGATCCGTCAAATAGCGGTGGACGTTGTGTATAATGTCCTTCTTTGAATTGGGATGATGAAAACTCCGTTGCCATCCTTGTTGTTGACTAGGTATGCAGTGCTTGTATGCCGGTTCATGGTATGCAGGGCTCTGATACCAAATGTAGTTCCGATTCAGGGACGAAGGATACCAAATGTAAGACCTGCTCTGATACCAAATGTTGGTCCCGAGATGATGCCAAATGCGGAACTTTCTCTGTTAGCACTTATGGATCTAAACTACAAAGTCAACACAAATACTAAACAAAGAAGAATTAAGTTAAACAAATAAATAAACTTACAAAAAGGAAATCAAATCTCAGAAAAGTTTAAACAAACGCAAACACGAGAGATTTATCCTCGTTCGGTCCTCGTGACCTACATCCAGTCCCCAAGCCACCCGCTTGAGATTTCCTTTATCCTTGATTTTGTACACCCAAAATCACAACCATGCACACCACTTGACAAATCCCCTTTGCCAAATGTGTACATCTTCTCTTCCACCAAGAGAACAAACTCCACCTTGTACAACTGCTTCTACACCAAGAAGACACCCGTGTATAATGATTGCTTTGAGTATTACAATACTTTCCTATAAGCCTTGGTACAATATGTGAACGTGGATAAGGTCTAATATAGGAGAAACTTCAGAGACTTCACTAGAGAATCAGAATTTGGTGAAGAACTGAAGTGGGAACAATTTTCAGGATTGACAGAATTTTGTGGTTGAAAACTGAAGATTAGGATTGGTATTTGGCCTTAGGATTAACAACCCTATTTATAGCTGCACTCTAGGAGTAGTTAGGGTAGTTAATAGGTGTCTTTTGAATGATTCAAACGTTGGAAAACGTTGCACAAAAGACCAGATAACAGAAACTGTCTAACAGTCAGAAACTGCCTATAGTCGACTTGCCTTTTGAGTTAGTCGACTAGTCTAGGCAAATTTCCAAAGAGTAGTCGACTAGGTTTGAGTATAAATCAACTAGGTCAAGATAAGTTCGAATGACTAGTTTCTGGATAACTGAATCAAGTCGACTGCAACTTCCTTTTAAGTCGACTGGATCAACGATTAGTCGACTAGGGGAATAGGGTTAGTCAACTACAATGTTTATTAGTCGACTAAAATTGTCTGTCAAGTCGACTAATAGACAAACAGAGAGTTGGGTCTAAATAGAGACACAGGATTAGTCGACTATAGCTTTGGTCAAGTCGACTATACAAGTTATTAGTCGACTAATAGGGACTATAAGTCGACTAGAAGTGTATGATATGTGTGTGTGCATCAAGGCTTTTGACATGCTATTTCATAATTACAAAACACATCATATCAACTCTCTTTGGGACAGCTTGATCATGAAGAACTCTTGATTCGTCATGTGTTAGAGCTCCAAATGAAATGCTTCACAAAGTCTTCATCAAAACAAGTCCAACAAGTGTATGTGCGGTATAAAATATAAGAGTCATTTATGAGTTATTTCAGCGGTATAAAATATACAATTTAATATGAAATAAATGTAAAGATGTGGTATAAAATATGCAGTTTTAGAGACTAATCACACGCACTCAGTGCAATCGCGTCACTTGCGAAAATGGTGTAATAACATTTGTAGTATAGTTTTTCTTTTTCTTGTTTTACTCGGGACGAGCAAAAGATAAGTGTGGGGATATGATTAGTTTACAATTCTGCATATTATATCGCATTTTTCTACTGATTTATGAATAAAATATCGGTCTAAACCGGATTTTGGTCTCTCTTGCAGATAATCAACACAAGGAGGGCAAAAGGGTAATAAGAGCTTAATTAAACCCATTTTCAGGTAATTAAAGTCGCATTTCTTGGAGACCAATCGAGGGAGTTTTTAGAAGATGCATTGAATCTAGACCCTTGCGGGTGTTTGACGCAAATCTGGATGTAATTAACCAAATCTGAGCATATCTAGAAGGTCCCCAAAGCGCCGCGAACCCACGCACCAAACTAGGGACCTAGGTCCCTTGTATTACCGCGAAAAGGCGGCTATGGCCGCATTTCTACGGCCCTATGGTGGGCCCATGCGTCGATCTTCAACGCGTGGCCTCGTCTCGCCTTTCAAAGTTTTTCTTCGCCTATATATACCCCTGTAGAGCCCGAAACGGAAGAAGATTTGGATTTAGGCTAGGTTTTCTCTCTTCTAGTTGTAGATTAAGATTTTCTTCTTCTTTTATTTTATATTTTCATTCCTTTTTAGATCTTGTAGTAGGGCAGAAAGATTTAGAGAGAGATAGAGAGATATTGATGTAATAGATGGTGATAATCTATGTAAAGATGCCTCTTTTCTTCTCTATTGTAATCTTCTCCATCTTCTACATGATGCTTAGCTAGATTTTCTCTCATGATGACTACCTACTAACTACTAACTAGCTAACCACTTACTTGATAATCTACATGAATCTAATAGCCTCTACAAGGCCTTACTCTTGCAAGAGCCATTGATGGCTCATGATGATGGGTTCTAACATCTAACTTGCTAACCAGATAACTCTCTTATTTCATGCTGGCTTCTAATGATTTTGATGATCTAATGTTTATATTAGTTTACTCTTGATGTAAGTTTGAATGTGAAGAACCATCTTACTTACAATGCTTTGTATCGTCTCTTGAAGGCAAAGACTAATGATGGCCAAGAATCTATATGAGGTAACTATCACTAAGAGGTTAGCATGTTAGTGGAGTAATTAGTAGTTAGAAACCATGAGAGTTCTTTCATAGTATTCTCCTTTCTTTTACTTTGTTTTTTAATTTCAAAACTCTTCTTTTATCTTTTCATCGTTGTTTTCACCATCTTCTTTGTTCACCTTTGTTTTCATTTTCTTTACCACAGCTTCATCTTCTTTTCTATTTTGTTTCCTAAGCCACTTCTCTTTTATTTTTACATCACCGTTTCATTGCTTTCTTCACCTATCACTTCTGAATTTATTTTCTTTATCTTTTTCTCATTCTTTAACAAAGAAAAACTTGTTACCAACCGACGCAAACATAAATTGTTAATGCTTCTATCGCCTCCCGTCCCTGTAGATTCGACCCGTTGAACAATGCTATAACGGAAATATGGAGGGAACATTAGCACGCTTGCTTTTACACTGATTTCATAATTACACATTTTCGAGTGCTTGTTCTGCTTCATCATATAGATAAAACAAGCACAATCAGATCATATATATGTATGTATGAAATGGATATACCAATTGAAATTGATACTAATAGAAGTTTGAAGCATACATATATAAAGAAAACAAATATGAGTATACAAACATATGAAATATCATAAAGATCATGTGTATAACTCATACCTACCATCCTATTCATACACATGTTTAAAAGATATTCAATAAGGGTATACAAGGCATGGTCGCCCATCCAACCCCCCTTTGAAGGTAAGAGTTTTCAAAAATAAGCTTTAAACATATATTAACATGATTGAAAACTCTACCAATTGAAGAATAAAGACTAGTTTTAATAATAATTTTGTAAACTAGTATGAAGTCCTTCAAGTAAGGAATAAAATAAGAATATATCCATAAAAATATGAGAATCACATAATCATCATCACTCAAAATCTATAAAGCACATATAAAACTCATAAAAACAGAGTCATGAGTAAACACCAAACATAGAGTGTAAGAATCATGTAATCAACAAAATCATGGAAATAAGACATTTAAGCTCATATGAAATTTATTTTATCAAAAACAAGAAATCATCAAAACTAAATATGTTTCGTAGTATATATATGTTTTGTTGAAACTAAAAGTATACATATATATCCCAAACATAAAAGAGTCCGTAAAGAATTTTTTCATGAAAAGTAAGTGACTCTAGGATAGAGATGTATATCTAATAGCTTTAGACAAAATTAACATATACATTAAGCTAAATATATTTTTATGAAAACATGTACAAAAATAAGGAGTACAAGTTAAAATGTAAGAATCATCAAAATTAGGTTATAAAAGTACATCTAATGAGTACAAATGAGAACATAGTACAAACATATAATAATCAAATATGGTTCACTAGTTGTACAAGTATAAACACAAGTTTTAATAAAAATACATCTAAGCATGTAATCAAAACAAGAAGTGCAAAACCATAAACAAACATGATCATTAAGATAAATGCACGTGTTTTAGATTTATAATATACACAATAGCTAAATTATAGTGAGAACACAAAATATGAATCCATATGAATATGGGTGTATCTCAGATACTACATATGTATATCACAAGTCTAATTAACATGGCATTTATATAATGAGTATTAAAACATAACATGCTAAAAATCAATAATACAAAATTATGTAAACAACATAAAGGAGTTTGAGATAGTTACCAAAACCAATAGGGCTAATCTCTAGGTCTCCAAACTATGGTGGTCCTCTCACCAAACTTCCCTTGATAGTGATGCATCCAAAAGTGTCACTATTTAGCTTGGAACGCATCCACCATCAAGGCACCAATACCTTTACGTCAAGTGAGAGCCCACGCCTACATCAAATACAATAGGGGTGGATTTTGGTACCCATACCTTATTAGGTCCATGAGGGTTAGCTTCTTTCCTTGCCCAAACAATTTATTTACAAAATTTGAATCATTTATCTTATCATAATAAAATTTTGCAAGGTGGCCCTTTCGTCCACAACGTGTACAAGTGTATACATGAGCATACATGGTGTCATGTGTGTGAACATGAGAAGCATGTGTATGCCGTGATTTGTGTACATTTATATGTGGTGTATGTTTCTTGCGAAACATGGATTCCAATTTCTTGTGATCCATAGCACATTGGCTCAAAGTGGAGCCCAAACAATCAACACTCTTTTTTAACATAATTATATCATTTTCAATATTAGAAGAAGTGGAGCATGCAATAGAAATACTAGATGGTGAAGCTATAGTAGCATGGCAAACATGAGAAGATAAATCATTTTTCAAAGATTTATTTTCTTTTGAAACAATTTCCAATTCTTTTGAAATTAAATCAATTTTATTTTCAAATAATTGTTCTCTTTTAAAACAATATCGAGTTTTGAAGACAAAACCTCATTATTCTTCAAAACATCATCACAATTATTTTTATTTTTCAAAATTTTATTTTTCTTTAAAACATGGTCAAGTTAGGTTTTCAAGAAATCTCTTTCACTTGAAATCTCAACCCTCTCTTGTAAAACAATATTTTGTTTTGAACACAAATTCTTATTTTCTTTATTTAACTTAAAGCTTTTCTTTTTCAAAACTTGATACTTTTCAAGCAAGTTTTCACAAACTAATGAAAGTTCTTCATTTAAGGCATCGGCATCCATATAGTCATCACCTGAAGAAGTAGCACTATCATCTAGATGAGTTTTCGAATGTACCTCAAGGGAGTCATTCTCTTGGATCATGTAGCAAGCTTCGTCGGACTCATCCACCAAAGGTTCCTTCTTCACATAGTTAGTCGTTTGAAGCTCGGGAGAGGTCAATGTGTTCCATACTGCAAAAGCGGAATCACAATGAGAAATCATAGAAAGATAATTTTTGCTAAGAGAATGCTTTAGTACATCTAGGGCTTGTGCATTAGCCTCAATGTACTTGGTATTACCAAAATATATTTTCTTGGTAGTGGCAAGATAGTCATGTAACCTAGGGCTTTTAAATAAGCACTCATCCTAATCTTCCAAATATTGACGTTAGAAACATCAAATATGGGAGGGGCAAGGTGATCCATGAGTGTATAAACTATATGTGTGCAAATACAAATCTAGATTAGCAAGCCAAGATCTCACTCTTAGGTTGTTAAACCTAATATCAAGAGCGTAGACTCTGATACCAATTAAAAATACACCAGAGGGGAGGTAAATAAATGTATGGATAATCTAATGACAAATGATGCAGAATTAAAAACTAATTGCAACACACTATGTGTAACCAAAGAGTGTAGCCGAATTCCCAGTGAAGGGCTCTGAACTATCTCCTCTAGATTCCTCTAAATAAGAGTTGAGGTGCTATATGAAACTCTCTTGGTTCAATACAAGTATGGGCAAACAAACAATATCAAGCATATAAGAGATATGAATAATATTAAGCAATGCAAGATATGAGAGAGAGAGAGAGAGAGTTAAGAGATAGTGGATCAAACGCAAATACCAAGATATGCTTCGAGGTTCGAGCCACTGCTCTAATTCCACGCCTTCACACAGAAGGATTTCTACTATGTCTACACAGGATCTCCCACACAGAAAATCTCTACTGAGAAATTTACAAGTACAAGGTAAGGAGTACACAACTCCTCTCTCCAACAACCGCCTCTATACAAGAGGTAAGGCACAAAGCCAAATAACAATCACCTCTACACAAAGAGGGATGGGCACAAAGCCAACCAACAACCACCCTACACAAAGAGGGATAAGGGCTCAAATCCAAACCACAATCACCTCTACACTAGAGGGATGAACACAAACCCAAAGTAAAGGAAGATTACAACTTGGTGATCTCAAAGTCTACAAACAACCCTTGGTGATCACAATAGACCACAAACAATATTTCCCACAAAAATAAGATCCTATAGATAGGATAAAGATGATAGCTCAAGCGTGAGAAAACAAGGTGTTTGGAAACCAAATCATAAAAAAAACACTTGGGAAAAATACTAGAAGAAGATAGAAATGAAGATCAAAACTAATTTTCCAAATACTCTATTTTTCTTTGATTTTTTCAACCCTTAAAAACAAATAAAAGATAAATCTTTTTGGCACAAAAACTCTTCTAAAACTTGCTGCTAAAACACTTGTATAGATGGGAAAATTTGCTCTTAAAATTCTTGTTGAAAACAGCCGAAGAGATGGCAATTTATAGCCTCTAAAAAATAGAGTCATTGGCAGCCTGAAAGGTCCAGAATGACCTTCCAGTCGACCAGCTGGTCGACCGACGCAACAGTCATATTTCTGACCGTTGTGCCTCCGGTCGACCGCCCGGTCGACCAGGCCAAGCCTGTTGGTCGACCGCCCAATCGACCGGCAGCACCCAAGAGTTCGGTGCTTTCAGTCGGTTGACCGTGCGGTCGACCGGCCTACTGGGCTGGCCTTGTGCACGTTCTCGTGCACATCGGTCGACCGGTCCGGTCGACCGACCCCTGGTCCGGTCGACCGTCTGGTCGACTGCCAGCTGATCTGGCTGGGTAATTTAGAACTGAAAACTTGGGTATTTTAATTTCAATAAAATCTCATAAATACTCATAAATTACATAAAAATAAGTTCTTGTGAGATATTTGAATAACAAATACGTGTGAACAAAAATCAACACATATTACAAACCATTTGAACTATTTTTGTAATATTAAAATTAAGCTTTAAAAAAAATCGTATTTTTCAAAAACCAAACTTTGAAATGAAAATCTAATTTTTTCCAAACATGTATAAATACAAAAACAAGATATTTAAAACCTTTTTGAAGCATATTGTATATAGATAGAATCCAATACACATGTAATGTATATATCTATGTTTTTGACATGAATTCCAAAAATAAATTTTGTTAATTATAAAACTCTAAACACATGAAATAGACTATAAAAATAAGTTTTTCCAAATATGTGAAGCACAGATGTATATAGATGAATTTCAATATACATTAAACCATGTAAATTTGTTTTGATTCTATCTATTCATGAAAACCATATATATGGACTTGAAATCCAAAAACCAGTTAAACCGAAAACCAAAACATATTGAACTTGTATGTGTGTGTGTGTGTGTGTGAACTTGAGCATATCAACATTATCTATCTTTACATAAGATCTAAACAAACCGAAGTCTTCTTGTCGATCTCTTATCTTCAAGATGACCCGATCCAAACACGATCCAACGAACTTGACTCTATATGAGTGCTAGATGCGATCTTGACGCGCGAGCTCTTGAATCAACATAAGATAGCTCCAAAACTCCTTTGTTGAAGTTAAACACCTACTAATATCTTGATCAATAACTGAAACTGTATAAACACAAGATTATTAGAAAACTAACCTTCAAAAGTTAATCATCATCAAAACTAAGGTGAAAGGCCTCTGGGCTAACAATCACATCCAAACGCAACAAACAAGTGCAAGTTACACTTAAACCATCAAAACTAAATAAGAGTAAGTATGGAATAAAGTAATGTTAGCTTGTTAGAGAGTTAAGATGTTAGAGTATTAGAATCCATTATCTTGAGTCATCAAAGGCTCTTGCAAGAGCAAGGCCAAGTAGAGACTATTAGATTCATGTGGATTATTAAGTAAGGAGTTAACAAGTTAGTGGTTAGTAGTTGTTGACATGAGAGAAAATTTGCTAAGAATGTAAAAGGAGTTAGAAAGAAGAAAACAAGAAGAGATAAACAAAGAACCTTTCATAGAGTATCAACCTCCATTACAAACGCTCTTACTTTCATCCTATGTACTACTCTCTTCATCCTATATACTACTCTCTTCCCTATTATAAGATCTATAAGAAATGAAAAATACAAAAGAGGAAGAAGTAAAACAACTAACCTAAACTATCCTAAGGAGAAGAAACTACCCTAAA
The DNA here is from genome assembly GCA_038442645.1 of Agave tequilana. Taxonomy (NCBI): domain Eukaryota; kingdom Viridiplantae; phylum Streptophyta; class Magnoliopsida; order Asparagales; family Asparagaceae; genus Agave; species Agave tequilana. Next base: position 206,429 of record JAVJIF010005178.1, on the reverse strand, counting down.
AACTACACTCAAGAACTCTCTCCCTTTGCTCTGGAGAATACTGAGTTTTTATAAGCAAAATCAGCGATACAGAAGGGCCATACTGGGCCATACGGGGCCACACGTCGAAGTACAACGTGTGGCTCCACGACATGGCCATGTTTCCGCTGCCATACTGTGGCCGCTCGCGCCGCGCCGCAACGTGGGCCTTGTACCTGCAGTATGGGTTGTGTTCTGATCTCTGATTTCTTTTTTTTGCTCCCTGCAATAGCAGAATGGGCTTCCAAAGTCAATGGCTCTATTAGGATCTAAAAATCACCAAATAAATAGGATTTTTGATCTTTTCTTCGTTCCACACCATGGACCTAGGAACCACAAGAAAATCATTATTAACAATATTTTATATAGAATAAATGTAAAGTTGTGGTATGAAATATGCACATATGGAGACAAATCACACACACACACACACACCCCCACACACACACACTTATCTTTTGCTCATCCCGAAACCAATCATCCATCCAGGAGTGAAGATTGCAAGACATGAGAGACTGCGATGGAATCAAGTCCACCTCCGCTACTGCCTAGAACAACCCCTATTCCTTCCTCATCCAGCTGCCTCCCTCATCTCCGTCCTCTCCCTTTCTTTCTTCCATCAGACAAAGTAGAAGAACAATAGTTTGGGGGTAAGAAACTCTTGAGAAGATGAGCAAACTTCTCCAGGATCCATCCTATTAATAAATAGAGAAATCATATTGTCTCCTGTTCAAATTGTCAACCACCCCCAAGGAGTCAGTTCGTATCCAGGATTTTATGGCACGCCGTATCAGTCAGATATCGACTGTCCCTACCAAACAATCCCATTCATCGTTGACACCAGGATCTATCGATCATTAATTTTCCAACTGTCCTCGCCCACTTCAACTTCCAGAAAAGCTCAAAGTAGAAAAGATGTCATGACTTTTCAAACCATATGAGAGACCAGTCCGCTCCCCTCCTTCTCTTTGGAAGTCAGAGAATGAGGAGGTGGAGGGGGCATCTGTTATGGTCTGATTTTGATCTGACCTAGGATCACAACATGTGTCCCACCTCATTAGGACCGTCTCAAATAGACGACAAGACATGCCAGCAGATCACTTTCCTAAGCACCACTTAGCTGTTCCCGAGATCACTCCTCCTTCGAGGACACCAACGCCTCGAGAACTCCCATACCCTGCGCACCTTCCTGCGCACCACCCAGCTGTTCCCAAGGTCACTCCTCCTGCTCCAATCAGGATATTTACAGCAACCGACCTCATTGATTTTCACCTTCAACTCAGCAAAAGCAGGACTATCTTGATTTACGGAGTCAGTTACGCAACTAGATCATCTCATATTTTGAACATTGCAACAGCCATGCTCCATCACGAGCAGTTACAGATGGCAACAAAAATCACTCCTAATAATCAAGAGCATAATCCGAGCAGTTATGAATAAATCCCAACGTAAAAATCTTGCAGTGATAGAGATTTGAAATATCCACACCTTTGATTACGACATGCATGGTATTTATACATTTGGACCTCCATCAAGCAGGAAGAGAGGGGTCAAAGACTAGAGAATTGAATTTGTAACAGATTGTGAAGAGCTCATTGTAATCTCTTTGATTTAGTGGAATCTCTCCATCTTGGCACCATAGTTTTTTTCTTTGTGGGTTCTCCACGTAAATTCTCTCGTATTTGCGTTGTTTACTCTCTCTTGCAAATCTGAGTGTAGATAAATTTCTCCGTGAAATTTACCTCTACATATATGTATTTCATTAATAAATCCAATCAACAAATTATAATATAATAGTCGCTCCAATAAATTATGCCCCTTACATCCCAATCTTTACTAGTACTAAATCAGTGTTAATGTAATCTTCTCGGTTATCAATTGAAAGAAACTGAAATTGTGTACGAATGGCGATTGCTGAAGAGCCTATGTCGATGAGTGAGCTTGAGTTCTACAGACAAGATCGATGAAGATGGTTGAGATGAGGCTGGCAACTGATGCAGAAAGCGACCGTCAACTAGATCACCAATTTTAGTTATGCCGGGAAAGAGATTAAGAGTCATCAGCAAGATTGGTATTGACGAGGACAATGTTCGAGAATATATAAGAGAACAATTTTAAAAGACTTATTTTCATCTTGAGAGGGAAAATATTGGAAGAGAATTATAGATTAGCTACATCCTTATCCACATAAAATTTATTTTCTATAAGCCTTTTTTCTGATGTTTAAAATCTTACATGCGCATCAGACATGTGTCTCTCCGTAAAACAATCTAAACATTATCATTAAGATTTGACTCACTGATAAAAGAGTTGAGTTGAGAAGTCTTTGTTAAAAAAAAACAAGGGAACTTTTTTTTTAATAAATGGTGCTAACGAAATTTATGGAAAAAAAAGCAGTAATATATCTTTATAGTTTACCTTGATGGCTTGATAGGCTCACAACTCACAAGGCATAATTATCATATTATTTGTAACCTCAATTCAGTGATAAAGTTCACGAAATTGGAATCATTAGTCATAATACACGTCATCATGAATAATCTTATTAGTTAATTAGTGTGCTTCTGTTTTAAGTGGATAATTATTTAATAATTTCACCCCTCCCATCCATTGAACCCTCACTCCGTTTGAGGGATAAATAAAATAAATCTCCTAAAATTAAAAAAATTGTTTCCGAGGTTCAAAAAGATTGGGAGCGAGAGATCAGATGCAACCAGCAACATAATTCGTCCCTTGACTCCTCTTGCTCGTGCATGTGACGAGAGATCCCTGTGTCAATCTGACGACTGCTTTGCTCCATGGATTTTGGTTTTGCTCGTAAAAATATCTCCATATAATAATCCACGTGAAGAAAACTGGCTGCAGTACGATCCATCTTGTCATTTTTCATTTCTTTTGTCTCATTTCAGATCTCATTGCATGAACATATTCGCACCCACGCGGGTTGATTTGCGGAGGCACGCACGCGGCGGGGGTGTTGCTGGCATCTGTGGTAGATAAAAGCCCGTGAATCACAATGTGCCACAAGGAGCTGAATGCTCTCGATAGGACCTGTCAGAACACAGAAAAAAAAAGAAGAAGAGATCTTTCATGTTAAGAGCACTATGTGGTCCTAGTCTAAAAATTTTGGAGCGTGAGAATCAATAGTTAGAAAGAATAGAGACCAACAGAGAAAAACTGCTGGTGTGATGAATTGATGAGCGAGTAGACGGAAACTGCAAGGGGAACTGTTAGTGTAATGGGATGTGCATGCTCTGAGAAGTAGGGATATGGCATCCTTCTCCTTTAAGAAAAAAGGATAACATATATCTGACATGGATGCTGGCGTGGAGGCGGAATTGGTGAATTGTTGTAAATGCACAATCTGCACATGTTGAATTTGTTGTAACTGTAGTGATCACCGGTGCTGGTTAGTTGGGATTATATGTAGAAAAATCTATCACTGTCTATAACTGCCCACGGTGATAGAGGCATTACACATCATGAACGCGGAGGAGAACGGAATTGCATAACTGTCAGCGGAAGATCAATGATGATCTATTGTCAGGGCTTCAGGCTCGAAGCTGATGCCTTTAGAACAGAGAGGGTCTCGGAGTGGAGAAGACCCTGAGGAGGTGAGGACTACAGAGTGGTGAAGGCCCCAGACTAGCGGAATGTGATTTTGGGTCGGAAATGTCTTAGGAATGGAGGACAGCTCCAGAAAGCTAGATGTAGTGGAGGCTTCGAGATGGATTCTGAGAGTTGTAGATGTCTTGGAGAAACTTCTCGGTAGTTTGGATATGTGTCATCATCCTGGTGTGGGTCAAATTTTGATCACTACACATGGCCCCCCGTTCCCCCACTTGCCGGATTCCGCAGGAGGGAAGTTGGCGGAGCAAAGTCGACTAGAAAGTTCTCAATGCCTTAAGCTCACTTTGGTGCTTGCGAATAGAAGAGTGTATACTGAATCTATTCAGATCATTGTGGATCTTTTGGAATTAATTGAAGATTGTACAGCTGGCTGCCAGTTATCACATCGATCGAGTGAATCTCGCAGAAGTTGCATCCTGCGTCTCTTCAAATTCTGAACATTATTATGACTGGGATTGTAGGGTTTTACGTTTTGGCGGTGACAGTTGATCTTCTACTTTTTGTGTTGACCGAAGATCTCGAGAAGTGGGCCAACTTTTTAGGGATTGGTAGTTTGAATTAAAGGTGGTGTGACTTCTTATTCATCTATAAATAGAGAGGGGCCCATAGGAGGAAGTCATCTTTGTTGTTTTCTTCAAAACCCTCGTTTCAAGATCCTAATTTTTTCTTTCCTTGTTGGGTCACATACTCTCATATTTTCTCTTCATCAGATGGAGGAAAGAAAAAGAGGGGGGAGGAGGATATGGAAGCGGTGATCAGGCTCTCTCTTCTAGGGAGTTTGATTGGTGCTCACATTAATTGTCGTGAAGGGGATGTAACGACGCATTAGCCTTTGTGACAGGGTACTATCGTCGGAAGGGATGTGTAGGACAGACGGATGAGCCTTCAGTTTGCTCGGAGCAAGAAACGCTGGCTTGCACCTAGTGGCCTGGAATCTTCCATTGGTGATCTGGAGTCACTCTGTTTGGTAGTGGTACGTCTCCTAGGCGGCTCCGAAATGCAGATGTGATTTCCATCACCGTCTTGCAAGGTCTTTGGAGGGTTACTGCCTCGCTCTTGCAGGGCTTCGTGAGGTTCTTCTTGTCCTTTTTGGCAAGGCGAGGGGACATGACATCAGTTTGACTGCCTTGGAGTCGTGAGGGAACGAAAAGCAATAATGTGTTCCCAGTTGAAATATTCTTTCTGATCCGTCTTGCCCTAGCCTCTCGGTCGGCTCTTCACCAATGTTGCAACCTTCGAACGGTGGCATGAATAAAGAGGCAAAGTCTTTCGGTAGATGTTCCCCTGTGACTCTGATTGTGTCCTCAGAGTTCAGAGGTGAGGCAAGATTAGCAGGATGGATTTGAGTATCTGAATCAGGATCTGTTGTATTTTTTCAAAATGTAAATATAGAGATGTAGAAAGATTTTTTGTATTACACTTGTAACGGTCCCAGTCTTAACATTTTCCATTATCGTCATTGTCACTGTTTATCCTTAATATAATACTGAGACCCCCAATATTTTCGGCAGTATTTCCTCTAAAGGTGGAGCCCGTCATAATACAAGACTTCAATTTTTGACTAGCATCAACCTACTTATGGATTCACAACATTCCACGCAATATATATATATATATATATATATATATATATATATATATATATATATATATATATATATATATATATATATATAACATCTCGGCATGATTTCATCCACGTCAAGTTCCAATATTATTTCAACCATTATGGTAATCCATAAATCTAAACATTTCTACTCCATTATATCCATAACCTCCATCTCATGAACATGATTCAAAGTCAAATACTCATTTTCACATGCATTTCATACATTACAATGCATTACAAAAGTTTATAGCATGCATTATCATAAAAAAATTTACATAAGGTTTCTTAAACAATATACACATAAGAAGGATCATGCCAAAAGTGAAAATAATCTCCAATTGCCACCTATCCTGTATATTGGCGTTAGGCGAGTCCTTTACCTTTATCCTTACCTGAAGATGATTAATATAATAGGGTGAGCTCAACAGCTCAGTGAGTAAAATAAAATATATATGTATAACAATTATTTATATCTGTTGGAATGCATTTTGATGATAACAAATGTAATTTGTACTATTTTGTGTATTTTTAGATATTTGTTAAAAGCCTTTATCACACACACAAAATAGTCTTATTAGTCGACTTGACCCTTCCTATAGTCGACTAATACAGTTCCTAGTCAACTTATCATAAGTCTATAGTCAATTAATTCTTGTCCAGAAAAGATATCCACTCTCTGTTTTTTGAATGTAATCAATATTTATCGACTACCTTATTTCATAAGTCGACTAATAGTAGTTTTCAGAGACTTGCATATCTGTATCATATATCTGTGGTCGACTTAACCCTTTGATTAGTCGACTAACTCAGTCAAAATTGCCTATACTAGTCGACTTACTTCATGTCCTAGTCGACTTAGAACGGTTTCTGACTGTTAAAGAATATCCTATAGCATTAGCATGCATTTTTCTATCTTAGCCATATAAAGAATAAAACAAGTTCAGTTTTATCATTAACACACTTGTTAAAATATGACAGTTAAACTCCCATTCGGTCACCTCCGGTTAAACCCGGTCCCTTCCTCTAATACGTTATTCAACGTGATATTCTCCCCTTCGGTCATCTCCGTTTCAACCGGTCCCTTCCTTCAATACGTTATTCAACGTAATATTCTCCCCTTCGGTCATCTCCGGTTCAACCCGGTTCCTTCCTCCAATACGTAAGAAAATATAACTTTCATGCAATAGCAACATGCAAGGGTTCATAAGGAAAAATCAAAATAAATGATTGTCATAATTTGTACCCTCACATTATGCGAACATTACAGAAGTCATTAACGTGTATAAGTAACAACTTGCTAAATTAACAACACGCAAGCCTTTTTCAAAGTAACTAACACATTGTATCATCTTAATTTGTGTGTAACCGTATATATGCATAAAATTAGGTATTATGCTTATTCATAGAATTATTTCTTTTGAAAGGCATGAGTTTGACTATCGTGTATACACACACAAAGTTTATCAGATATGTGTAACAGTAAGCATACATGAGATTACCAATTACCTACATCATGTGAATGAATAAACATGTGTGGGATTTACTATAACATACACAAATAGGTTAGTCTATTATATACAAGAATATGAAAAATGAGACTAGCTAATACTTACACCCATGGAATTATCTATTATGTATAAAGGTATCCATACATAGAAATAGCTACAACATATTTACCATAGGATTGTCTATTATGTACACTTAAAGTCTAGAGAAACCATGTACATGTGTTCTCGTTCACACTCACATACACTTATAACTTAACAAATTTCACTTACTTCAAACTTGACAACAACCTACTATTATTTTAGAGTTTGGATATTCTACTCACTCTTAAAGAGATCATCCCCGATTAATAAGCTTGTTGTAGCGGCTATACTAGAGTCTACAAGATCATAACATCATTAGTAGATCATAAATGAAAAAGAGTAAGAATAACGTAGTAGGCCTAATGATTGCTTACCTTAATCAACCAAAAATCACCCTCTTATCTTGCTAACCTTTGCTAACATTATCTTCAAGAAATTAATCGCTCTAATGTGATGTTAGATTACCACTTTTTCAAGCTCTAATAGGCTTTTAGAGAAGATAGTATAGGCTTAGGAAAGCTTTTTTAGCAATTAAGAAGGGAAAAAAGATTGAGTGAATGAGTGAGAGAGAGTGAGTGAGTCAATGGGTGAATGGAGGAGGGAAGAGGGGCTGCTGGCTGCCCCTTGGCCGGTAGCAAGAAGAAGTGGGAAAGATTTTGGAGAAGGAGATATGAAAAGAGAGAGTGTGGAGTTGCCAAAAGAAGATTTTCTCCCATTTTTAATCTATATACATCAACTTCCTACAAGGAGATCATGTCAAGTGCCCTCTTAAAATTATTACTCTGCATCTCTACCTTACCCCTAAAGGTAAGGCTCCATACCCCCTTCATTATGCATTTGTATCCCACAAGTATGGTAGGAAGAAAGTCAAAGACACGTGTGTATTTTTACACCTATACACATTTTATACTTGTATATGTATGGTATAAGGTTTTAGTGTAAATACCCTTCATGGATTCTTGTCTCTATATTATTCCTCTAAGGCAATATAAAGTCTCAAGTATATTAACTGGTGATTAATTAAGGTAAGTGTTACAGCTCTACCCTCCTTTAGGAAGTTTCGTTTTCGAAACTCAACGTACCTTGGAATAAATGTAGATAGTCTTCTGCATCTCATCTTCTACCTCCCAAGTTGCTTCTTTTATATATTGATTCCTCCATAAAACCTTGACCAAGGAAATAAATTTACTTCTCAATTGTTTCTCCTTGCGATCTAAAATTTGTACTGGCCCTTTCGTGTATGTCATGTCTTTTTGTATTTGCAGAGGTCTATAGGAGATTATATGGTCAGGATCAGGTATGTACTTCCTTAACTGAGAGACATAAAATACATTATGTATTCTCTTCAAAACAGGAGGTAAGGCTAAACGATAAGCAACCGGTCCAATTCTATCCAATATCTCAAATGGTCCAACATATCTAGGAGCTAATTTGTTCCTATTGCCGGTACGTTTCACTCCCTTCATTGGAGATACCTTTAGGAAAACTTTATCCCCTACCTCAAATTCCAATGGTCTGCGGCGTTTATCTGCATAAGCTTTCTGCCTGCTCTGGGCTACCTTCATCCTTTCCTTAATTAACTTAATCTTATCAGTAACTTCTTGAATTATGTCAGGACCGAATATCCTCCTATCCCCAACTTCCTCCCAACAGATCAGTGATTTACACTTTCTACCATATAAATCTTCAAACAGAGGCATGCCGATAGTGGACGGATAACTATCATTATAAGAAAACTCCACTAAAGGTAAATAGTTATCCCAGTTTCTCCCAAAATCTAATACACAAGTTCTCAACATATCTTCCAGTATTTGAATAGTCGTCTCTGACTGTCCATCTATTTGGGGGTGTGCCACTGTGCTGAGCTGTAACTTAGTGCCCAAAGTTTCGGATAGGCGTCTCTAAAATCTAGATTGAAATTTAGGATCCCAATCTGATACAATAGACTCAGGTACTCTACGTAATTTAACTATTTCTTGAATATATACTTAAGCCAGTCTCTCCATAGAATAATTGATCTGGATGGGTAGAAAGTGGGCAGATTTAGTAAGTCTATCTACTACTACCCAGAGTGTATCTAGTCCTTGAGATGTCCGAGGAAGTCTAGTAATAAAATCCATGACAATGTGACACCATTTTCATTCAGGAATTGGTAATAGTACGAGCAATCCTAGGGGCTTCTTATGTTCTTCTTTCACTTGTTGACATACTAAATACTTGTGGACAAAATTAAAAATATCTATTTTCATTCCATCCCACCAGAAGTTATGTCGCAGATCCTGATAAATTTTTGTGCTTCCCGGATGAGCTGTATACAGGGTACAATGAGCTTCATTCATTATTTCTTCTTTATCTCTGCCACATCAAGCACACATAATCTGTGTCTAAATTTCAGTATATTATTTTCAATTTTAAACTCCTCGAGTTCTCCTTCTAGTACTTTTTGCATAATTTTTCTTATTTGAGCATCTCTTTGTTGGGCTTCTTTGATTTTGTCATATAAATCAAATTGAATACTTACTTGATTCAATTGATTTCTAGCATTGGATGGATCAATGACTCGCACCTCTACTTGCATTTCTTCCAGATCTCTTAATAATCTCGTTTGGCAAGTCATAAGGGCGACCACTGATCCTCTTGATTTTCGGCTCAAGGCATCAGCCACCACATTGGCCTTTTCAGGGTGGCAGTGGATAGTAATATCATAATCCTTCATTAGTTCTAACAATCTTCTCTGCCGCATATTCAGTTCTTTTTGTGTGAAAATGTACTTCAAACTCTTATGGTCAGTAAAGATTTCACAAGGCACTCCATACAAATAATGTCGCCAAATCTTCAAGGCAAAAATCACAGCAGCTAATTCCAAATCATGAGTAGGGTAGTTTCTTTCATGAATTCTCAATTGTCGGGACACATAGGCAATAACTCTCCCATATTGCATTAACACACATCTCAATCCCAATTTTGACGTATCACTATAAATGATAAATCTTTCAGTTTCTGATGGTACAATTAGAACATGAGCAGATGTCAGCCTCATTTTAACTTCAAAGAAGCTCTTATCTTGTTCTTCTCCCCACACAAACTTCTTATTCTTTCTACTTAATTGCATCAATGGTACCACAATTTGAGAGAATCCTTCCACAAATCTTCTGTAGTATCCGGCTAACCCAAGAAACTTCGAACTTCAATAACAGTTGTGGGTCTAGGTAAGTCTTTGATTGCTTCAATCTTCATCAGATCTACTGATATTCCTTCCTTGGATATAATATCGCCAAGAAATCCTACTTGTTCCAATCAAAATTCACATTTCTTTAATTTAGCATAAAGTTGTTTCTCCCTTAAGATTTGGAGGATAGTTTTAAGATAATTTTTATGATCTTCCCTATTTTTTGAATAAATCAAAATATCATCGATGAATACCACCACAAACTGATCAAGATATGGTTGAAACACTCGATTCATCAGGTCCATAAATGCCGCTGGGGCATTAGTGAGTCCAAAAGGCATGACTAGGAATTCAAAATGTCTGTATCTTATTCTAAAAGCCGATTTAGACACATCTTCTGGCTTGACCTTTACTGATGATATCCTGACCTAAGGTCTATCTTAGAAAATACACAATACCCTTGTAGTTGATCAAATAAGTCATCAATTCGAGGAAGTGGGTACCAATTTTTAATAGTGACCTTATTCAACTCCCGATAGTCGACACATAATCTCATGCTTCCATCCTTCTTAACAGATAATACTGGTGCTCCCCAGGGCAATACACTCGGTCGGATGAAACCTTTATCTAACAATTCTTGTAGTTGTGTTTTAAGTTCTTCATTTCGGCGGGGGCCATATGATATGGTGCCTTTGAGATTGGGGCAGTACCTGACATCACATCTATTGCAAATTCTACATCTTGATTTGGGGGCAAATCTGGTAAATCTTCCGGGAATACATCTGGAAACTCATTTACAACTGGAATAGTCTCAATTTTGATATCAGTTCCATTTGTGTCCAAAACTGAAGCCAGAAATCCTTATCATCCCTGCCTCATTAACTTGGTGGCTCTAATGGCCGATATGTTCGGTATATCATGACTAACTTTTACCCCTTCAAAAATAAACTTCGAAACTCCTCCTATTTTAAAGATGATCCTCTTCCTATTACAATTCACATGTGCGCTATAAGCGGACAACCAATCCATTCCTAGTATTGCATCAAATTCCATCTCGCCCAGCTTAATCAAGTCAATAGATGTTTCCATCTCCCCAATCATCACTTCACAGTTTATATATTTAGTGCTAGTTATTATCTTTACCCCTATGGGTGTGGATATAACAACTGAAATCCTAAGAGTTTTGTTGTTTGATTCAATTTATATGCAAAAGCACTAGATATGAATGAATGAGTAGCTCCAGGATCAAACAATGCACGAGCAATATATCCTGATATGGAGATCATACCTTCCACTACTGCATTCGAGGCCATCGCTTCTCGATGGGTCACGCAAATGCTCTTCCTTGAGCCCGTGATTGTTGTACAGATGATTGACTCACAGCAGGTCGCGGTGCATTACTAGGCTGCCTAAAATTACTGGCTGGTCCCCTAAGAGGGTTTATTCTCATAGCTGACCTCCCACTTCCTCTACTAGGCCCTTGGCTTCCGCGCTTCGTTGGACAATTTTTCTTTAAATGTCCTATTCCTCCAGAATTATAACAAATTCTCTCTTGAATGCAGTTTTCAAAATGGTTCATCTTACACTTCTGGCACCAAGGGGCCTCCGAGATTCTAAGGTGGGACACAGATGTAGTATGTGCTTTCTGAAAAGTGTCCTTGTTCCTTAACCATGATCCTCCGCCTCTGGCCCATTCTCCCCTTTGAAAAGTTGCATTAAACCCGAATGTTTTATTACTAGTAGATCCCGGTGCCACCGATACCGATGGTCGCTGATATCGGGGATACTTTGAGATGGATATTTCCTTCGTCCAGTTTTCTCGACTTTCTTGTATATCCATTTCCACCTCCAAGGCTTTTTTCACAGCCTGAAGATAATTTCTTAGTTGTAGGGGAATCAATTTACCTCTAATTTCTGGTTTCAGACCCTTCACGAATCTTTTAGTTTTTTCTGCTTCACCCTTTACCAAGATATCAGTATATCTGGATAATTGGATAAACCTCATATTAGGATACATTCATCTGACCTTGTCGTAACTCCAGAAACTCTGACGCCATCTTATCTCTGGCCATCTCTGGAATATATTTTTCAGTGAATTCATTCACTAAGAATTTCCCGGTAATTTGTTCTCTTGTACTTTTCACACTATCTTTTACTGCTCTCCACCAGTACTCTGCTTCCTTTTGAAATATAAAGGAAGAGAAGGATACCCTCTGCTCATCAGTACAATTCATTACATCCAGAATCTTTTCTATCTGGAGGAGCCATCCTTCAGCCTGTAAGGGATCCACCTCTCCTACAAATACAGGTGGTTTCATCTTTTGAAACTATTCTAAAGCTCGGTGGGCATTGTTATCATTAGTTCTTGCCATTAACTGGGTGAACCACTCCGACATAACCACCGGAGCTCCGCGACTTCCTCCCATCTATGTTTCTGAGTCTTCTGTCCGTGGAGTGAATACTCCCCATCGTACTATAGTGTGAAACATCGAGCGATAATGGCTCATCAGTGGCGCTTGATTTAGATCCATGCGTCCTTCCTATAAGTTGAGGACGTCTAGTCAACATAATTCACATGTATGAAAACAATTCAGATAAAATTCTTAGTTTCATGCAATCACTTTAGTATCTGAATTCTACATAACAACATCCGTTGTCATTTGCCAACAAGTAACTTGCTATATATATATATTCCAAAGTGGATACAAGGATATTACATTGATATATCTACCCTTTGGATATCCGAACAAACCTGCATGCATGCATACAAAATGTGCCAGGGCATATACAACAAAAACTCCTAAAATGTCCATCAACTAGCACGCTAGATTTTTACATATATATACATATCAAAAGTAATTGCCCATTGATTCATCCATCATAGGGTAGAGTCTCCCTACTCGAGTCCCTACTGGTACTGCTGCTATCCTCGTTATCATCCATGCTTTCCTCAGATTCTTCCCCTGGTAACTCGTCTCTTTCCCAACACCAGTCATCCAGATCATCATATAAATCCATGTCATCTTCCCATCAAAAAAGACATCCATAAGTAAATCCTCTCCTGGACCCTTCCCTTAATGCACTCGTATCCCCCGTCTCTCCTACATCTAGGGAATCTCCGACTATACTCTCCGTATCGGTGATGGTCAAATCAGGCTCATTAGACGCCTGAGACTCAATCTCCTCATGGTTTATGTATACTGGGACTGAGAGTATGATCTCCGGGTCGGTCTCATCAGACTCATAATCCCAATCCATGGAACCTGCCATCCAGTTTCGAAATATCCGAGCTGAAAATCGACCAATATATGCAAGAGTCTCCCATCTAAATATAAATAAGGAGTCATATCAATCTCAACTCGTATAAATAGTCTCGATATACTGTTATTATCATACAACAAGAAAGAAAGCAATATATATATACACACAGTTACACTTAGCTTTTCAATTCATTTGTTTCGTTTGCTGTATTCTACCCGTAAGTTTCATGTTTCAGAATAACTTAGGTTCAATAGATAATTCAATGTATTCCCTCGTCCCAGTGTCATAGCACCAGTAGCTGTTTCTGAGAGCCCACACTTTCAGCCAAATCACCTGAATCGGGACGTGCGGGCACCCAGATTCTGATGCGAGAAAATAATCAATTACCGCTTGACTCACAGTTAATCTGTTACATAAAACCCACTACCTTACTATAATCATTCAAGGTCGATCATATAAATAATACTCACACATACATACACATTAAACCTAACAATTCTATTCTCTCCTACCTTCGACTTAACCTTCTCCTTCTACGTATAACCTTTGCTCTGATACTAACTGTAACGATTCCATTCGTAATATTTTTTATTATCATCATTGTCACTATTTATCCTTAATATAATACTGAGATTCCCAATATTTTCGACAGCATTTCCTCTAAAGGTGGAGCCCGTCACAATACAAGACTTTAATTTTTGGCTAACATCAGCCTACTTATGGGTTCACAACATTCTACGCAATATATATAACATCCCGGCATGATTTCATCCACGTCAAGTTCCAATATTTATTTCAACCAAACTCAGTATGAAAATCCATAAATCTACACATTTTCACTCCATTATATCCATAGCCTCCATCTCATGAACATGATTCAAAATCAAATACTCATTAACACAAGAATTTCATACATTACAATGCATTACAAAAGTTTATAGCATGCATTATTATAAAAAATTTTACATAGGGTTTCTTAAACAATATACACATAAAAAGGATTATGCCAAAAGTAAAAATGATCTCCAGTTGCCACCTATCTCGTATATTGGCGTTAGACGGGTCATTTACCTTTATCCATACCTAAAGATGATTAATATAATAGGGTGAGCTCAACAGTTCAGTGAGTAAAATAATATATCTATGTATAACAATTACTTATATCTGTTGGAATTTATTTTGATGATAACAAATGTAATTTGTACTATTTTTGTGTATTTTTAGATATTTGTTAAAAGGCTTGATCACACACACAAAATAATCTTATTAGTCGACTTGACCCTTCCTGTAGTTGACTAATACAGTTACTAGTCGACTTATCATAAGTCTATAGTCGATTAAGTCTTATCCAGAAAAGATATCCACTCTCTGTTTTTTGAATGTAATCAATATTTGTCGACTACCCTATTTCATAAGTCGACTAATAGTAGTTTCTCGACTAATAGTAGTTTTCAGAGACTTGCATATTTGTATCATATATCTGTGGTCGACTTAACCCCTTGATTAGTCGACTAACTCAGTCAAAATTGCCTATACTAATCGACTTACTCCATGTCCTACTCGACTTAGAACAGTTTCTGATTGTTAAAGAATATTCTATAGCATTAGCATGCATTTTTCTATCTTAGCCATATTAAGAAAAAAACAAGTTCAGTTTTATCATCAACACACTTGTTAAAACATGACAGTTAAACTCCCTTCGGTCACCTCCGTTAAAACCCGGTCCCTTCCTCCAATACGTTAGTCAACGTAATATTCTCTCATTCGGTCATCTCCGATTCAACCCGGTCCCTTCCTTCAATACGTTATTCAACGTAATATTCTCCCCTTTGGTCATCTCCGGTTCAACCTGGTTCCTTCCTCCAATGCGTAAGAAATATAACTTTCATGCAATAGCAACATGCAAGGGTTCATAAGGAAATATCAACATAAATGATTGTCATAATTTGCACCCTCACATTATGCGAACATTATGGAAGTCGTTAACGTGTATAAGTAACAACTTGCTAAATTAACAACACGCAAGCCTTTTTTCAAAGTAACTAACACATTATATCATCTTAATTTGTGTGTAACCGTATATATGCATAAAATTAGGTATTATGTTTATTCATATAATTATTTCTTTTGAAAGGCATGAGTTTGACTATCGTGTATACACACACAAAAGTTTATCAAATATGTGTAACGGTAAGCATACATGAGATTACCAATTACCTACATCATGTGAATGGATAAACATGTGTGGGATTTACTATAACATGCACAAATAAGTTAGCCTATTATATACAAGAATATGTATAAATGAGACTAGCTAATACTTACACCCATGGGATTATCTACTACGTATAAAGGTATCAATACATGGAAATAGCTACAACATATTTACCATAGGATTGTCTATTATGTACACTTAAAGTCTAGAAATCATGTACATGTGTTATCGTTCACACTCACATACACTTATAACTTAACAAATTCCACTTTGCTTCAATCTTGACAACTACCTTCTATTATTTTAGAGTTTGGATGTTCTACTGACCCTTGAAGAGATCACCCCAATTAACAGCTTGTTTTACTGACTATATTAGGCTCTACAAGATCATAACAACATCATTAGTAGACTATAAATGAAAAAGAGTAAGAATAACGTAGTAGGCCTAATGATTGCTTACCTTAATCAACCAAAAATCACCCTCCTATCTTGCTAACCTTGGCCAACACTATCTTCAAGAAATTAATCGTTCTAATGTGATGTTAGATTATCACTTTTTCAAGCTCTAGTAGGCTTTTAGAGAAGACAATATAGGCTTAGGAAAGCTTTTTTAGCAACTAGGAAGGAAGGGGAAAAAGAGTGAGTGATGAGTGAAAGAGAGGGTGAGTGAGTGAATGGGTGAATGGAGGAGGGGCGAGGGGACTGCTGGCTGCCGCTCCGTCAGCAGGGGAGAGGGGGTTGCTGGCTGTCCCTTGGCCGGCAGCAGGAAGAAAAAAGGGGGAAAGATTTAGGAGACGAAGAAATGAATAGAGAGAGAGGAGAGAGAGAGAGAGAGAGAGAGAGAGAGAGAGAGAGAGAGTGTGTGTGTGTGTGTGGAGTTGACAAATGAAGATTTTCTCCCATTTTTAATCTTATATATATCAACTTCCTATAAGGAGATCATGCCAAGTGCCCCCTTAAAATTATTACTCTACATCTCTACCTTACCCCTAAAGGTATGGCTCCATACCCCCTTCATTATGCATTTGTACCCCACAAGTATGGTAGGAAGTATGGTAGGAAGAAAGTCAAAGACACATGTGTATTTTTACACCTATACACATTTTATACTTATATATGTATGGCATAAGATTTTAGTATAAATACACTTTATGGATTCTTGTCCCCATATTATTCCCCTAAGGCAATATAAAGTCTCAAGTGTATTAACTGGTGATTAATTAAGGTAAGTGTTACAACACTTGTCAGATGAAACCAAATAAATTTAATGGAATGATTTTCGGAATGAACATATCTTTCGGAATGGAAACATCTTTTAGAATGGAAATAGCTTTTGGAATAGAAATGGTTACGCTCAAATCTTGCCTGGTTTATTTTACTATAAGCTTTGTGAAATTAATATGACTATGCCTCTTCGAAGTATTGATCTCTATCTCTGATATGGTTGGTTGGCACGAGTGCTGGTGAGTTTGCGTTGTTGTTTCTGTGTGAGGGTAATCCTATCAATGGTACCTGTAAACTTTAGACTCCGAGTGGGGATACTCTCACAACAAAGGGTTTCAACTACTCGTAGGCTAATAAAAGGGAGCATGTAGGCTAGTGCTTCCGTTGTCGTCTTCGAGTGAGGGACACTCTCACAACGGAAACATACAAACATCAGAGGTGCTAATGGGGGACACTCCAATTAGCGGGGTTTGGACTCTGAGCGGGGGACTCTCTCACAGTGGAGGGTTTCGACTGCCAGTAGGCTAATCGAGAGGAAACCCGTAGGCTGGTGCTTGTGTTGCCATCTCCGAGTGGGAGACACTCCCACATCGAGACGTACAAGCATTAGTGATTCTGATAGGGGACACTCCCATCAGCGGATCAGAGACTCCGAACAGGGGACACTCTCACAACAGAGGATTTTGACTGCCCATAGGCTAATCGAGAGGGAACCTATAGGCTGGTGCTTGTATTGCCATCTCCGGTGAGGGACACTCCTACATCGAGAAGTGCAAGCGGTAGGGATTCTGATGGGGGACATTCCCATCAACGGGGTGTGGACTCTAAGCAGGGGACACTCCCACAACGGAGAATTTTGGCTGCCTGTAGGCTAACTGAGAGGGAGCCTGTAGGCGGGTGCTTGCATTGTTATCTCTGAGTGGGGGGACATTCCCACATCAGGACGTACAAGCGTTAAGGATTCTGATGAGGATACTCTTATTAACGGGGTGAGTTGAAACGAGTAAGAGCATTTTTTAGTATCATGACCGCCCATAGTCGCAGTTCATTAAAATTGCATGAAATATTATCCCACCAATCTACAACTATTGTGGCAGCTATGTGAATATCGAATTTATAAAATATCTGCAAAATAAATCATTAACCATTGTATTTCATTATTTTTTTTACACTGTACATTTGTAATACAAAGAAAATTATACGGTTGCCCCACATTAAATTTCATTTTTCTATTCATTTCAGTTTCTTTATTAAACTTATATGAATTGAAAATAACGCGAAAATAAACAATAAAAAAACTATATATTATAACCAATTTTTTAGGTTTCACGCATGATTTTTACCTTTTTCGGCTGCTAGTTTTTTTTGCTCATCATCTTGATCCAATCTTTTTTTTCCTTTATATTTCAGTGTGGATGGATTAGAAAATTTATAACTGCAGATAAGTTCAACGAAAATTTCTCTGTAAATTACAACTATTTTCGGTAAAAATTTGTTGTGCATGAGTATTTGCTATGCTAAAAGTAAAAATGGGGATATTTTGGTCAACTTGATTAACGGTTCTTTAGGCAAAATTTTTTGGTTTTTTAGTGCCTATAGTCTGCCACCGATATGTGACATAGATTGGGCCACATCACCGCCAGCTAAGAATTCTCTCAGCTGGCGGCTAAGGTACAGAAACCCCGTGTGTGTGTGTGTGTGTGTGCCCGATCCGGCGTAATTCTTTTGGTTCATGTAGCCTACCCCAAATACTTGGGGAAAATGGCTTTGTTGTTGTTATGTGTGTGTGAGTAATGATCCGGTGAGAAAGCAAGCTTATGTGAGAAGATAAGAAAGAAGCATTGAAACCGTCGGATTAGTTTCTGGATGATTGAGATTAGATTTTGAGGAAATAAAATTAAAACCCAAAAACTAAGTTAATCAAAACTTAACCAATCCAAAAACTAATTTTTGACCACCCAAAGATAATCCTATGACTCATGTGCTTCTTTCTCATCTTCTCACCTAAGCTAGTTTTCTCACCGGATTGACGTTATGTGTGTGTGTATTTAACTGTTTATGAAAATGATCCACTAAAAAAAAAAAACGAGAGGTCAAGAGATGCCATATATCGACGATTGAACAAAGTTGAACCTATGTTTCTAAGGAAAACATGAAGAGAACCAAGCAAAGAATTAAATAAAAGGGACATAAATGCATTAATACAAGAACCAGAGAGAATAGACAAAGGATTGCATCACAAGGAAAACCAGATCAAAAGTTGTAGAAACTCTGCAAACCACGGTTTGTGAATATTTGCGAGGAAGAAAAAGAAGAAGAGAAAAGAAGGGAGGCTGGAAAATCATAGAAAAGAAAGAAATAATCTTTAAAATAAATTGAATAACTTATCAAAACTCATCTAAAATAGTAAGCAAACTTGAGCTAGTTTAGTGTTATTCTATAAAAAAAAAAAAAACAGCCTGAAAGATTAAAAGGTTAAGGAGAACTATAAGAACAACAAAAATAAAGAAATAGAAGGAGTGGATCAAAGAAACTCCAATTTTTCAAAAATTGATTTGGTGAAGGTGGATTTGGTGTATCTAGGCTAATCTAGGAGAGAAAACTAGGATACTTCATTCCAGATTTCCATGCAAACCTATCATCACTAACCCACACCTCTCTGCTGTCATCTGATGGGATCTGAATTTTGTGGTTTCACTGCATGCATAGTAGCCCTCAGAGAATGCTATATAATGTTTCATTTGTTTACTGGAGTAGTGTCTATCATACTATTGTTGTCTGCACTCAATATTATAAATTGGGTTAATTGTAGCTTTTTCTGTACTATAGAAATGAGAGTAGATACGTCCTCTCAACTTTTTTATTAGCAGGCAGACTCTTTACTTTCATATTTTTTAATTTAAATTAGGTTAATTTCTTATGAAGAAAGGGAAGCAATTAATATAAAGAGTAATATTGCTAAAGAGTAGTTAGAGAATTTAAAAAAAAACTGAAACTAACTCAGTTTGAATTTTAAAAAAAAAATATGAAGGCAGCAGGTTGTTTGCTAATAAAAATAATTGAGGGGGTGTATATACTCTAGTGTTTAGCGTTTATGGTACATGAGGTGTTAACTCTTATAACTTTTATTGACTAAAAAGTAAGCATGAGCAATATGATAAAATGTTCCACGTGGGCTTAAATCTCCCCATCCATGATCGATAAAGCGATTTTCGAATTAAGATGCAAGGACAAATCATTCAAGTCAATGACTCGATTTCCTATCTCGTGGAAACTATTAGCAACTCTTGGAGGCTCATTTCGATCTATATGGTAGCAGAAGCAATGGGGGCTCGAGGTTCATGTATCTTAACATGATAATGCCATGTCAACCTTCCCCCATTCACCTTCTTAAGTTGAGTTCTTGTAGTGGTCGGATTTTAACCCTCATCAAGATCGTGACATGTGTTCCACCTCCAGGGGGGCATCGCTTCTCTTCCAGCAGGCCCAGCTTACATACAAGTCTAACATGAGCCCAGGAAGAAAGCCTCGTGCACATGGGCCCAAGAAGAAAGCCTCACCCTGAGCCCACATCTGATCAGATATCACTCACCAGGATCCACTACTTAACCGGAGTTGTGCCACTCTCCGTAACGCTAATAATCGGTACAAGGCGTTGGCCCGGAGGCCTTCCTCTCTAGTTTTGATGATGATTAACTCATGTAGTTATGTTTACTAATTATCTTGTGATTTTAGTTTCAGATCATATAACAAGATATTAGTTGGTGATTGCTTCAAAAAGAGGAATTTGGAAGCTTTCACTTGGTGATTCCCGAGCCCGAGCATCAAGATCACACATAGCCATGCTCGTTGGATCACGGAGTTTGGATCGAGTCGACTTGAAGATGAAGATCGTCAGGAAGACTTAGGTATCCATAGTTTAGTGTGTTTAGATCCATTTGTAAAGATAAGAATAGTTGATATGCTCAAGTGCACAACACACACGTTTTATGGTTTTTCGGTTTTTAGTTTAACCGATATTTGTTTTCATGAATAGATTGATCAAAACAAATTTCAATGGTTTATATGTATAGTAGATGTATTCTTTCTATACATGCATGCTTAAACTTTTTAAACAAACTTATTTTGACTTTCCTATTCATGTGTTGAAAAATCCAAGTTTGATAAGATATAAGTTTTGGTTTTTGGTAAAAATGATTAGACACAAAAATAGTCTAACTTGCTTGATATTTGAGTTGAAATTTTATCACATGTTTATATATCAATGCAAAATGTTAAAACTATTTTTGGGGACTTTTACAAGACTTAAAAGAATTTTTAAAAATATTTTTAACATGTGTTTCTGACCGAGACTGTGGCTGACAGGCGAGGTCGGTCGACCGCAGGGTCGACCGCACCAAAGGCCGGTCGACCGTTGCGGTCGACCGACGTGCACAGCCTTGTGCACGTTTGGCAGGCACAGGCACGGTCGACCGGACCGGTCGACCGGACCAGAGAGCTTTGCTCTCTGTATCTGGGCGGTCGGCCGGATGCCCCGACGGTCATATTTCTGACCATTGGCGGTCGACCGGTCCGGTCGACCGCAAGCCTGTCAGGCTGCCAGATCAACCTAACGGCTAGTTTTTCTGTTTGGCCTATATAAACCCCATTTCTTTGGGATTTTGGCTAAGTTTTTCTGAGCTAATTTTCCCCACTCTCTGGTATTAAAAAGAAGTTTTCAAAAGTGTTTAAAGAGCAAAAAAATCAATCTTATTTGTTTTTAAGTGTTTTGTTTATTTCAAAGAAATTAGGATTTTAGGAAATAGTTTTTGATCTAAACTTCTATATCTATTTTGGTGTTTTCCCAAGAGAATTTCTTTGATCAAAACACTTATTTTTCCACACTTGAGCTTATCATCTATCCTATTCTATAGGATCTTTTGTTTTGTGGGAAAAGAGAGATTGTTTGTGGTTGAAAGATACCACCAAGTTGTAAACCCTTATTCTTGTTGGGTTGCTCCCTCTTTGGTAGAGGTTGAGGTTTGTGTTTGCTCCCTCTTTTGTGAGGTGGAGTTTGGTTGTTGGCTACGGGCCTTATCCCTCTTCGGTAGAGGTGGATTGTGGTTGTATTGCCTCGGTGGCATTGTAAGGTTGAGAGAGGAGTTCGGTACTCCTTAGTGGATTAGAAATCCATCTCGGTGAAGGCGGGGACGTAGAGCTAGGGGCTCGAACCTCGGAACATATCATTGTGTTTGTGTTTGATCCACTTGTCTCTAAACTCTCTCTCTTTTATTTGTGCAAAGCACCATTCATTTCATATCATTCATTGCTTGTGTTGTGCCTTGCATATATTCATATTGCCTATTCATTTTATATGCTTGGTTTATTGTGCGTGTGCCTCACTTGTACTTAACCACAAGAGCTTCATATAGCACCTCAACGCATATCTAGGGGAATCAAGAGGAGTTAGTCCAGAGCCCTTCACGGGGAATTCGGCTACACTTGTGTGTTGTACTAAGTGTGATTGCAAATTGTCTTAGCTTCCGCATTTAGCGCATTTAGTTCCTAGATTAGCATTTACACCTATTCACTCCCCCTCTAGGTGTTTTTTCAATTGGTATCAGAGCCTACGCTCCTGATACTTTAGGTTTAACAACCTAAGAGTGAGATCCTTGTTTGCTAATCTATCATTTGCATTTGCTTGTTTGCATACATATAGCTTGGACCCATGGACTTCATGACCCCACCTATGTTTGACCCTTCCAACATCATTGTTTGAAAGACTAGGATGTCCGTTTATTTACTAACCCTAGGATATAAGGTTCACCTTGCCATTACCAAGGAATCCTTCCTTAGTGATAACAAGCATATAGGGGCCAATGCACAAGCCCTTGAGGCCATTAGAAGCACGCTACCTAAAGAATATCTTATGCATGTTTCTAATTTTGATTCCGCCTTTGCAGTGTGGAACAAGTTGCAACCACCACCACCTCTGAGCTTCAATTACAAATCCAACAAGAAAAGGAATCTAGTGGAGACAGTGTTTTTAAATATCGGATATCGGCGATATACCGGTCGACAAAATTATGTACCGGATACCGGATACCGGGTGGTATCTCGCGATATGGTACTAAATACCGGTTGATATATCAATAGTAAATACATATAAGACATTATTAAAAGAAATAAGTTATTATCCAAACATCATATAAAAACACCATTGAAATACCATAATGAACATAGAATAAAATAAAATAATCTCTCAAGCAAAAAAATAATTATTATCCAAATAAGTAACTATAAGGGCCGATATATCGGATATTTCATCTCGGATATCGGCCGATATATCGGCCACGTGGCGATATATCGGCCAATATCGGTTCAAAACGATATCCGATAAATTTTTGCACTTATCGTATCGTTTTGTATAAAATACCGATATCTCGGCCGATATACCGGTATATCGGCCGATATTTAAAACAATGAGTGGAGATGAATTCGAGTCACAACAATGCTATTGATCCAAGGGAATAACTCCCTTGAGGTACATTCGGATACTCAACTAGATAGTGCTTGCTCTTCATTTGATGATCATGATTATATGGATGTCAATGCTTTAAATGAAGAGTTGTCCATTGTTTGTGAAAAACTCCTTGAAAAATATAAAGTTTTGAAAAAGAAAACTTGTAAAATAAATAAAGAAAAAGAGGATTTGTTTTCAAGACTTGAGTTGGTTTTGCAAGAGAAGGTTGAGATTGCTAATGAAAGGGATGCATTGAAATCTCAACTTAACCTTGCACTTAAAGAAAATGAAATTTTAAAATCTAAAAATAATTGTGATGATGTGTTAAAGAAAAATGAGTTTTTATCTTCAAAAGTTGATCTTATTTTAAAAGATAATGACTCTTTGAAAAGAGAAATTGATTTCATTTCAAAAGAATTGGAAATTTGTTTAAATAAAAATAAATCTTTGAAAAATGATTTGTCTTCACATGTTTGCCATGCTAGGGTAGTATCTCACACTTCACCCATTGCATGTACCTCTTCTTCTAGGATTAATGATGATATTTGTTTGCTTAAGAAGAGTGTAGATTGTTTGGGCTCCACTTTGAGCCAATGTGTAGTGGGTCATACACGTTTGGAAATCTTGTTTCGAAAGAAACAAGTTCCATCTATTATGCATACACACCCCCCACGGCATACACATGCTCCTCACGGACACCATCACACTATGTATGCTCATGTGTACACTTGTACACATTGTGGACGTAAGGGCCACCTTGCTAAATTTTGTTATGATAGATTACATACTTCAAATTTAGCAAATAACTTTGTTTGGGTTAGAAATGGTACTAACCCCCATGGACCCAAAAAGTTGTGGGTACCAAAGACCACCCTCTTGTTTATGATGTAGGTGTGGGCTCTCGCATGACGTGAGAGTTTAGGTACCTTGGAGTGGATGTGTTCCGTACTTAAAGGAAACATTTTGGATGCATCACTTTCAAGGGATGTTTGGTGGGAAGACCACCATATTTTGGAGACAAGGAGAGTTGCTTCTTCAGTTTTGGTGACAATCCTTTACTCCCGTTTTATTTACATGCTTTTCATATTCATTGTTTATAGCATGTTTCATTGTTTATTGATTATTATGATAATGCCATATTTATTAGATTCTTGACATGCATGTATAGCCCTTTGAGACACCCATGTTTAAAATGGACTATTATTTTGTGTTCTCGTATATGTTTAGCTATCATGTACATCATAGTTCTAATGACATGTGGATTTACATAATAATCATGTTTAGTTTTGTCATGATGATTTTATCTTGTTTTTGATGCTTCATGATTTGATTACATGTTTAGATGTTAGTTTTCACTAAAACTAGGTATATACTTGTGCATATAGTGGGCCACAAGTAAATCTATATATGTTTGAGCTTGAATGCTTATTTGAACCCATTAGATGTGCTAGTATAGTCTAGTTTTGATGATCCATGCATTTTAAACTTGTATTCCCATTTTGGTTTTGTTTTATGATCATGTGTTGTTTAACTTCATGTATATGTCTATTTTATCCAAACTATTGTTTATACATATACATCCTTTTGAGCCACGTGCCTTCATGCATATATCTTTGTGGACTCTTTGTGTTTGGATATGTATGTATAATTTAGTTTGTATAGGACAAACATATACCTTGAAGATTAAATAAGTTTTGATGATTTTCTTGTTTAAAGGAATATTGAGCTTAATGGTACATCTTTCATGATTATAATCTTCACATCTTATTTTTACACTCACATTTATTGATTACTCATGTTCTTATTTTCATGAGTCATATTTATGCTTAATTGATTATGAGTGTTGACTATTTTGTGAATTTCATATTTTCATGAAAAATAATTTTATTTTATTCCTTACTTGAAGGATTTCATACTAGTTTACAAATTTTTCATATAACTAGTTGTTCTTCATTTTGGTAGAGTTTTCAAACACACTTTATTTTTAAATCTTTTTTTTGAAAACCCCTACCATCCAAGGGCGGTTGGTTGGGAGACCATGCCTTGTGTATGCTTTACATTGAAAATCTTTTAAACATAAGCATGTGTTGGGAGGTTAGGAATATGAGTTATACTTTAATATTATTGTTGTTTCAATTGGTATCAATCTTGATTTTTCTTATATACTCATATATGTTTGCATGTATGTATGCCTTCAATTTCAATAGTATCAATTTCGATTGGTATTAAATTTTTCATACATATATATTTTGTTTATGCTAAGCTTGAGCTTCAACTTTATTTCAATTGATTCAATTTTCAATTGGTTTCTTATACAAGCTTATGCATGTGTTTTGTTGGTATTTCATAAAGGGGGAGAAAATTCGATTTTCATATTTCAATTGGTATTTGTATTTTCACTCCCTTACTTTATGATAGAAAATAGTCTTTTCATTTGATATCATATACTTAAAAAGAAAAATACTCTCTTTTGATATCAAGATGGTTATTTGAATGTTTTAAAATTGGTATCAATAAGTTTGATCATTGTTTTCAAAATTGATATCAAAAATAAAAATTTTGTTTAAAAATAAATACAAAAGTTTTGACTTGTATTGCCTATATGCAAGGAGAGCTTAACATCTCTTCTACATATAGATTCATGATGAGTGTATCTTGTATTGAGGAGCTTGACATCTCTTCTTTATGTGATACACGTGTGTAGGGGGAGCTTCACATCTCCTCTTATGCATTGCATAGTGTACGTTATGTGAATTAGGGCTTGTCATCCCTCCTTCATGTAATGTATCTATGTAGGGAAGCTTCACATCTTCCTCTTCATGAATGTATTAGCATATACCACTTATTTATTGATCTATGTTTACTTTCAATTGGTATCAAGATGCTACCTTAACATATTTTCAATTGGTACCTTAATTGATTGTCACCCCTATTTGGTTTTGTTTTTGTTTTAGACAAAAAGGGGGAAAACATTGTCTTTATTAACCCTTTTGTTGATTCATTGTTTCAAACAAAAAGGGGGAGAAATTTTATTGATTTAGTTTTGCTTTTACCCCTTTATTGATGATTGTTTCTTTGTATTAAAAAGGGGAGAAGATTTTGTTTTGTTTTGGTTTTTACCCCTTTGTTGATGATTGACAAAAAGGGGGAGAAAGATTTTGAGTTTGTTTGAGTTTTATATATGCATATTTATGTTTTGCATATATTAAGTTTAATTTAGTTTAATTTTAATTGGTATCTAGAGCATGTTTTATTTTTGAACATTTCATTGGTATCTAGAGCCTTTTATTGTTTATGCATGATTATGCATTGTCATTCATTGCATATTTATTATTTATTTGTTTATGCATGAGTTAAGGGGGAGCTTCTTTGAAGCTTAACTTTAATCCATGCATATGTAACTCCATGAGTTTTGTCATCATCAAAAAGGGGGAGATCGTTGGCCCGGAGGCCTTCCTCTCTAGTTTTGATAATGATTAACTCATGTAGTTATGTTTACTAATTATCTTGTGATTTTAGTTTCAGATCATGTAACAAGATATTAGTTGGTGATTGCTTCAAAAAGAGGAATTTGGAGCTTTCACATGGTGATTCCCGAGCCCGAGCATCAAGATCACACATAGCCATGCTCGTTGGATCACGGAGTTTGGATCGAGTCGACTTGAAAATGAAGATCGTCAAGAAGACTTAGGTATCCATAGTTTAGTGTGTTTAGATCCATTTGTAAAGATAAGAATAGTTGATATGCTCAAGTGCACAACACACACGTTTTATGATTTTTCGGTTTTTAGTTTAACCGATATTTGTTTTCATGAATAGATTGATCAAAACAAGTTTAAATAGTTTATATGTATAGTAGATGTATTCTTTCTATACATGCATGCTTAAACTTTTTAAACAAACTTATTTTGATTTTCCTATTCATGTGTTGAAAAATCCAAGTTTGATAAAATATAAGTTTTGGTTTTTGGTAAAAATGATTAGACACAAAAATAGTCTAACTTGCTTGATATTTGAGTTGAAATTTTTATCACATGTTTATATATCAATGCAAAATGTTAAAACTATTTTTGGGGACTTTTACAAGACTTAAAAGAATTTTTAGAAATATTTTTAACATGTGTTTCTAACCGAGACTGTGGCTGACAGGCCAGGTCGGTCGACCGCAGGGCCGACCGCACCAAAGGCCGGTCGACTGTAACGCCCCGATTCCACGGATACGGGGACGTCACTGCAACGTATATACGTAAGTCCGAATTACCTTCCCGTATATACGCTAAGCATCAGTACAGACAAGAATCAGAGTACGGAAGCAGTGGTGCATTATACATTCCAACACATATATACAATTACAGAATTATCACCAGATGTGATCCAATATTATAATAATATTATATCACAGATGCGCAAATGCGAGAGTACAAAAGATATACAATATATATGAACGGTACAAAAGGGAGCTCACATACAAGTATACAAGGAAAAGTACAAGTATGAATAGAAAAGGACACTTACGAGTTTAAAAAGGAAAACTCGAGAGACTCACAGGGGGCCTGGAAGGATGTGGCTCAGGACGGTCGGCTGGAGATCCACGCTACTGCTGCGTTACTCTGAACACACGCTCCTAGCTCCAAGATCTGGACGTGAGAATCCAGGGGAGTCAAATAATACTCCCCAGGCGAGTGTAGAAGCAAAACCAAGTGGTGAAGCAGGGTGAGCACAATAATGCATATATCAAGTAGGAAATACTCAGGAGGCAGATAGGATAGAGCAGGTAAGAATAGACAGGGCATGAGAATCATAAAACAGGAAATCTGAATAAAACCAATCCGAGCTACCAGGTAGTTATAACATAATACTCATAAAACATGAAATCCGATATAAAGTCCGGGAAAAGCAAATACGGTAAGGCACATCGCGGATTCATAGCTATTTAAGATGCAGGCTTTGGTATGCGTCCCATTCCACATACCTCTACTTACAACTTAAAGAGCCGGTTATTATGACACTTCATTATTACTCGTCTGACCCATATATCTCGGTATGTGACCTGGTGTACAGCCAACTCACATACATCCATATATAAGCAAGTCGAGGTGGTTATTGGAAACAGCGGGGGTATCAACGAACTATGTTTACAGTGGGTCCCGTGCATGCCCGGGACCACGGTCCAGGGTGTTCCGTTGCATGGTGACGGAACCAGCCGCAAGGCCTAACAGGAGGGACTTATGTATGCCCTATAATAACAGGAATAAGGGAGCCAGCTCTCCCCTCGGTCCCCTGGAGGCCCTCAGGTCAGACCGGAGCATGATTGTACAATATACCTAATACCACTGTAAACACGAACACATATCGATATCCGCATGTTTCCCCCGACCCAATACAAGTTGGTCCTTTTTAGGATTCATTAGTTTAATTATCACTTTACGGGAAAAACAGGAAATAGACATGATCAGGAATCAGGAGTACATAAATACTATATAGTCAAGTCACTGCATGTAAAGCAGGAAAACAAGTCACTGATCATGACACAGAATCATAAGTCAAGGTCCCCGTAAAGATGATAATCACAAGTCAAGTTACCATGCTGGGTGTCAAGTGATAGCATGATAGGATGATGATATTAAGCAAGTAATAAGCATATCAAAGGATTGATAATAGTCAGGTAAGTCATGACATGATAAAAAGGGTCTTGCCAAATAGTGGCATGGCAGGTGGTTAGATGATAACACAGTTGCCAAGTGATATACATATGATAAATGGTAGCACATACTGACAGGTCTAAAATAATGCCAAGTGGTAATGTAAAAGCAATGACCCAAAGTCCAACAAGTCCAACGACCACGAAGGGTCGGCCACGCATAGCATAAAGCAATAAAAGATATAAAGCATGAAATACAATACATGAAGACTAGAGCGAGAATACTATCGTAATCAATGGAATGAGAAGCAAGAGGGTAGCGAGTGAGAACACTCGCCTGAGTCACCAATATGCCAAAAGATCCAAAATCCACGGAAGCTCGGGATGCGCCATAACCTGTGATATAAATATGTAGAGTGAAGAGGAGAGAGAGAAAGAGAGAAGGGAAGATGATGTTTGTCAAGTGACAAGTCAAGTAATACATATCAAGTAACGAGTCATGAAGTACAAGATACAAATACATGAACCAAGTATAAGATCCGAAGTTAAGAAGATAAGCAACTATAACAGACAGCCAATAATTAGTTGACTGGGTGGACAGGGTAGTCGACTAATAGAGGGGTTAGTCGACTAGGAAGATGGGGTAGTCGACTAATACTGTGATCCAGAGAGTTGGATTTCTGTTTCAGGAAAAGGTTAGTCGACTAGGGTCATAGGGGTAGTCGACTAACAGACATCTCAAGTCGACTAACAGTCATGTCAAGTCGACTAATACTGTGATACAGAGAGTTTGGGTTTCTGGTTCAGGGAAGGTTAGTCGACTAGGGTCAAGGGAGTAGTCGACTAATCAAGGTTTCTAGTCGACTAATAAATAACCTAAGTCGACTAAAACTGTGTTTCCAGAAAGGCTACGTTTCAACTAGGGTTTTCTAGTCGACTAATCTATAGGTCTAGTCGACTAATCGACTGGAAACAGCATACAGAACAGATTTTCTAGGGTTTGTGTTTGATGATCCAAAAATCATAAATTGAAGACACAATTGAACATGATGGATAAACTTAAGTATACTAAGAATTAATCAAGCCTTGGTGATGAAAATTACTTACCAAAAGGAGTGGTTGATGATGGAAAAGAGAGTGGAGATGTTGGTGGAGTTGATGAAGTTGTTGGAGTTGATGACCTTGTGGTGGCTTCCCATGGAGATGAAGGAGGAAGAAGATGAAGGAGAGAAGTTGGAGTAGGTGTGGTGGTGGAGATAAAGGAGATGAAGAGGAGTTGGAGAAGGTTAGGGTTTTGGTGGAGAAGAGATGGTGGAGAGAAGAAAGGAAAAATGAAATAGAAATGTAAAGGAAAAGCATTTATATGTTTTGGATTTTATGAAGGAGATGCAAATCAAATGAAAGTGAGGGGGTTTTGTGTAAAGTGGGGAGGTGAGGTGAGTGTCCTTCTCTTGGCCACTTGGCCGGCCATGGGAGAGAGAGAAAAAGAGATGGAAGTGAGTGGAAGTTGGTGGAAGTGTGTGGAGAGGAAAAATAGGAATTTTGAAAATAGAAAAAAGCTTTGGTTTGTGGAGGAAGGAAAGAAATAAAGGAAAAGGAAAAAGGAAAATAGATTATAATGAGAAGATGTTTTTCTTGGGAAAGAAGATGAAAATAATGGAAGTGGCGGATTCCCGGGATTCAGTTGCAGATGCGGAAATCTTTCGGGAAAATACCGGAATCGTCCGAAATTCAAGTATCTCGGAACGACCCGAAATAATTATCAAAAATCAAGAATATTAAACTAAGAATTATAGTGAAATCCGTTTTAAGAAATACTTTATAGTTTTAAAACTAAAAATCCCGGAACCAATTATCTACCGACTCCGGTGGAATTTTCATAAAATCATAAAATCCTCAGAAAAAGAATGTAGGTAGAAAATATAATTCTAAGGAATAAAGCCTAAAGGACCATCATGAAATTCCAAACTGTTTGAGAATTAAAAATCCAGGAATCGGTCAGCGGCACTGGCCGACACCGGTTTTGAAGACTTTCATTTTAATTCTAGAAAAATCTAGAAAATCATAGAAAATATATAATATTGGAAAATGATATTTAAAACTAAAATCGGTCAATTCTAATTATCAGAATGTCTAAATCGAGTAATACTCTAGGATCGGGCCTTCGGTTCAGACTAGGGCTGACTCCGAATCCACGAATCCAAATCCAAGACAAAACAACCACATAAGGAATTCATAATACAGAATAATTACAGAAAACAAATCGAAAAATACGATCGAAAAATCTGAATACGCAACTAAGTACGTATTCCGGGAACGGGGTATTACATCGACCGTTGCAGTCGACCGACGTGCACAGCCTTGTGCACGTCTGGCAGGCACAGGCACGGTCGACCGGACCGGTCGACCGGACCAGAGAGCTTTGCTCTCTGTATCTGGGCGGTCGGCCGAGCGGTCGACCGGATGCCCTAACGGTCATATTTCTGACCGTTGGCGGTCGACCGGGCCGGTCGATCGCAAGCCTGTCAGGCTGCCAGATCAGCCTAACGGCTAGTTTTCTGTTTGGCCTATATAACCCCATTTCTTTGGGATTTTGGCTAAGCTTTTCTGAGCTAATTTTTTCCCACTCTCTGGTTTTAAAAAGAAGTTTTCAAAAGTGTTTAAAGAGCAAAAAGATCAATCTTATTTGTTTTTAAGTGTTTTATTTATTTCAAAGAAATTAGGGTTTTGGGAAATAGTTTTTGATCTAAACTTCTATATCTATTTTGGTGTTTTCTAAAGAGAATTTCTTTGATCAAAACACTTGTTTTTCCACACTTGAGCTTATCATCTATCCTATTCTATAGGATCTTTTGTTTTGTGGGAAAAGAGAGATTGTTTGTGGTTGAAAGATACCACCAAGTTGTAAACCCTTATTCTTGTTGGATTGCTCCCTCTTTGGTAGAGGTTGAGGTTTGTGTTTGCTCCCTCTTATGTGAGGTGGAGTTTGATTGTTGGCTACGGGCCTTATCCCTCTTCGGTAGAGGTGGATTGTGGTTGTATTGCCTCGGTGGCATTGTAAGGTTGAGAGAGGAGTTCGGTACTCCCTAGTGGATTAAAAATCCTTCTCGGTGAAGGCGGGGACGTAGAGCTAGGGGCTCGAACCTCGGAACATATCATTGTGTTTGCGTTTGATCCACTTGTCTTTAAACTCTCTCTTTTATTTGTGCAAAGCATCATTCATTTCATATCATTCATTGCTTGTGTTGTGCCTTGCATATATTCATATTGCCTATTCATTTTATATGCTTGGTTTGTTGTGTGTGCCTCACTTGTACTTAACCACAAGAGCTTCATATACATTCATTGCTTGTGTTGTGCCTTGCATATATTCATATTGCCTATTCATTTTATATGCTTGGTTTGTTGTGTGTGCCTCACTTGTACTTAACCACAAGAGCTTCATATAGCACCTCAACCCATATGTAGGGGAATCAAGAGGAGTTTGCTCCCTCTTTTGTGAGGTGGAGTTTGGTTGTTGGCTACGGGCCTTATCCCTCTTCGGTAGAGGTGGATTGTTGTTGTATTGCCTCGGTGGCATTGTAAGGTTGAGAGAGGAGTTCGGTACTCCTTAGTGGATTAGAAATCCTTCTCGGTGAAGACGGGGACGTAGAGCTAGGGGCTCGAACCTCGGAACATATCATTGTGTTTACGTTTGATCCACTTGTCTCTAAACTCTCTCTCTCTCTTTTATTTGTGCAAAGCATCATTCATTTCATATCATTCATTGCTTGTGTTGTGCCTTGCATATATTCATATTGCCTATTCATTTTATATGCTTGGTTTGTTGTGTGTGCCTCACTTGTACTTAACCACAAAAGCTTCATATAGCACCTCAACCCATATCTAGGGAATCAAGAGGAGTTAGTCCAGAGCCCTTCACGGAGAATTCGGCTACACTTGTGTGTTGTACTAAGTGTGATTGTAAAATTGTCTTAGCTTCCGCATTTAGCGCATTTAGTTCCTAGATTAGCATTTACACCTATTCAACCCCTCCCCCCCCCCCCACCTCTAGGTGTTTTTCACAAGGATCCTTCCCAGAGCCACCTTGCGACACGAAGACCCTTCGAAGCCTGCTAGTCCTGTGTTGCTTACAGCTGGACAACACGATCCCCGCGACTCGTGAATCCACCTATGCCATTAGATCATCCCAACGTTTTAAACGTTATAGCGCTTCTATATCAATGCAGGCAGTTATGAATAGTAGTGGATCTCTTCATGGTGATTGCAACAATCAAGTGGCACGATTTGGACGGTTAAAAAGAAATCATAACGTGTAAATCGTGCAGTTATGTAGATAAAAAATATCAACACCCACAATGACATCACAGGCGGGTATAAATACATCTCCTCCATCGAGAAGGAGGTTAGTTTCTGATTACTATATCGAACCAAGATATTGTAACCGCAACATCACTCGATATAATTCATTGTAATCCTCTAACATTATAGTAAATTCTCTCCCTCTCCCGTGGTTTCTCCCTTTCGGATTTTTCACGTAAAGTGCTTGTTTTTTGCAGTTGCTTTCACCGGTCTACTCATTTACAATTCGTGGTGTGGAGAAATTTCTCGAGAATTTTTCTTCATACTTTAGTGCTTTCATTAAGATGTCTTGAATCCACACTCATGATCTCATCTCCCTTTCCCAAACCCTTCCTCAAAAAGCTTCGCCAAATGAAAATGCCTCACCGATGAAGAGTGCATCCTAGGTCATCATCTATGCTGGATGACTATAAAGGAGGAATCACAAATAAAATCAAGAGTCAATGCCTCCTATACGTGAGAAAGACATTGTGTTCTCGATTGTTGTTAATTCTTTAAGGGATTAAGGCAAGTATTATTACAATATAAGAATACATATTTGATAAAAACAGACAGAAAATTTATAAGAGGATGAATAAAGTCCTAAATGAACAGATTACAAAAGTTTAACAATAATGTGAGCAACAGTCATAAAGCCTCCATAAACTGAATGGTAGAATGGTAGTGTGAAAAGTACAGGAGTCAAAGCATAGAATATCGAACAGAAGATTTAGACAAAAGCAATTACCAAAGTTCTCTTTTTGATACTAACATTAAGATGTCTTTATACACCATTCAACAGTGAAGTGACAAGAACACGAGAGGCAGAGCTTGAAAGAGAAACATAGTCTGAAGACTATGCATCAGAGCGCATTGCTAAAGATTGGACAGAAGAAATGTGGATCCTATAGGTGCAAAAGAAAACTTAATAGAATCAAATTTCATTGATATTCATTGAGGAGATGCATAATGATAAAGCCCCATTACCCATGCTAAGACAATTCAGAAACTAAGAGTGCAAATTTTGGGTAGGGAGGAGTGAGGAGGGGAGATGGCCTCCGCTTGCCACTTCTGCGGACAAGAGGGCCATTGGAAGGCTGTTTGCCTTCTGGGCTTGTTGTGCTTTCTCTGCCGGCGAGCAGGACACAAGGCTTTGGAATGTCCTCTACGGGCGCGAAACAGAGGCGGTGTGGCGATCAAGAGGGGGGTGGCAAAAGGTGACCAGCGAGAGGAGGCTTCGCGTGAGGGGGGTGTGTACGGCCACGCGGAGGCGAAGGCCCGCTAGCTGATCGGAGTGATGACATGGAGTCATGTGTGCATCTCTCGGAGGAAATTATTGGTGCCTTGGTTGAGGGTGGGAGGGGACTCTGTCTTCGGCTGGTGATTGGGTCAGCCGTGGCAGAATCCTGCTTAGCGCAGGTCGCCGGGGGGCGCAGACATTGGGGATTACCTCTGGGCAGAGGCGTCCTACTGTGGGAGCAGCTAGCGTTGAGCACGGCAAGGCACGTAGGGGTGGAGGTGGGGGGAGAGTCCACCGCCGCATCGGAGGAGCATCCACCTTCACCTTCACCGCCGATAAGGGCATCCGAGGGCTTTTCGGTTGTGGTGCTGGCTGCCTCGCGATCGAAGTAGGGAGGGAAGAGTCAGAACGCTCAATCGGGAGGTGGTCTTCGGAGAGGACGCGGAAGCTTCGGAGGTGGTCTCTTCCACCACAATTATAGATGGGGAAGGTGACGAAGGGGGAAGAACGGGGGTGGCTTGCTGGTGGAGCGTACGCCGAGGATGTCTTCTCGGCGGAGCAGGCGAGGGAGGTGTTCAGTGGGCTTGGGCAGCGGCAATATCAGAAAGGTCGCTGCGTCAGTCGAGAAGCGCAATGGCCATCACTGTCGAGTCAGCGATGTTACTGAAGCGGAGATTTTTGAATTTGAATTCGAATTCGAATTCGTATTCAAATTCAAAATTGGTGACCGTTGCAGCCATAGCGGGTTGGAGTAAGGAAGGTGGAGACCCTGTTCCACACCTGACCCATCGTCCTTGGCAGGTCCAAAAGGGGAATGGACCGGTCAGTTGGTGGGCTCAACTTGAACGGGAAGGTCAAGGACTATGGCGTCTGTGTTTAAACAGGGGTTTTATTAAATAGCATCATTTTTATATCTTTACATTTTTGTACCCTCGAGTTTTTTTTTAGAATTGTTTTGTTAAAAGCTTATTAATGAAGCGCGGGGTTTTTTTTTGCCTCACGGTTTTCTCTCAAAAAAAAAAAAAAAAAAAGATGTTTTTATACACCAATAGTCCTGGATCTAGAGAACCATACAGATCTTCTAACTGACAAGTGATAAAAAATATCTACTAGGTTTTGGTAAAAAAAAAAAAAAAAAAAAATACAACATAGCAGTTCTATGAATGGGCATGGAGATGAAAGTTCTAAAGAAGCATTTGGTGCTATTTCTAAAGATGGATCTAACAAAATGCATAAAGATCCGATAAGGTAAGGTTTTCTAATGGACATGAGCGCATGGAGCTTTAGGTGCAGATAATGCAGTAACAAAATAACACATATCGATCACATAAAAGTCATATTATCAGTAGATTTTGCAGAGAACTATAACAGAATCACACATTTCTAATAAATACATGACGTGCTGATGGACATTAAAAAAGGGGGTTATTCTTACATGTACCCTCCAAATCTTTTGTATTTCTGAAATTACCCCTCAAATCTTTATATTTCTCAAATTACCCCCTACTTCTTTAATTTGATCAAATTTACCACTCATGTTTTCTTTTTAACTATTTTAAAAGATAATTACTTTTTTACCCTCAATTTTTTATCAAATTTACACCCCACCCCAAATGTTATGCTTTCTCTCTCTTCCTGCATCCTCTCTCCCTCCCCTCCTCTGCGTCTTCCTCCTCCCGCAAGCTCGTGCCCCCCCCCCAAACAAAAACCCCCCTCCTGCGGGTCTGCATAGAGTCGATTAATTTGATCAGTTAGATTTAATTTAAGCTTAATTAAATTTAATTTGAATTTAATTAGAATGGTATTAATTGAATGTGGGGTATTAAACGAATTTCACAAAAAAAATTAACGAAATATTCCTTTTCGATGCTTTTTAACTAACGGTAAAGACAATTTGATCAAATTAAAGAACTAGGAGAGTAATTTCAGAAATACGAAATATGTTAGGGGTATATATAAGAATAACACAAAGAAAATTTCAGAAAGTTACAAAAAAAACATATCAAAAAGCTAGACAAACAAGGAGACACAAACCAAATAACAGTGAATCAACCAGGATATAGACCGTTAAATAATAGAGCAACAAACAAAGAGATCTCAGTTCAACGACTATAACTGCTTTTGCCAAAATAAAATTATAAACAGAGCTTGCGACATGCGTGCTTCTCAGTGACAAATGTTGAAAATATAATAAAAAAAAACCAAGATGTAAGGTTTTAAGACTTACGGAAGCGGGTGCAGAGGAAACCTGGAGATTAGGTAAACTAAGACGTATAGCAAAATGAATTTAATCAGGCATCAACGACACATGAAGAGAGGAAGAGCCAACTTTTCCTGGCACAGGACGAGCAGATGTGAAAGAAATGAGAGACTCGTGTTTGGATTCATTGAAGTGGGAGGAAAATGGGAAGTGGGAAACTCATTTCCCGTTTCAGTTGCCTGTTTTGAACTGAAAATGGGAAATTAAAAACCCCTTTTCTTTTTTCCCTTCCCTTTTCCCTTTTCCCTTTTTAACACTTCTCCTTTACATTATCATTTTTCTCACTTTCAGGGTGCTATATTTAAATTATAAGTTAATATATTAATTTTGATGTCATGTAAATTTCACTTGTAGTCCAATTATAGTTCAAAAACATTACTTCAGAAATAATATTTAATTTAATATTATTTTACAATCAACTTTGTGGTAAATTTTTTCACTTTTATTTTCACATTACTGACCAAACACCCATAAAACACAATATATTTTTTCACTTACACTTCCATATTACAACCAAACGCTGAAAAACTTATTTCCACAAATCTCAATTTCTCCATACAGTTTCACATTTCTCACTCCCAATTCTCACTTTCTATTTTCCTCCCACTTTCATGAATCCAAACACACCCAAAATGAAGAGTGAATGGTAGAGAGGTAGTGAGGATTTATTAATTATCACGCTGGAAGAGAAGAGGAAATGGGATTGGTTACTAAATGTTTCGCTATTCGAATAAAAGATGGGAGGGTGAAAGCAGTTTTCCTGCCATTTTTCAAGGAATACTTTACTCCTTTTCTTTTCTTTTTTTTCCCTTTTTGTTGTTCGTGTAGGACTTACGAGAGGGAAGTTTGATGAATTACATGGGAGCATGCACCACACCAGAGAAGAGAACTCAGTTGGACAAGCAATTTAAGATTAATGGCAATAATAATAGTTACAACAAAACAAGACAATGAGAAGACTGGCTGTGCATGCAAATTGCAACAGACCTGGACATATGCGGACATGGTTTTGGAAAGAACAGCAAAATCGACCTCCTTCTAGTGTCTGGACTAAATCTAGAGCAGATACAAAGAATTGCAGTATAAAGAATCATATAACGGGGAGCCAAACAACGTACACGTTTAGAGCCCTGCTGAAACCAGTCCGTGCAAGGTGACAATACCAATAACAACATTATCCTCATCAATAACAGGCAAGAACTGCACAGGAGATGGGGGAGACTCCATTCTCTTCATTGCTTCTGCAGCCATTGCTTGAGGACCAATTGTCCTTGGGTTTCTGTTGGCCAGGGAAAAAAACAAAGAACCCTTGACTCAAGATTTCACATGAACAACAAGTGCAGACTTTGATTATGAAGTAATTGATTATGAAGTAACTGCGTAATTATGTGGGCACAACCACATGGACCATGGGAACCATCAAAATATCTAATATCAGGATGTGGCTATATACTTAGTAAGATGTGCATGCATAGCCATGTATACAATCAGTAATGAACTAGACAAATTGGCTTAGAGTTCAACAAACAACCCTGACATTATATAAAACAAACCGCTTTTAGTATTGTACATACAGAACCTCCAAATTGTAACAGAATTATAATATTTCATGGTCTTTATTACTGAAAGTGTTGTAGGAGCGTAGAGAAGTTTTTTCTCAAATGTCCAAGTGTCTGATTGTCTTAGACGTCAAACCTATAAATTTGAAGTCCCACAGTAACACTGCTTGGCAAGTGGAGTTAGGGATTAGGATTTAGTGCCTAGAAAGAAGAGAATTAGAAAGGGATATAGCTTTTTTTGGTTATTTGGTTGGAGCTAGAATTAACAAGAGTTAAGAATTAAGGTAGAGAAAGAAAGAGAAAGGCTAATTCTAAGATTTTGATGAAATTAGTAACTCTTGAGTTAAAGAGAGTTGGTGGATCATCAAGATGGTTTTTGTGTTGTTTCTAGGCAAGTCCACACCTCATTATTACTCTCCAACTCTTGGTCATTTTTGGTCATTTGGCAAGAATTAGAAGGAATTTCTTGCGCCAACTCCAATTGCCAAACGAGCCTATAAGGCCTTATTTACAAGTGAAATTAGCTTAAGAATTAGCTAATTTCAGCTAACTCTTGCCACATGATCAAATTTTCACAATTGATTTAACTCATGAAAATGGATTTAATTCAAAACCACCTTGAAATCCACTAAATTCTCCAAAATTCAAGAATTGCTAATTTCACCAAAAGGTTTTTAATACAGTTGAAATAGATTTTTTTTTTGGTTTCTTTATTTTGGTTTCCTACTCCAAGTTTAATATTGTGTATTATTTCTCTCTTTTTAAGATATGTATTTTTTCTCTATAAATAAATGGCCACTCCCTAATTAAAGGGACACGGTCTACTCTTCATCTTCTTCACCTCAACATGACATCAGAACAAAATTCTAACCTTAATTTTTTCTTCTCAAAACCCTAGCTCTAGTTCTTCCAAAAAAAAAAAAAAATTCTCAATTTCACTATTCATCATTTCCTATCTCTCCTCTCTCACCAAACCCAACCCCTAAACCCTATTCCTCATCGTCCTCACCCTCGACAACTCCAGTCGCGCCGCCTGCAAGCCAATCGCCCCACCACCTCGCTGCCTCAACTCCGATCATCGTCGTCGTCGATCTCACTCAATCAACGCCGAATCGACCCCAGATCGACGCCCCCCTCCCCCGCCACTCTTGACCTCATCAACGGCGAGTGATCTTCCTCCTTCGGTGACTGCATCATCTACAGATCTCGCCATCTTTGAGATCTTCACCAACAACACCAAGCCACCAACCAAACTCGCGTAAGCCCTCGCCACTTAACTGCAACCTCAGCCACTACCCCTTTTCCTCCTGCTACTGTTGCTTCCCGCCCTGCGATGACTACTTCAATAATTCACAAGAATTACTAGTTTTGTTCTCTGCCGCCACCTCGTTGCTCTTCTTGCTGTTCTTGAACAATGATATATTCATCATCTATAAACCAGAGCCAGAGCCTGAGATCTCAATAGGAGTTGAGCTCAGGATCAACATCGCCAACTTCTTCATCTCAAATTTCAGATAAGAGATTGCTCTTCCTCTGTTCTATCTTGTTAGATCTAAACTAATCTTGTTACTTTTCTTTGGTGTTTGAATCCAACTCGGGTTCAGTTTTAGACCCGACCTGACCTGTTAACCCAAGCACAAAACCTGGTTGCTATAGTGCGCCCGACCCGCAAGCAGATCCGCTTCATTTTCGGGTCATATCTCAACCGTTTGAGTCCAATTCGAGTCATTTTCGAAGCATTAGATTCATGGAAGACTCTTCCAGTGCTTTATTCTCTTTTATTGATGATGTTCATTGCATCTAATGATTATATCTGTTGATGTCTGGACTTCTCTGCTACTTATCTATCTGCTTGTGGGTTTCTTTATATTGCTTCTTATGACTGAGTGTAAGAATGGTTGAGGTAACACTACTCTTGGTACTTTCACTGATGAATATGTGATCCTGTCAAAATCTGATTATAATCTCTGATTCAAAAAATGCATTCAGTCTCCACTTCAAACACTGCTATCTTCGCACATGCAGGTATTTCTTATTTAGTGAGTTCATCATCTTCATCTTGAATCATTGATTCTGGTGTGTCAACTCATATTACTGGTAAATCTATTTTTTTTTCACTTTTCACACATCTTCTGTAATTTCTATAGTTTTTGCTGATGTTAGTTCTAAACGTATTACTGGCACTGTCAATCTCACTTCTTCTCTCACACTGACTGATGTTAATTATATTACACATGTTTCTTTTAATCTTGCATCTTGTATCTTGTATTTGTGTCATTTGCGCAAACCTCTTCACTGTTAACTTTTTCTTCCTCATGTATTGTTCATAATCTTCAGACGAAGGTGATTGGTGAGGGATATGAGCAAAATGATTTATATTATTCAATATAGTAATCTGGTCAGTGAATACTCAAAATTCACATCAACTAAGCTGGTCAATCTTTCAATTGCATTTATCAACATGTATTGTATTTAAAATTTTGAGATTCAATTTTATGCAGAAAATCACTTATTTAATCTTACTAGAGTAATCCCATATGCAAAAGGTTACAAGATGATATTAATGAAAAAACAACTTCTACCAATTACGTTTTCTTGGAGATTGGGTTCTGACCAGTGTTTTAAATATCAGATATCGACAATATATCGGTCGACAAATTATATACCAGATACTGGGTGATATATCGTGATATGGTACTAAATACTGGACATCATTTCGGACGTCATACCGGATAAAAAATATACATGTGATTTCCTACATAAATCATATGAAACTACTTAAAGCAACTTTAGGATTAAACTCATAGGGAATATTTACTTTTTGTAGAACCTCCTCAAATGTGCTTGTGGAAGCTCCTCAAATGCATCACGATATATCGGATATACTCATCTCGGATATCGGACAATATATCGGCCACATGACGATATATCGCTCATATGGGTTCAAAACAATATCCGCTAAAATTTTGCACTTATCGTATCGTTTTGGATAAAACATCTCTCGGCTGAAATACCGATATATCGGCCTATATTTTAATCAGTGGTTAAGAGGTAGCGGCTAATAAAGTTAGGATTGATTTTCAAATCTATTTGAAGACATATGCCGCCTTCCTTGTCCCCCAATTTCATTCAGTAGAAAACTAATGGAATAGAAAGGAAAATAATAAAGGAACAACCCTTTTCTAGGAACTTGCTAAAATTTTGCTCACTGGCACTCACAAGTTTTTTAGAAGTTTTAACAATTGAGCATACATTGATGCCCATTTAATTTTTTTTAAACGAACATCATAGGCTAGACTTCAACCTAGGACTTCCCACCATCGCATCCCTTTACCATCTTAGCAGGCATCACAAGTGCTTGAGGAGAAGATATAAGAACACATTATTTGGATTCTAAAGAATTATTTTAAACAATATGGCTATTTAATGTAATTTATAAAAGAAATCGAGATGAAGGAAACATAAGAGGTACCAACATGGTAGAATACGGCTAGCCAGTTATGGTTATTGCTTTATTTCCTATAGAATTTTCTTAAGTCGTTAAGTCATTAATATAGAATTTTCTTAAGTCGTTAATATCATCTAACCTGAAGACAATCAAGTCTACTGTCGTATGGATTTTGGATGCAATGTAACAAAACAACTCCAGGTGCAGCCATAGACCATGGCTGGGAAGTGATATTTACAACAATTTCATGTCATGCTATTACATTTAGGAGCATATGAGTCGTGTACTAATTTTATTTTGTGTCTTTTATTCACAATTTTAGCAATTTGTAGCTACCCTTTCAAGTTTTGGTACTCAATTCCCAATTAGGCGCTTGGAAGCAAGGTATATATACTCTCCCTCTACTTTTCCCTACTCTTCAATTTATGATAATTAAATATGAAGCTATGAGATGCTTCATTCCTGGGGCAAAAAAGAAAAAGTCATTCTGTTCTACTTCCCTTTATAAGAATCATCATCAAAGGCATCGAGGGGAACATCACATGCTTGTTAAAGTAATAGCAATGTGATTCCCCCCAATATGATGGTAAGAACAACTAGATTTTTTAAAAGGAGATGCCATTCATTTGATCAGAAACATTAGAATGAAAAAGCCAAGATTATTTTTTCCCCAAATGCAATGCAGACAAGTAAAACAAGCACAGTGTTGACTGAAAAAAAAAAATTGTAAAGTTTCAGTAATTGAAACAATGAAATAAATGTACCTGTTGCACATCTCACCCACTGTAAGCTTGAAGATGCCTTCCCCACTAGCCTTGAGTGTCCGACGAAGGTCTCCGTCCGTAAACGTCCCGGTCAGACGGCGCTCGTCATCAACAACAAGCAGGCATCCGCAGCCTTTGCTCGTGAGCTCCGTGAGCTGATTCATAATCATGTCTCCTTCCTTGCACAACGGAAGCTCCTCCTGCTTCTTCATCAAATCTTTCACCTACACGACGACAATGTAGATTGAATTACTTTGCGAGATCACTTTGCAAATCATGAATTACAGAAAGTTTTGTTTTTGCAAAGGGGATCTAGAATCAATTTGCAAGTCATGAATTACAGAAAGTCTTGTTTTTGCGAAGGGGATCTGGAATCAATTTGCGACCTTGAAGATGAGGCTCTTGCCAATCTTGCCGGCGGGGTGATTGGCGGCGTACTGCTCCTTGGTGAGCTTCTTGGCCCTCATAATGGCGGCGATGACGGTGTCCCCGAAGACCATCTGTACGGCGGTGGAGGTGACGGGGGCGAGGCCGAAGGGGCAGAGCTCGCGCTGGAGGGGGAGGTGGACATTGGCGTCGCAGAGGGCGGCGAGGGGGTTGCCGACGACGGAGGTGACGGAGACGAGGCGG
Source organism: Agave tequilana (assembly GCA_038442645.1). Lineage (NCBI taxonomy): Eukaryota > Viridiplantae > Streptophyta > Magnoliopsida > Asparagales > Asparagaceae > Agave > Agave tequilana. Next base: position 163,329 of record JAVJIF010005178.1, on the reverse strand, counting down.
GCGCCCTTGGCGCGGGCGCAAGGGACAAGGCTGAGGAGCTCGTCGGAGGATCCGGACTTGGAAAGGAGGACGAGGAGGTCGCCGGGGAAGAGGGCGCCGATGTCGCCGTGGAGGGCGTCGACGGGGGGGAGGTAGGCGGAGCGGGCGAAGCCGAGGGAGGCGAGGGTCTGGGAGAGCTTGTGGGCGACGAAGCCGGACTTGCCGACGCCGGTGAAGAAGATGGCGGCGGGGGCGGAGAGGATGGAGTCGGCGAAGGACCGGGCCTGGCCCAGATCCAGGCTGTCGAAGAAGTGGTTGAGGTGCTGCTGCTGCGATTTGAACAGCAGGGACAGCTCCGAGGGGTCGATCTGAGGAGGCGGTGACGAAGAGGGAAGAACGGGGAGGGAACCCATTGTCACCTGGGGTCGATCTTGATTCTTGAATTTTTTTTTTTTTTTTTTTTGAAGCTTGTTTTTTCAAATCTTGGGTGCCTCTTTTTATTGGATGGAGATAATTAAATTAGCGGAGGACAGAAAGGGAGGGAGGAGCATCGAAAGCGGGAAGAAGAGCAGAGTTCACGTGGTTTTTGGCCTTTACCGGCAGCTGCTACTTAGGAGGGACAGTGGGAGTGTACTGTACAATTGTTTTCTTCTTCAAGATTTAACAGCTGATGGACGATTCCAGCGGGGAGAAACGTGATTTGTCTTTTGTCAGGCGTCATTACAAAACGCGTTTCCTTGCAATTACAAAAACGTGTTTTCTTTTCTCAAGAACAGCTCACAGTACAAAACATTAGTATCTTTCACACGAAAGAGCTAATCTGAACCCTCTATATACACAATACAGTATATCGTGTTTTCTAGTATTTGACTAAGGCGTGTTTGGTTGCAAGGAAGTGGGCGGAAGTAAGGAAGTGAGGAAGTATAATTGCTCACTTTCTTATCTATTCAAACACTGGAAAAGGAAAATAAGAAAACCCTTTTTCCTTTTTTCTTCTCTCTTTTACACAATCATTTCCTCACTTCCAGAGTGCTACAGTTAATTTTGTAGTGATGTAAATCTCATTTGTAATAAGTTGTAACATAAAACAGTTAATTTTTTGGTTATGTAAATCTCATTTGCATTCTAATTACAGTCTATTTTTTATTTTTCTTAATTAATTTTTATTTTAATATTATTTTGTGGTCAACTTTTCCACTTCCACTTTCCATTATCATCCAAACACCGGAAAAGACATAACATTTTCCAAACTACACTTCCCAACAACATCCAAATACCGAAAACTTACTAACCAATTCTTAAGTTCCAAAGGGAACTATTACCACTTCCTCACTTCCTTACTTCCTCACCTCCACCCTTAACCAAACAGGCCCAAAGTGAAAGTGGAAGTGAAAGTGAAAGTGAAAAAGTAAACCACAAAATTGACCGTAAAATAATATTAAAATAAAAATTAATTATAAAAAATATAAATTAGACTGTAATTAGAATGCAAGTGAAATTTACATGACCACAAAATTAACTGTTTTGACCTACAACTTATTATAAATGAGATTTACATAACCACATAATTAACTATAGCACCCTGTAAGTGAGAAAATGGTTGTGTAAAAGGGAAAAGAGAAAAGGAAAAGAGTTTTCTCATGTTTTTTTCCCAGTGTTTGGATGGACAACGGAAGTGGGAAATGAAACTTTCCCGCTTCCTCACTTCCGCCTACTTCCTTGAATCCAAACAGCCCTTAGCCAAGTTGTTTGATAATCACTATCCTTCCCTCAAATCAAGGGACTAAAATTTGCACTTGATTTATACCATCTATCTACTCTTGATCTATCACTCTCTTTGGGAAGCATTAAAAAATCTTATAGCCTGACACAGTCACGTGCGTAATGATTGAAACTATAAAGTTGCTAGATGAAAACTAGCCCTAAATTAGCACACCAGCCTCATTATCTACGGAACTATGAACGATGCTTTTTTTTCAGATGAATATGAGTTTCTCCTACCCGGGATCTTTTCTCTCTTTGCTCACCGAAGGGCTGCTGGAATCATGAGGCAATCATGATAATGATTTTTGAAGGGAAGGTTAGTTTTGATTCATTTCTGATGTTCAATCGCTATTGCTGATCTCAACTTCTATTATTATGTTAAGTTTTGTATATCTCATTTGTGATCTTCAATTGCTAGGTATTTCCCCTATTGATTTAAACCGTTGAGGTTCGTCCATTACACAAGGGAAAAATAAAAATAAAAATAAATAAAATAAGAGCGACGTCAAACTTTTGTTACTCTATTTTTTTTGTGCTCCCCAAGTCCATCATTACTCATTGGAATTTGGATACTTGAGGTCTGTTTGGTTGTCGTAATTGGTAAAGTCGTTTACAGTTGTAAATGAATTACATGCATGTAAGTTTTATGATGTTTGGTTGGAAATATAAAGTTGTAAGTAAGAAAGTGTATTGTATTTTACGGTGTTTGGTTGTCGTAATGTGTAAGTCGTAAGTGAAAAAATTGATCACAAAATTAACTATTTGGTGATTTAAAAAGTTTTAATATTGTAAATAAATACTAAAAATACTAAATATTAAAAAAATTAATATTAACATAAAAAAAATAATACAAATTTGCCTGACTGCAAATTAACTGTAAGTGGGCTGTAAGTGAGAGGTAGTTGAGTTGCAAGTAAGTGGCAGTTGAGTTTCATAAGTCTTTTACGAATTACGGTCCAAACAAACACCGTAATTGTAATTGGGTTGTAAGTCATTTACGAATTATGAATTTTTATGATTTTTACGACGAAACAAACAGCCTCTTAAGCCCCCCTCACTTCCACATCTAGGGCGTGTTTATTTCCTTTCTCCTAAATTGGAATCCGCTATTATTGCTAATTTCTCTCCCATAGGCCCAGCATGCGAGAGAATTCTAATGGTTTTCACTCCTCTCATGATGGAAACCGACTAGAAAGAAAATGGTGGGAGGTCGCGTGATGATAGGGGTTTTCCATCACCGCCAACCAAACACAGTTCTCCGACGCGGAGAAAATTTGATGATGTGACGGTTGGTGTCAGATTTATCGCGGGCGAATTCTCTCAAACAAATGAGCCCATAGGTAAGATGTAGCTGGCAAAGAAAAAAATGGGCTGCTTTTTGTGGGGGAGGTGGTGAGGAGAGGCCCCTACGGTTATAATCAATTTGATACTTTGTTTCGATTATTTACCTAAGCTAAATTACAAGAAACTATTATGAACTTTAAAATTTTACAAGAACCTAACTAGACCTTTTAAACTACAATTTATTATCACAAACTTTTCAAGAAACAAACACTCAATCTGTTAGACATTAACAAAGAGCTCAAAAGTCAATTTTGCCCCTCCATTAGTGCTGCCCCACACCAACAACCCAAAATCGAAGAAACCCAAAATAATGTCAGAAAAATTTCTTCTCAAAAAAAAAAAAAAAAAAAAAGGGTTCTCCCTTGCTACAGAGAAAATAAATAGCCTTTGATTTACTTGCGAGGGAGACGATCAAATTCTATTGCGGCTAGGGTTGGCATAATTGAGACCATCGAATTAACGCTTACGGAGGTCGTGACAGTGCTTGTTTGAAGCCCAATAGATGTTGGGTTCAGAAAGCTAGGGTTTTGAGAGAGGCAAGTGGGTCTTTTGCATCAAAGAGGAGATACCAACATAAAAAGGCCAGATTTTTAACATTATTTGAAAATGGAAGTGCCCTAGGTTCCTTTTTAAAGCCTGAGATCTAGGGTTTCCTGTGTACGGATGAAAGTTTTTGGAGGAAAGAGAATTCTTGGAGGTAGTCTTCTAGCTTTGAGCCCAGTGATGGAAAATGTCACAACTTCATTTAGATTTTTCGCCAACCTCAGCCTCATGGACACAGAACAGAATTTTTTTTTTGCTCACCATGTTTTTCGTCTCAGCAGTGACCGCACCCATCTGGGTCGTTGATTTCAGTGGGCCTCCGATGAGACCCAATGGCCCCACCTAGTTGAATGGCTCTTAAGGCGTGGTGACCGCTGTGAACGAGAGACCCGGTAAGCAAAGTGGCACTACACACAACAGTGGCCGCTATGTTGAATTTTGTGAATGTGTTAAGAGATGATGAGCCCCATGCTGCAGAGATGTTACTACAAGTGGGATTAGCTTAATTTAGTTGGTTACAGTGTAATTTGGTGTTTTCTAGATTAATTAATTGGATTATAATTTTTAAATTAGTAAATTATCAGGTATACTGATTAATCTCTAATATTGCATAATTTTTAGCACATCTACACATTTATTTTATATAAAATATTGCTAATAATGGTTTGCTTGTGTGATTCTAGGTCTATGGTGTGCAATGAAGAAGAAGACCCTAAATCAACATTTAATGGGTGATTAAAGGCCTATAATATAGTCATTGACCTTGAGAGCAGTTTCGTCAAAACCAAGGGACCAAAATCAGAAACCGGGATATGTAGCCGACAGGGCAAGCGGACAGCGCGCAGCGCTGCCCAAGTACAGCCGCGGAAACGCAGCCTGGGCCGCGTTTTTGAGGCTCTGGTGTGGAGCCGCGCACCAGGATTTGACGCGCGGCTCCGTACAGTCCATCTGGTGCCCAATTTTGCCTATAAATATCCCTTTGTATTCTGCATTGAAGGGTATCCAAAGAGGAGGGTAGTTTCTTTCCATGTTATAGTTTAGGGTAGTATATTTTAGTTCTTATTTTCTTCTTCTTTGTATTTTCAATTTCTTTTAGATCTTGTAATAGGAAAGAGAGTAGTACATGGTTGGAAAGTAAGAATGCTTGTAATAGAAGGTGACAAGTTATGAAAGGTTCTCTCGTTACCTCTCTTTGTTTTCTTTTGTCTAACTCTTTTTACATGTTTAGCTAATTTTCTCTCATGGCAACTAACTACTAACCACTAACTTGCTAACTTCTTACTTGATAATCCACATGAATCTAATAGTCTCTACTTGGCTTTGCTCTTGTAAGAGCCATCGATGGCTCATGATGATAAATTCTAACTCTCTAACAAGCTAACATTATTTTACTCCATGCTTACTTTTGTTTAGTTTTGATGGTTTAAGTGTAACTTATACTTGTTGTGTTGAGTTTTGATGTGAAAGTTATCGCATGGGTCATGCTTTGAAACGCTCTTGAACTAAGGACTAGTGATGGCCAAGGATACATATGAGGCAACTATCACTAAGAAGTTAGCATGGTTAGTGGAGTCATTAGTAGTTACTAGCCATAAGTTTTCTTTCTTTTTACTTTGTTTTAGATATATCACAAAAATCACAAAAACCATTTTTTCTATGTTTCCCACTTCTTCGTGTTTCACCGTACTCCTCTTTTCATTTCTTTATTTTCTTTTCTTTTGATTCTTTTAAATTAAGAACCGTTAACATACACGTGAACATACCGTGTAAGCTTGTATCGCCTCCTGTCCTTGTGGATTCGACTCGTTTTAGCTTCTATGCTATAACGGAAGTATCGAGGAAACCAAAGCGCACACACTTTAAATCTTGATTTCAAAACATACACTTTTTTTTGCGCGGTTTTCCCCCGATCAAATTTGACGCCGTTGCCGGGATGGCAATGGTTTGATTTCACATTTTTGTTAAATTTTCTTTTTTTTTTTGGTGTGTAGGTTAAAGTTTTAGCATTGCAGAAGTCCACACTTGCTTTTGTATGGTTGGGTAAATTCTGTATATTCTTATATTCTGCTGCTAGTTTTTATTTATGTTACCAGTGCACTGTAATAATTTTAAGAACTAAAATATGGTAATTAGATATTTTAAAACGGTTTAGACATTTGCATGTAGGTACGTGTCAATTTTCATTCCAATATATTGTATTTTATTCTTCTGCTGTTGTGATCTTGACGGAGGTGTACATATTGCATAGCATATAGTTAGGACAAACACGTGAGTGATTTACTTACTTTGTGTTCATTCTTACCTATATTGCACACTTGCACGAATTGAACTTAAAGGCAAAACCCAATACAATATAAGGTGGGGAAGTCATTACCCTCTCTTAGCCCAAAAATCATCTCCCCACTCACACAACCCAAACCTAAATAAAATTGCTAGACGTTGGTCCCTAGGGACATCTTGGACTCATTTAGGAGATTGACCTAAGGAGGAAGTTATTAGAAGTTGACTCTTATCAAACCGGTGTCTAAGGTTGGAGATTGAGAGGCGAAACCTCGAAGAATAGTGGTTTGGCATAATTAGGCCCGTTGCTCCGGCACGGATACCTCCCACTGATCTTGCCCCTACCTGGCCGATTAACTCGTGGTCAAATTCTGATAATATACCCCCATGGACAGTCTAACCAGTTAGGAGTCGTCTAGGTCTAAGTCAACCCTACCATAGGCTTGTTTTCTTTTTCTTTATTTGTTTGTTTGTTTGTTTGTTTTTCTCTTTTGCAAATTGTGAAATAGATTTTAACAATAATTTTTTTAATCATAATATGAATCCATATTTCACCCCGACCTCATTTCACTCGGATAACTCCGACCCGACTATGTACAACATAAACCAACCATATATGCCGGATTGGATTATCCGACTCAATATGACCCATATCTCCAATCTTATGACTATAATTTTTAAAATAATTTCAACTCTTCACAGAGTCAATGGGGATCGCCTCCCCCGAGTCAAAATTTTAACCACCTTGTCCACAATTTTCATTTCCCATTTGGATTCATACCCTCCTTTTCCTGTCCCACCAACTGAAGAAAAATCTAATTTGAAAAGGAGTATGGAAGCCATGCTTGAGTCCCAACAACAAATTCAAACTTTGCTCAATTCACAATCTTTCCCAAATCAAACTCCATGTACTCCTTTTCTAGAACATCCAATTGAAGAAAAATCTGAGCTAGAAAAGCGTTTGAAAGTCTTTTGTGAAAAATTGTAACGATTTCAAAATATGTTGGACTCATCATCTCAACCAAATTTTCAAGAGTCCTGCTCATCTTTTTTAGTTTCACCGATTCAAAATGAACAACCATCAATACTGAACTTGAGTATGGAACCCTTGCGTGAGTCCGAGCAGCAACCGCAAAATTCGATGGACTCACAATTTCACAACAATTTTCAAATCAACTTCCATACTCACCTTTTCAAGAAGAACCAATTGCAAAGAGTATGGAAGATATGATTCAGAATTCTGTCACCCGCCTAGCAGTAGGTTAGACTCGATTATGAGCGATTTGATCAATGAGAGCGAGGAAAGTCCTTCTTGGCAATCTTTCGCCAATCCTTATATCCCTAACTCTACCGATTAGACTCAAGAATCATGTCATTTTGAAAATTCAGCTTCAATTTCATCATACCAATCTGAACTTGATCAATATCAAATTCCTGATAGTTTGACAAGTTATCCATTCTTGAAATTGAACTTGAGCCTGAAAGTGATCCTGAACCTCAAGTTGGTGACTCCAGTTCACTCTTTGATTCAATAATGACTCCGGTATCTTTACCAGATTTTTTCTCTATTTCAGAGTCAACATTGAATCCTATACCAGTACACTGTGAAATTGAATTACCAATATCTTATGATCACACTTCAGTGATGGGAAAAGTGTGTGAACATCAATTCTTTGGTTTGGACCCCATTTTGACCAATTTCGACTCTCCCTTTTGAATCTCGACTTGATTTGAGTCAAATTCCCGAGTCGGTATCAGTTTTTGTTCCTGTTCTATTTGAGTCCAAATCAATTATCTTCCAAAATCACACTTCATTGTTGACAAGGATGTTGAAGAAAATGACTCAGTAATTATTTTTGAAATTAAAAATTAGATGGGGATACTTTTTAAATAAGAGCATTCACTCAATCATTTTTTTATTGAGTCGTATTAGAGAGGTCACTGATGGATTTCTGCAAGATCCACGATATTTTAATTGGGTAGCAACGCTTGGCCCAGTCAGACCACCACCGGAGCCACCATCATGAGGTATTTTCCTTCCTTCTCCATTTGTTTCATATATATACACATTCACGATGCATTGAGGACAATGCATGAGATAAGTGTGGGAGAGGGTTTACTAACGTAGGTTATTTTAAATTTTTTTTCTTTTACACTTCTTTTTTAAAAAATTTTAACTTTTGTATAGAAACTCTTTTTTTTTCTTTTTTTAAAACTTTTTGACATAAGGGAAATAGTTTTGATTTATTTTTAAGAAAATTAAGATTATCTTAGGAATTAGAAAGACCTAAAATTATGAAATTTTAAACCGAGTAAAAATAATAGATCTTGTTTAAATTTTCGGATAAAAAAGTAAGATTGGAAAGATAATTTGATCTTAAATTTTTTTCCTTAGATTTATGCACTTCACACTTACACAATTTTTGGGATTGAAACAAAGACTGAAAATGTCATAATATATATATATATATATATATATATATATATATATATATATATATATAAATGATGATAAAACTACTTATTGAAGTTGGGTAATTATGCCTCAGGAAGCATGATTATTCAGACCTAAAATGGTGGACCAAAAAAATAAAATAATCCCTTTAGTTTTGTGGCCTTATTTACTCGAGTCCTTAAGTCCGAGGGATGTTTTCTCATATGGTGTCCTAAAACTATCTGGTTTGGGAGTCACCGGCTAAAGGTGAAAGTACACCTAGAGGGGGGATGAATAGGTGTATAGCTAATCTAATGACAAATAATACGGAATTAAAATCAAATTATAACACATTTAGTGTAACCAAAGAGTGTAGCCGAATTCTCCGTAAAGGGCTCTGGACTATCTCCTCTAAATTTCTTCTAAATAAGAGTTAAGGTGCTATATTAAGCTCTCTTGGTTTAACACAAGTGAGACACACAAACAAACCAAGCATATATGAATGATATGACAGTATGAATCAAAGCAAGGTAAATAAGAGAGAGTTTAGAGATAGTGGATCAATCACAAACACCGAGATATGTTTCGAGATTCGAGCACCCAGCTTTACGTCCCCACCTTCACATAGAAGGATTTCCACTATAGCGTCCACACAGGACTTTCCACACAGGGAATATCCACTGAGGATTTGGGTAATACAACTTTAGAGTACACAACTCCTCTCTCAAACACCAACAACCTCTACACACGAGGCTAGGCACAAAGCCAACACAAGATCAACCTCTCACTAGAGGGATACCAACAAACTCAATCACCTCTACACCTAGAGGGATACCAATAACCCAATTGCACAACCTCCTCTACACTTAGAGGAAAGGCACAAAGCCAAGCAAAGATAAGAGTTTACAATACTTGGTGGTTTCAACAAATCACAAACCAATTTTCTCACTAAACAAGATCCAATAGATAGAATAGATATGATCGCTCAAGTGTGAGAAAATAAAATGTTTGGAACAAAGAAAAATACTTAAGAAAATCTCCAAATAGATATAAAATTTAGATCAAAAACCAATTCCCAAAAGACTCTATTTTCTTTGAAATTTTAACACTTTAAAACAAATGAAGAATGATCTTTTAAACCCAAAAACTTTTTAAAACTTGTAGTTAAAACACTTAAGAAGATAAGGATTTTGCTCTTCAAAAAACTTAACTAAAACTAGCTCAAATGTGGGGTGTTTATAGCCCCAAACAAATTCTGCCCCTTGGCAGCAACAAAGGGCAAATTTGCCCTTCCGGTCGACCGCCCGGTTGACCGGCCAACGGTCATTTTTATGACCGTTGTGCCACCGGTCGACCGCCCGGTCGACCGGGCCTGGAACCAGAGAGCAACGACTCCTCTGGCCGGTCGACCTCCCGGTCGACCGGAACTGGATACAGAGAGCATAACTCTCTACCGGTCGACCAGCCGGTCGACCGGGGCCATTTCCAGAGAGCAGAGCTCTCTCGACGGTCGACCGCTCGGTCGACCGGCCACCAGTCCAAGCTGGCGTGCATGTTCGTGCACGTCGGTCGACCGGACAGGTCGACCGACCTCTACTTTGGTCGACCGTCCGGTCGACCGGCAGACAGCCAGGTCCAACTAATTTTGGGATTGAAAACTTATCTTTTTGCCTTCTAAAAAATCCCATAAAATACACATAAATTTCACAAAAATATGTTCTTATTATATCTTTGAAATACAAATATGTGTGACAAAAATTCAACACATATTATAAATAATTTGAACCATTTTTGTGATATTGAATTTAGGCTTACATACAAAATCGGTATTTTCTAAAAACCAAACTTTGAAATGGAAAATCGTTTTCTCCAAAACTCATGTAAATACATGATCGGTCGCTAATATTGTACATTCATTATCATATTCTCATACTTATTCTAAAATAAACTCTGTTTTTCCTAATTATTGTTTAATTTATTTGCAGGCCCATTCCTAAAGGAGAGGGAAGAGAATAAGCCCAAAAGTCCATCAAATTCTGATTTAAATCAGAATTAATTCGAAGTCAGTAAATCAGGGCAGTTCAGATCGGTTGAAAACCAGTTAGAATAAATCCCTACAAATCAATCGGTTGAAGCCAAAGATCAAAGGCCATTTCATCAAAATTCCGGACTTAAACTGCAAATCCTGCTGAAGATAAAAGCAAATCTTGAAGCCAGAGAGTACTACCAACAGGGTGTGGCCACCTGGCCACACCCTGACCACAAAAACGTGACAAACGCCACGTTTCTGCGGCTTTGTTAGTGAGTTAGGGGGAGGCCACACCCTGGCCGCGAAAACGCGGCAAACGCCACGTTTTCGCGGTTTTGTTAGTGAGTTAGGGGAGCGTTTGCTCCCCCTATCTTTGTACGCTCTCCTATGTTGGATTTTGCCTATAAATATTGGGATTTTCAGAGCGTACAGAGGGACGACCATGCAGAGATAGAATTTAGTCCACTTTTTCATTCTTTTTAGTGTAGGTTTTTGTTTTTCTTTTCATTTAATTTTCAGTTTTAATTTATGTAAATAGAAGAGATCAGAGTTTCATAAGAGAATGAGAATGAAGCTTGTGCTGAGAGTGACACCGGTATAAGATTTTCTTCTTTTCTCTTATTATTATAAAATCGAATCTGTAGTTCCCCTTTTGTATGTACTTTGTTTTTGTGTTCTTCTTCTTCTTCTTTACTTTTCTTCTTTTGGTACCAATTGCTATCCAAGTAAGTCTTAAAGCATCGAAAGAGTCTTGCCTCTGCGAGTGCTACTAATAGCTCATGACGATAGATTTTTAGTTTCATTCTGTATCACTTCATACTTGCAACGTCTTGATGATATAATGTGGAGGAGACGGGAATCAACTCTTATGGGCTATACGTTGATCGCCTCACTTCAAGGTAACATCATTGCAAAAGATTCAAGGAAAGCATTTGGCTAAAGGAGGTAAGTAACTTTTAGATTCTTTTTTTTTAATTCTTTAGTTTAGAACACCACAATCTACCACTTCTTTTATCACTCCTTTTTCATTTCTTTGTACATATCATTTTTTGTTTCTCCATCTTCTTAATCTACCATCTTCTTCCTAGTTCAACTTTCTCAATTTTTCTTTTTTCTTTTAAAGAACTAAAGAAGAACTTTAACCATACGTTGTAGCCTGAAAGAGAACTTAGTAAAAAGCTTCCATCGCCAGTCCCTCCTTATGGATCATGTTGGCCCATGGTTATAATCACCCGTTTTTAGTGTGTTTTGATGATTACAAAACATATTAGTTATTTGTACTAATATTGTTTATTGTTTAAGTGTGTTTCAGGATTCTAACTCAACTAGAAGGATTCTTCCCTAAAGGAAGGTGCTTTGGACTCAAGTCTACTCAATTTGGGCTCAAGAATCAAGTTTTGAAGATCATGTGGTGAAAGCCCTCTTGAAGAACTTGAAGTCTTTAGAATCATTGTAAGAATAGAATGTTAAAGTTTGAGTGTTGGATATTGGCTCTAGGATACACATACACAATTTGTTTTTGTTAAAATGTGAGTCTTGTATTTAGGTTTTCATGTTTTAAAATTTGGTTTCATGCCTTAGTAGATATTTACATGACCCTAAGTTTTACAAAATAAATATCATGTTTAGATCATGTTTATATACTCCTACTAGCATGTTACTTAAGTTTGTTCAAACCCAAAACTATTTTACAAAATTTTCTAAGTCAAAACATTACTGTTTTCCCTGTTTCAGGCTGACCGGCCGACCGGCCCGGTCGACCGGCGCCAGTGCCAGGACGTGCACATTTGTGCACGTCTGTCGGTCGACCGCCCCGGTCGACCGACTGTGAGCAGTTGCTCTCGGGTTTTCTGGGTCGACCGGGCCGGTCGACCGCCAGAAGACCCAAACCAACGGCTCTTTGACCAGCTGAGCTGGTGGTCGACCGGCCTGGTCGACCGCCAAGCCTGCAACAGCCAACGGCTCTTTCCTCTTTTGTGCAATTCTGAAATCTGTTTTTTCAGATTGCTTTTTGGCAGATTTTTTTAGGGTTTTCAGTTCTTTTTCAGAGCAAATAAGGACTAAATAAAATGTTTTAAACCTATTTCTCTCCCTATAAATAGAGGAGAAGACTCTCTTACAAAATACCAAGAAAATTCTCAAATTTTCAAAGTTTTCAAAAGAGAAAAGAAAAGTGTTTAAACTCTCCATTTCCAATTCTTTCTTGAGCTAGTTTTCAGTTGTGTTCCCTTGCAAAAATCATCTCTACAACTGAGTTTTTCTCACTACACTTCATAGAGCCAAAAATCCCTAACTCATTCTATAGTGAAGTTGTAAAAAGAGTGAGAGTGTTATAAAAGAGTTTGGTGATCTTGTTGTGATCACTCTTGTTCTTGTGATCTTCTTGTTCTTGTGGAAACACCTCTTCGGTAGAGGTTATTGTACTTGGTGGAGCTCGGTGCTCGGGTCTTCGGTAGACCGTTGTAATGTCCTCGGTGGATAGTGGAAATCCTTCACGGAGGTGAAGGCGGGGAGTAGAGCGGTGGCTCGAACCTCGAAACAAATACTTGTGTTTGCGATTGTTTTTTTGCTCTTGCTCTCCATTTTGCTTTTAATTTCTATTGCACTCTATTGCTTTGAATTACTTGCTTGTGATCTTGTTTCCTTCCTTGTGCTATTACTTCTAGCTTGTAATACTTGTGATATCTTGTGTGCATTTCATCATTACATTTTATTCATACTTTGTTCGATCAATTCTCATACAACAAGGTTGCATTGCGCACCTCTAACCCATTCAAGGGGAATTGGGAGGAAGGAGTTCAGAACCTCTCACGGGGTATTCGGCTCTTAGTCTTGTTTTGAGAGATCGTTGCATCATTCCTCCATCTTAGTTTTAAAAAGATTGTTAGAGTAGCATAACACCTATTCACCCCCCCTCTAGGTGTTTTTTAATTGGTATCAGAGCTTGGACTCTAGGATTTGGCTTAACAACCTTAGAGAGATCCTAATTTTGCTAATCATTTCATTCATACTCACTTAGTAAAAATGGCCGATGGAATTAAAACCCCTCCTAAGTTTGATGGACTTAACTTTCCCATATGGAAGGTTAAGATGACCGTTTTCTTGCAATCTCTAGGTAGTCGAGTTGCAAAGGCCGTGACCAAACCCCCCGGTGATGAATCCACTTGGTCCGAAATAGAGACCAAAGAATTTGATGCCAATGCTAGGGCTCACTATGCACTACTTCAAGCCCTTAATGATGATGACATAGCTAGAGTTATTCATTGCAAGTCCGCATATGAAATTTGGACACATTTGCTAGTTACACATGAAGGGACCTCACAAGTGAAGAGGGCTAAGATTGACCTTCTTCGGTCTCAATATGAGAATTTTTGCATGCAAGAAAATGAAACCATAGATGATATGGTTACAAGATTTACAAAGATTACTAATGAACTTTCTTCTCTAGGTGATGCTATTGATAATGATCAAAGAGTTAGAAAGATCATCCGGGCTCTTCCTCCTTCATGGGAAGTAAAAGCAACAACCTTGAAGGAACTCAATGACAAGGAAGAGATGGAATTGATTGGTCTCATTGGGAACCTCAAAACCCATGAGATGGAGAGGAAAGTGAGGGAGGACATGGCTCCTTCCAAGAAGAAGACAATAGCCTTCAAAAGTCAATCCACACACTCCGACAAAGACGATGAAGAAGAAGATGACGAAGAGCTCTCACTTCTTGTGAAGAACGTCCGGAGGATGTACAACAAGGCTAAATTTCAAGGAAGGAAGAGATGGCAAGGAGGCAAAGAAGAAAGAAAGATCATTTGCTTTAATTGCTAAAGACCGGGACACATAGTGGCGGAGTGTCCGGATAAAGTGAAGCTCTCCACCTCAAAGAAGCCTCACAAGAAGAAGGCAATGAAAGCTACATGGGATTCCGAGAGCGAATCCGAGGAGGAGATTGATACCGCCAACATGTGCTTCATGGCTAATGAAAGCACAAGCAAGGTAACCCCTTCCACTTCTCCTAATGATGAACTTTCCATGGATGAATTAGGAGAAGCTTTTGTAGAATTATCACATAATTATGATTTTCTTAAGAAAAAGTATTTAAAAATGAAAAAGGAAAATGATTCTCTTAATCAACAAGTTTTTACTCTTTCTAAAGAAAAAGATGAATTACTTTCCACTCATGTTTCCACCCAAAAGATTTTGACAAGTATAAGATTTCTTGTAAAGGCAAGTCTCCACTAGTTGATTCTAATGAGATTACCATGCTTAAAGAAAGAATAGACTCATTAGGAATTGTTTTAAAAAATTGTGAGTTTAATAAGAAGAAGATTGAGGCTATGTTTCCTAAGAAACAAGCCCCAAAGAAACATGCTTATCATGCTCATGCTCATGTTCATACCACACAACCTATACATCATGGCAAACCCCTAAAACATGCTCACACTTCACGCTCACATCATGCATTCATGTATAGTAAAGTGTATTCATGTTCTTATTGTGGCCGTAAAGGGCACTTAGCTAATTTTTGCTATGATAAACTAAGTGCATCTTATCATAATGTTTGAGTTCGCAACACTAACTTCCAAGGACCCAAGAAAATTTGGGTACCAAAGTCAACTATTTTGCTAAATGATGTAGGTACCATCCAAGGCCCAAAGACGTAGAGGATTGTGGTATCTTGATAGTGGTTGCTCAAGGCACATGACTTGGGACATCAACAACTTTGCAACCCTATCAAGATACCATGAAGGTGGCACCGTCACCTTCGGAGATGATGCCAAGGGTAAAATCATCGGTATTAGTAATGTAAAACTCGGCACATCCCCTTTAATTGAGAATGTTGTTTTAGTTGATGGCCTCAAGCATAACCTCTTGAGTGTTAGTCAACTTTGTGATAAAGGTTTTGATGTAGTTTTTAATAATGTGGCTTGTAAAGTAATTGATAGAATTTCTAATACTTGTGTGTTTTCCGGTTTTCGTGAAAATAATGTTTATATGATAGATATGTCTAATATGTCTTGTAATATTACTTGTTTAAAAGCCCTCGATGATGACTCTTGGTTGTGGCATAGAAGATTAGGGCATATTTCTTTTAACCATATTTCTAGGTTAAACACAAGGAAATGGTGAAAGGTATTCCTTGCTTGAGTTTTGAAAAAGACCGAGTTTGTGACGCATGTCAATTTGGGAAACAAACTAAGTCTTCTTTCAAGTCAATTAAGGATATCATGACATCACGTCCTTTGGAGCTAATTCATATGGATCTATTTGGCCCTACACAAACCAAAAGTCTAAGTGGGAATAGATTTGCATTTGTTTTGGTTGATGACTTTTCACGATTTACTTGGGTTTTCTTTCTTGAACACAAAAATCAAGCACTTTCATATTTCCAAACTTTTAAGAAAAGAGTTGAAAAAGAAAAGGATGTTTCAATTTTAAGAATAAGAAGTGATAGAGGAGGTGAGTTCATTAACCTACCCTTTACCACTTTTTGTAAAGAACATGGAATTAAGCATGAACTTTCTTGTCCTAGAACTCCACAACAAAATAGAGTAGTTGAACGGAAAAATCGAACTTTACAAGAGATGGCTAGGACAATGCTAAGTGAATATGGTCTACCACATTATTTGTGGGCCGAGGCCGTAAATACATCATGCTATATATCAAATCGTGTTTTCTTGTGTAAAAATATTTCAAAGACTTCTTTTGAAATGTACTTTTCTAGAAAACCAAATGTTTCATATTTCAAAGTTTTTGGATGCAAATGTTTTGTTTTAAATACAAAAGATAATTTAGGAAAATTTGATGCTAAAACTTATGAGGCAATTTTTGTTGGGTATTCTAATACAAGTAAGGCTTATAGAATCTTCAATAAATCATCTTTGACTATTGAGGAATCTATACATGTTAAGTTTGAAGAATCTATCTTGTTTGTTAAGAATGTTGTAGAAATAGATGCTTTGGATGAAGGCTTGGAGAAAGTGACCTTGGAGGATACTACTACTATGGGAGACAAGCCAAAGGATGATGAAGGAAGTGAGCTAAAGTAGAAGAGGCTCAAGGAAATGAAAATCAAACAAATGAAGTGGAGCCTACTCAACAACTTCCAAAGGGTTGGAGATACAATCCTCATCATCCCAAGGACCTCGTCATAGGTGAAGTATCAAAAGGGGTAACCACTCGCTCTAAACTTCATGATTATTGTGGACATTATGCATTTATTTCTCATGTTGAACCCAAGAACGTCCTCGAAGTCGAGGCCGATTCATATTGGTTGCTAGCCATGCAAGAGGAACTCAATCAATTTAAGCGCACCAAGTTTGGCACCTTGTTCCTAGGCCCCACGATAGACCAACAATTGTACTAAGTGGATCTTTAAGAACAAGTTGGATGAATCGGGTAACGTTGTTAGGAATAAAGCTAGGTTAGTTGCCCAAGGTTACACTCAAATCGAAGGAATCGATTTTGAAGAAACCTTTGCACCCGTAGCACGGCTTGAAGCCATACGGATGACACTAGCATTTGCCTCATATAAAGATTTTAAATTGTTTCAAATGGATGTTAAAAGTGCTTTTCTAAATGGTTTTATTGAAGAGGAGGTGTATGTTGAACAACCCCCCGTGTTTGTTGATCCTACCCATCCAGATTTTGTATTTAAATTAGATAAAGCTCTTTATGGTTTAAAACAAGCCCTAGGGCTTGGTATGAAAGACTTTCTTCATTTAATTTCAAATGGTTTTAAGAAAGGTAAAATTGACACAACTTTGTTTACAAAACATGTAGAAAAAGACATTCTTATTGTACAAATTTATGTTGATGACATTATTTTTGGTTCTACTAATGAATCTCTTTGCCAAGCTTTTGAATCATGCATGAAAGATGAATTTGAAATGTCTATGATGGGGGAGCTCAACTATTTCCTTGGACTCCAAATCAAGCAAAGGAAGGATGAGATCTTCATCAATCAAGCCAAGTACACAAAGGAACTCATCAAAAGATTCGTGCTTGAAGGATCTAAAGTGAGCAAAACTCCCATGGCAACAACTACTAAGCTCGATAAGGATGAACAAGGTAAAAGTGTAGACATTAAGCTTTATCGAGCATGATAGGTAGTTTATTGTATTTGACGGCTAGTAGGCCGGATATTATGTTTTCCGTTTGTCTTTGTGCACGTTTTCAATCTTGTCCTAAAGAGTCTCACATAATTGCGGTTAAACACATAATTAGATACCTTAAGGGCACTATTGAAATGGGTTTGTGGTATCCGAAAACCGGCCAATTTTCAATGACGAGTTTTCGGATGCCGACTATGCGGGTTGTAGGGTAGATAGGAAGAGCACAAGTGGAACATGTCAATTCTTAGGTAATTGTCTTGTATCTTGGTCTTCCAAAAAGCAAAATTCGGTAGCCCTTTCAACCGCCGAGGCGGAGTATGTTGCGGCCGGAGCTTATTGTGCACAAGTTCATTGGATGAAACATACTCTCCTTGACTATGATTTACACTTTGATCATGTTAAAATATTTTGTGATAATACTAGTACTATTCACATGACAAAGAATGCAAATCAACATAGTAAAACCAAACACATTGACATTAGGTATCACTTTCTTAGAGATCATTATGAGAAAGGTGATATTGATATTGATTATGTTTCTACCGATTTTCAACTTGCCGATATTTTTACTAAACCTCTAGATTATGCTAGATTTTCATTTATTTGTGGTGAGTTGAATGTTTGCATTATGGATTCTTAAAAGAAAATTTTCTTTTATTTGTTTGTTTAACCCTTTTTGATGTATGACAAAAAGGGGGAGAAAAGGTATGAGTTTGTTTGTTGTTTTGTTTGTTTATTTTGTTTGTTTATTGTGTATTTTTTGATGCATTTGAGTTTTTGACAATTTATTGTGTATTTTTTGATGCATTTGAGTTTTTGACAAAACTATGTGTTTTCAATGCCTTATGTGTTTTCAATGCCTTATGTATTTAGCTCTTCATTGACATTTTTGATACATAGCAATATGTGAGGGGGAGCTTTCCAAGCTCTTCTTCCATTTTTGTTTAAATAACCTATATGTTTTGTCATCATCAAAAAGGGGGAGATTGTTGGCCCAAGGTTACAATCACCCGTTTTTAGTGTGTTTTGATGATTACAAAACATATTAGTTATTTGTACTAATATTGTTTATTGTTTAAGTGTGTTTCAGGATTCTAACTCAACTAGAAGGATTCTTCCCTAAAGGAAGGTGCTTTGGACTCAAGTCTACTCAATTTGGGCTCAAGAATCAAGTTTTGAAGATCATGTGGTGAAAGCCCTCTTGAAGAACTTGAAGTCTTTAGAATCATTGTAAGAATAGAATGTTAAAGTTTGAGTGTTGGATATTGGCTCTAGGATATACATACACAATTTGTTTTTATTAAAATGTGAGTCTTGTATTTAGGTTTTCATGTTTTAAAATTTGGTTTCATGCCTTAGTAGATATTTACATGACCCTAAGTTTTACAAAATAAATATCATGTTTAGATCATGTTTTATATACTCCTACTAGCATGTTACTTAAGTTTGTTCAAACCCAAAACTATTTTGCAAATTTTTCTAAGTCAAAAAATTACTGTTTTCCCTGTTTCAGGCTGACCGGCCGACCGGCCCAGTCGACCGGCGCCAGTGCCAGGACGTGCACATTTGTGCACGTCTGTCGGTCAACCGCCCCGGTCGACGACTGTGAGCAGTTGCTCTCTCGGGTTTTCTGGGTCGACCGGGCCGGTCGACCGCCAGAAGTCCCGAGCCAACGCTCTTTGACCAGCTGAGCTAGCGGTCGACCGGCCCGGTCGACCGCCAAGCCTGCAACAGCCAACGG
Organism: Agave tequilana; assembly: GCA_038442645.1. Taxonomy (NCBI): domain Eukaryota; kingdom Viridiplantae; phylum Streptophyta; class Magnoliopsida; order Asparagales; family Asparagaceae; genus Agave; species Agave tequilana. Next base: position 144,106 of record JAVJIF010005178.1, on the reverse strand, counting down.
CTCTTTCCTCTTTTGTGCAATTCTGAAATCTGTTTTTCCAGATTGCTTTTTGGCAGATTTTTTCAGGGTTTTCAGTTCTTTTTCAGAGCAAATAAGGACTAAATAAAATGTTTAAACCTATTTCTCTCCCTATAAATAGAGGAGAAGACTCTCTTACAAAATACCAAGAAAATCCTCAAGTTTTCAAAGTTTTCAAAAGAGAAAAGAAAAGTGTTTAAACTCTCCATTTCCAATTCTTTCTTGAGCTAGTTTTCAGTTGTGTTCCCTTGCAAAAAACATCTCTACAACTGAGTTTTTCTCACTACACTTCATAGAACCAAAAATCCCTAACTCATTCTATAGTGAAGTTGTAAAAAGAGTGAGAGTGTTGTAAAAGAGTTTGGTGATCTTGTTGTGATCACTCTTGTTCTTGTGATCTTCTTGTTCTTGTGGAGACACCTCTTCGGTAGAGGTTATTGTACTTGGTGGAGCTCGGTGCTCGGGTCTTCGGTAGACCGTTGTAATCGTCCTCGGTGGATAGTGAAAACCCTTCACGGAGGTGAAGCGGGGAGTAGAGCGGTGGCTCGAACCTCGAAACAAATACTTGTGTTTGCGATTGTCTTTTGCTCTTGCTGTCCATTTTGCTTTTAATTTCTATTGCACTCTATTGCTTTGAATTACTTGCTTGTGATCTTGTTTCCTTCCTTGTGCTATTACTTCTAGCTTGTAATACTTGTGATATCTTATGTGCATTTCATCATTGCATTTTATTCATACTTTGTTCGATCAATTCTCATACAATAAGGTTGCATTGCGCACCTCTAACCCATTCAAGGAGAATTGGGAGGAAGGAGTTCAGAACCTCTCACGGGGTATTCGGCTCTTAGTCTTGTTTTGAGAGATCGTTGCATTATTTCTCCATCTTAGTTTTAAAAAGATTGTTAGATTAGTAATAACACCTATTCACCCCCCTCTAGGTGTTTTTCAGATCACGACCTGCATATGAGTAACTTGCACTTTTCATTCTTAGTTTTGAAATTCTGTATTTTTGTGTTCAGGAAAAACTTCAATCAATTTTGGCGCCATTGCCGGGAGAGACGGTAAGTTACTCCTTTTAAAGTTTACATTTTTGGTTAACCTTCTTTATTTTTGGTGTACAGATTTAACAATAAGGAATTTCTGCTGCAGTGGACATATAAGTGGCCCTGGACTCTGCTCAAGAAAGCAGAGCCCAGAAGCCCTTAGATTTGCTACATTCTTGTGGCAATCTGAGTCAACTACTAACCTGTGTTTTCTGCAGGTTGGCTGAATTGCATAGTTTAAATATTTATAGCATTTATCTCCTTATTTGACTCACTGTATATATATTTCTAACACAACAGTAAAAAGTTGATTGTAAATGCTAAAATAATTTAGACTTTGCATTTAGGCACGTGTCTATTTCATTTCATTTTCTATTTACTGTTGAAGAGTGCTGAAGCCAAGGTATGTGTGCATAGCATTTAGTATAAGGTTCATTCTTGTATGAAATATTGCTTGAGTGTTACTTTTTTCTATATACTTGTACACTGCACTAAATTGATTTAAGAGCTTGTCCTATAAACAAGATAAGGTGGGGAGGTCATTACCCTCCCTTAACCCACAAACAATCTCCTCACTCACTAACCCAAGCCTAATTAAAACTGAGTAGACGTTGACCTTAGGGACATCTCAGACTCAAATAGAAGACTGACCTAAGGGGGAAGTTGATTTGAATCTGACTCTTGCCAAATCAGTGACTAAGGTTGGGGATTGAGGGGCAAAACCCCAAAGGCTGGTGGTTTGGCTTAATTAGACCCGTCGCTTTTGCGTAGATACCTCCCACCAATCTTGCCCCTACCTGGCCGATTAACTTGTGGTCAGATCGGTAATATACCCCCAGTGGACAGTCTAACCAGTTAGGAGTTGTCTAGGTCTAAGATTTACCCTAACTTAGGTTAGATTTTTTTCTTTTTATTTGTTTGCTTATTTGTTTGTTTTTTTTTCTCTTCTCTGTTTTATTGTGTGATATTGCTTATAACAACAAATTTTTCAATTTTAATGGTAATCCATATTACACACCAACCTCTTTTTCGAATATTACCACCCGGCATATCATAACTTTAACCAACATAGTGTGCCGGATTGGTCTTATCCGAATCAATATAACCCATGCCCCCAATCTTATGACCATAATTTTCAGAATAATTTCAACTTTTCACAGAGTCAATGGGGATTCACCTCTCCCGAGTCCAATTTTCAATCAACTTGTCCTCCTTATCCATCTTGTCCACAATATTTTCAAGATTCATACTCAGTTCCACCAGTCCAAAATAGAAAACCATCAATTTTGAAAATGAGTATGCGTGAGTCCGAACAACAATCACAAAATCTGACGGACTCACAATTTTACAACCAATTCCAAAACAACACTTCATCATTTCAAGTCCAATCGCAACAATATGATGAACCAATCAATTATGAAAAGATGCTTGAAGCCATGACTCAGGCTCAAATGATCGTAATCATGACATAGATATGATGGTCCAAACTCTCCGTTCTCACCGTTTGACCATTTCTGATGTCGCTAACCATTATGTTAGAGCCGACGAATCATGTTGTTTTGAAAAACAAGATTCCATTTTAGCACAATCATTTGAACTTGCCCAAACTCTAAATTTTAAAAATGACATTGACAGTTTGGCAAGTTATTCCTTTCCTGAAATGGAACTTGAGAATGAATATGATCCTGAACCTTAACTTAGTGATTCAATTCTACTTCCTGATTCAATAATGACTCCGGAATCTTCATCTGATTTCAATCTTTTTCCCGAGTCAACATTGGATCCTGTGCAAATTCATAATGAAATTGAATCGCCCATCTTTGATGATCATCATATTGAAACTTGACCAATTTCATACTTTTAAAAGTCTCATTGATAAATTAGCAAGTTCTCACTTTTATGAAATTGAACTCAATAGAAATGTGACCTAGATTCTCAAATTTGTGATCTAGGTCAAATTCCCGAGTCAATATTGACTGCTGTTTTGTTACCCAACTTGAGTAATATTTTAAAATCAGTTTTGATTCCCACACCTGTCATTCTTGAACTTGAATCACCAATATTAAGTCACATTCCATTGTGAGAAGTTGAATGTGGACTTGAGTTTCAACTTCTTGATTTGGACCCACTTCCTGAACAAATCTCGACTTCTGAACCTTTACTTAACTTAAGTCACTTTCCTAAGTCGGTATTAGTTCCCGTATTTCCTAAATCTAAGTCAATCATTCTATCTTTTCACACTCCATTTTGGGAAAAGGCGGTTGACAAAATTGACTCCGAAATTAATTATAAAATTTGGAAATTAGATGGGGTAAATATTTAATAAAACTCGGTCATATATACATCATTTTAGTGGGTTATATAAGAGAGATTTCTGGTGGGTTCCTCCGAACTCCACGAAAATTCGATTGGGCCGCATTTCGTGGATCAATCAGATCACCACCGAAACCACCACGTTAAGGTAATATTTTCCTTCACTTTCTTCTTTTTCATGCATCTATGCATTAATTTATGCATTGAGGATAATGCATGAGATAGGTGTTGGGGAGGGTCTAACATAACTTAGGTTTTCCTTTTTATTATAAAAAAATGGTTTTCCTTTTTATTATAAATTTTTTTAACATTTTCTTTACTTTTAAAAACTGTTTGAAAATAGAAACAATATTTTGACATATTTTTTGTAAAAATTAAGTCAATTTTAAGGAATAGGAGAATCTTAATTAGGATTTCTTATACTTGATCAAAATAAGATTATTTGTTTGATTTCTAAGGATAGGAAGAAAGTTTGTGAAAGTAATTTAGCCTTGATCTTTACTTTGAAGAAATATGCACACCCTATATACTTACACACTTAGGGTTCAAAATAAAGATTCTTATGCCTTATATAAAAAAGAAAAGAAAAAAATATATCTATGAAAGATGAACAAATCTAATTATTGATTAGTTAGGTGCTTTGACCTAAGTAATCCTTGGTATTTATGCGAAAGATGATTAGATAAGTTTGAGAAAAAATATATAAAAATCCTCTGATTAAGCTGGATATTTGTGCCTAATAAAGCATAAGTATTCACGCCTAAATGCAGTTCATATAATAAAATCCTTAGTTTTGTGGCCTTATTTGCTCGAGTCCTTAAGTCCTTGGGGGTGTTTTCTCACCCGGTGCCCTAAGACCGTTTGGTTTGGGAGTCTCTGATTAAAGACTCGTTACATGGCAGATTAGAAAGCCTAATAGAATTAAGAAATAATACCACCAAAATAAAATAAAAAATATATAAAAAAATAAATAAATAAGGCATAAGAGTTAGAGTTAAAGAACCCTTAGTCAAAATTTTCACGGTCACATGGTGCATATGACTTAGGGTAAAGTAATAAACTAGATGAGAAGTACAATTTGACTCCTTACTTTGATTGATAACAAATTTTTGAATAGAGATTAAGTTAAGGAATGAAAAATTCGATTTTTCTATAAACTTATTGATTACTTAAATCTTACAATAATATTTCAAATATTTTTCTCTTTCAAAATGCTTTTCGAAAATATTAACTCTTTGTTTCTCTTTCTTTGCGGATTTTGTGGGTGTAATCCACTGAAAACTTTCACGTGACAAAACTCGTCCTCTAGGGGAAACCTAGAGGTTTAACGGCTTGTTGCACAGGCTCAGTGCAATCGCGTGACCTGCGAAAGTGGTCTAATAATTTTTTTTGTTTAGTTATTTTGCTCGAGGACGAGCAAAAGATAGGTATGGGGGTGTGATCGGATCGCTAATATTGCACATTCATTATCATATTCTCATACTTATTCTAAAATAAACTCTGCTTTTTCTTAATTATTGTTTAATTTATTTGCATGCCCATTCCTAAAGGAGAGGGAAGAGAAATAACCCTAAAAGCCCATCAAATTCTGATTTAAATCAGAATTAATTCGAAGTCAGTAAATCAGGGCAGATCAGGTCGGTTCAGATCGGTTGAAAACCAGTTAGAACAAATTCCTACAAATCAATCGGTTGAAGCAATGATCAAAGGCCATTTCGTCAAAATCCAGACTTAAACTGCAAATCCAGCTGAAGATAAAAGCAAATCTCGAAGCCAGAGAGTACCACCACAGGGTGTGGCCACCTGGCCACGGAAACGCAGCAAAAGCCGCGTTTCTGCGGCTTTGTTAGTGAGTTAGGGGGAGTGTTTGCTCTCCCTTATATTTATACGCTCTCCTACGTTAGGTTTTGCCTATAAATCTAGGATTTTCAGAGCGTACAGATGGACGATCATGCAGAGATAGAATTTAGTCCACTTTTTCATTCCTTTTAGTATAGGTTTCTATTTTTCTTTTCATGTAATTTTCAGTTTTAATTTATGTAAATCAGAGGAGATCAGAGTTTCATAGGAGAATGAGAAGGAAGCTTGTGCTGAGAGTGACACCGGTGTAAGATTTTCTTCTTTTCTCTTATTGTTATAAAATTGAATCTGTAGTTCCCCTTTTGTATGTACTTTGTTTTTTTGTTCTTCTTCTTCTTCTCTACTTTTCTTCTTTTGGTACCAATTTCTATCCAAGTGAGTCTTAAAGCATCGAAAAAGCCTTGCCTTTGCGAGTGCCACCGATAGCTCATGACGATGGATTTTTAGTTTCATTCTGTATCACTTCATACTTGCAACGTCTTGATGATATAATATGAAAGAGACAGGAATCAACTCTTATGGGCTATACGTTGATCGCCTCACTTCAAGGTAATATCATTGCAAAAGATTTAAGGTAAGCATTTGGTCAAAGAAGGTAAGTAATTTTTAGATTCTTTTCTTTTAATTCTTTAGTTTAGAACACCACAATCCACCACTTCTTTTATCACTCCTTTTTTATTTCTTTGTACATATCATTTCTAGTTTCTCCATCTTCTTAATCTACCATCTTCTTCCTAATTCAACTTTAACTCAATTTTTCCTTTTTCTTTTAAAGAACTAAAGAAGAACTTTAACCATACGTTGTAGCCTGAAAGAGAACTTACTAAAAAGCTTACATCGCTAGTCCCTCCTTGTGGATCACTACCCGCATAGCCACTTGCTATTGTGGTAGAATTGAGTAACTTGCACTTTTCATTCTTAGTTCTGAAATTCTATATTTTTGTGTGCAGGAAAAACTTCAATTAATACAAAAACATGATATTGAAACAACTTTGAAGCATATTATATATGGATAGAATCCAATATACTTGTAAAGATATCTATCTATGTTTTTGACATGAAATCCAATATTGGTTAAACCGAAAACCAAAACCAAGTAAATTTAAAACTTGTGTGTGTATGTGAACTTGAGCATATCAACACTATCTAATCTTTACGATGATCTAAACAAGCTAAACTAAATACAAACCGAGGTCTTCTTGTAGAACTCCTTCTCCAAGTCGACTCGATCCAAACATGATCCACCGAGCTTGACTCCAACCGAGTGCTAGATGTGAACTTGACGCTCGAGCTCTTGAATCAACATGTGAAAGCTCCAAAACTCCTTTGTTGAAGCTAATCACCTACTAATAACTTGATCAAATATCTGAAACTAAAATCACAAGATTATTAGTAAACTACAACTACATGAGTTAATCATCATCAAAACTAGAGTGAAAGGTCGCTGAGCCAACAAAAGGCTCATTACCCGGATAAGTTAGAAAGCCTAAGAAAACTAAGGAAAGAAAAATAATAATAATATAAATAAATGGCATGAAAGTTAGAGTCGATATCTCAAAAATCTTCATTGTTCACAAAGTGCATATTTTTCTAAGAGTTTTATGAAAGATTAAAGAATCAATTCAATTTTAAATTCTTACATTTAATTTATAACAAGATTTTACATTTCGACTTAGTTTAAAGAAGAATAATTTCTGATTAACCTATGACATTGGATCACTTATATTTTCGAAAAAATACTTCAACACTTTTCTCTATTTCAAAAATGCATTTTCAAAATACTAACATTTGATTTCTTTCTTTATGGATTTTGTGAGTGTAATCCGCTGAAAACCCTCAGGAGACAAAACTCCTCCTCTAGGGAAAACCTAAAGGTGTAACGGCTTGTTGCACATGCTCAGTGCAATCGCGTCACCTGCGAAAGTGGTGTAATAATTTCCTTAGTTCTTTTTGTTTTGCTTGGGACGAGCAAAAGTGTAGCACCCCGTACCCGGGATACGTACCCAGATACGAGACCCAAAATTTTTTCGACTATATTGCTCAATTTCCTTCCTGTATGTGTTTTTGAGTTGTTATTACTTATGTTCTTGAGTATCAGATCTGGATTCTCAGACCGAGAGTAAGCCCTGACCCGGACCGGGAACTCGATACCAGCCAGTAGCCCGATTTAATTTTCTGGTAGTCTAATTTGACCATTTTTAGTTTCAGAGACTGTTTTCTAATATTTTAGATTTTTCATGATTTTTTGAAAATTTCTGAAATTTTTCTGCAAAATCTCCAAAACCGGTGTCGGTTGGCATCGCTGACTAATTCCCAGATTTTTAGTTTTCAAATGGGTTTGAATTTTTAGAAACGGCTTTCACAATACTTCTTAGAATTCTATTTTCTACCTAAATACATTTTTTGAGATTTATCTAAATTTATCAAAATTTGACCGATTCTGGTGTCGGCCGGTATTGCCAGAAGATTCCAAGATTTTTAATTTGAAAACTACATAGAATTTCTTAAATTTGATTTCACCGTGTATCTTAGAATAATATTTGCTATTTTTGAGAATTTTTCGGTACGTTTCTGAAACAGTCAAATTTTCGCCTTATTTAAATAATAATATTTTTATCGGCGATTTCTTTTCTGGCATTTCTATCCGCTACTCTCCTACTTTATGCTACCAGAAATTTTAACAAATAAAATAGATAATAATAAAAATTTTTAAACATTTTATTTTCTTTTCTTATATTTTTTTCCAATTTTCTTTTTTTATTTCTTTTCAATTATTCACCTTGATAACTCCCCCCTTAATCCACGCCTTAATGGTCGCTAGCCGCCCGCAGCCCGCCGACAGCCATGGGCTGCCGTAGCCCTACACCACCCCTACACCATCAATTCAATCCATTCCCTCATCCTCTATTAAACCATTCCATTTCAACACAAATCCAAAAAAAAAAAAAAAGCAAAAATCCAAAGAGACTAACTTCATCTTCCTCCTCCAAACAAACCCACTTCCACCGCCGCCTCCACCTTCACCACCACCTCCTCTGGCCACTTCTAAACCCCCAATCAACTCCCCAACAACTCCTCTTCACAATACCATCTCATTACACCACCAACAACCACCCGCCACCTCCAATTTCTCCAAAACCCACCTCCATTACCACAACTCCATCTCCAAAATTCTCCATCACCACCACCAAATTCTCCATTCTAATCAACCCAACAACATCCCTCCTCATCCTCTAACTTCCCATCACTTCAAATCATCACCACAACCACCACAACCACCACCACCACCATCTTCCACCTCCATCAAAACCACCACCACCACATCAAAACACCACCCAACACCACTCCTCCTCCCCCTAGGCCGCGCGCCCTGCTCGCCGCCGCCGCCGCCGCGTCGGCCGGCCACCGCCGGCGGTGGGGGCCGAAGCCCTCCCTCCTTCTTCTCTTCTCTTTTCTTTCTTTCTTCATTTCTTTCTTTCTTTATTTCCTTCATTCTAACTTCAAATATTCCCTAAATAACCACAAAATTTCCTCATTCCAAAAATACCCCCCACCATTCCCTCAAACTACTTCCCCTATATTTACACCAATACCCCTCCTTTTAATTCCAAACAAATTCTAAAATACACCATATTTTCTCTCTTTTTTCCTACAATCTTCTCTCTCCTCTCTCATTCCCTCTCTAATAATTTTTATAAATATTTATAAATATATATTTTAGTATATATAATGCGGGCTAGTGGATTCTCGTGCGGGTCGCCGATTTTCTGGACTTTAACCGGTATTTTCGTCCCGGTTTCAGGCGAGTGCTTACTACTATATTAAAAATAATTGCCCTTGTAATTATAACAAGCTATTGACATGTGAATATTTTAAAATGCATAATACTTGCTATATTTAATTCCAACAATTGTCATGCTATATTTAATTTCGATAATTGTCATATTTAATTCTGATAATTGCCATGCTATATTTAATTCTAATAATTACCATGCTATATTAATTTCGATAATTTTCATGCTATATTTGACACCGGTATTTACCATGCTATAGTTGACACCGATATTTGCCATGCTACACTTGACCCGTGACATCTGACACTGGCACACGGTATTTACACTGGTACACAGTATTTACACTGATATGTGGCATGTTACACTTGATATGATATTCATGACTGTGGCACTTAGTATTTACACCGGTACTCGATATATGGACCCGATATTCGAGATATGACATACTTAACACCCGTACCTGACACATGGTATATGATATGTTTTCATGCGGTACAAATACATGGACTTGACATCATGACTCTTGACTGGACACTACCACCCCTGATGCCTGATTATATGACATATCCATGACTATCACTTTTACGGGGACATGACATGATTATTATATTATTAATTGCCAGATATTTGGTACTCCTGAACTCCTGTACTCCTGTATACTTGGACCCCTGAAATAGGGAGACTCCTGATATTACTCCGAATATTATACTCCTGTTGACCCCTATAATAGGATAACCATGGATATTGTATATTTGTGAATACCCCGTAAACATTATTATATGAGACTCTGTCATATTTAAATAACTTACACCGGGATGGGGGAAATTGATGGGTATCGATATAGCTTCTGTGTTTATGGTGGCCATAAATATGTTGTACAACTTCCTGTAGGATTCGACCTGGAGGGCCACCAGGCGCTTCCGAGGGGTGTACTGGCACCCCTACCCCCTTGCCTGCCTGTCCGGGTGTGCTATAAGCCCCTAGGTATATCCTGTGGGGAACAGTGACACTCTATTCCTGTTCGGGCGTATATTAAGACCTTCGGGCATATAGTAAGTCCCGGTACCTAGCGGTACGTTCCGGCTCAGTACTGGATACTCCTGGACCGTTGTCCCGGGCATGCACGGGACCCATTCTAAACATGGTTCGTCGTTCCCCATCATTTCCAATAATTTGTCTCGCTTGATTTGTATGCAGAGGTATATGGCACCGATCATATATCGAAACATACAAATTGAACGAGTCTTAATAATAATAATTTGATAATTGACTTATGACTACATGATTTCTGTTACTTACCATTTAGTTACCCATGCTTGCTAATTTGATTACATGACTTGCTACTTGCTATATTTCATGATTCGCTATTTAATTGATTATTCCGTGTTTATTTATCATGGTACATTATACTTGGCATGATGCACCTACTTCTATTTATACTTGCCACTTGGCTTCTTTATGCACTCGCTGGGTTGCCCACTAACAACCCTAGATTTGTATGTTCAGATTTGACAGGTTGGACCGAGGTGGACCCATCAGCTGAGGATCAGGCCTACCTCGAGGAGCAGACAGATCAGCAGCAGTTCCGTCCAGTCCTTTCTGCTCACGAGATTCTCACTCTTTCATCTCGTGAGTTTATCTTTTGTATCCTGTACAATCCTCTTTTTGTAGTACCTGGTGATGTAATATTATGTCACAATTGGTGATAACTAAGTACTTGTACTGTATTGTATTGGAATGTATAATATCACGTATTTTCCGCACTCTGATTCCTGTATTGTGTTGTATTGATGCTTAGCGTACATACGGGATGGTTCCATCGCCCTGCGTATGTACGTCGCAGTGGCGTCTCCGTACCCTCCGGGATCGGGGTGTCACAGGTTGGTATCAGAGCCTAGGCTCTCACACCTTCAATACAGCCAGTCTGCAAATTAATGTTGCGTTAATTTGCGATTGAGTCACACGAGTCCTTGCTAGACATTCCAATCACAAGTACCAAGTAATCTATTCTTTTCTTAAAATCCATCCCTTGATTTCTGAAATCTCATGAAGTTCCTCATTTCATCACCTTTTCAGTCGGCTCGAATATGGAGAGGCGGGGACACGGAACGGTCCCGGCACTTCCCGTGAAAGTCCGAACGGGGAGAATGACATGATGAGGCTACTCCAGGGGATGATGGATAGCCAACAGCAGTAGGTAGAGCTCCTGCGGCAAGGATTGCTCACTGCACCCCGGGAGCAGAGGCCGGGTACTATTTCAGATTTTCGGAGATTGCAGCCAGCAGAATTTTTCAGGCACAGAGAAGCCCTTGGATGCAGAGCAATGGTTGATAGATATGACCGATCTTTTGAAGGCGTCCAGAATTCCTGCTGAAAACCAGGTGGAAGTGGCCGAGATCCAGCTGAAAGATGTGGCGAGGACTTGGTGGCTAGCGGAGGAGGCGAGGCTGGAGAAGCCTATCTCTTGGAATCAGTTTTCGAAGGGCTTCTATGAGAGATTTTCCCTGCAACTGCTCAGAAGGAGATGGAGGAGCAGTTTATTAGGCTGCAGCAGTGGAATCGGTCAGTGGATGAATATGCTGCTGAATTTCTGAGACTTAGTCGGTTTGCACCATATATGGTGGCCGATGAGGAGAAGAGGGCAAGCAGATTTCAGCAAGGACTGAGAGCGGATATTCAGATGTTGCTTATACCCCACCAGTTGAAGACATACTCTCAAGTTCTTTCTATTGCTCGTGATGTGGAGCAGGGACTGGAGAAGAAGAGGAGGGTTGAGCTGCAGCAGAAACCTATGAAGCGCCAGTTCCAGCAGGTGCACAAGGGAAACCCAGTCAGATCCTTTGGTGCCCCAGCAGCCAAACTGTCATTTCGGTCTCCTTCCCAGCAGCTCGTGTGTGGGTACTGCCAAAAACCCGGACACAATCAGCGGAATTGTCGTATGGCCAATGGACTGTGTTTGGCATGCGGATCCGGCAATCACTCGGTGGGGGAGTGTCCATTCAAGAAGAACTAGAATGCAGCTCCAGCTCCACCAGCACTTCCAGTACGAGCAGCACCTCCAGCACCTCCAGCTCGAGCAGCTCCCCCAGCACTTTCAGCACCACCAATGAGGAGGAATCCTAGACCTGCAGGCAGAGGAGCTCCACTTCCTCCCCAGCGTCGGATTCTGGGTCAGGCTCAGAGGGGACCCAGGACCGGAGTAGGCCGTGGGAGAGGCCAAGCTTTCAACTTGACAGCAGAGGAAGCTGAGGCATCTGGAGAAGTGGTGGCAGTACCATTTTGGTCCACTCAGTTCCAGTCTTATCACTTTTTGACTCTGGTGCATCGCATTGCTTCATATCTAGTAGATTTATTGCCTTGCACTCATACCCCTAGTATGTGTGAGTGACCAGTGGGAAATGAAAAGTCACCTAGAGGGGGGTGAATAGGTGACAATGCTAATCTATGAACTAAATGCGGAATTTAAAAAATAATTGCAATATACACTCAAGTGCTATCAACAAGTGATGCACACAACCAAGCCAAGCAAATATGAATGAGCAATGTAAATAAATGCAAGGCACAAAGTAAAGAGAGAGTAGAGAGAGAGTCAATGGATCAATCGCAAACACAGAGATATGTTTCGAGGTTCGAGCACCCAGCTCTACATCCCCGCCTTCGACACACGAAGGATTTCTAATCCACTAGCTCGTTCACCAAGAACTCTCACAAGGAGTACCCAACTCCTCTCTTTACAAGCACAACCTCCTTCTTGAGGCACCACTCCAAGCCAACAAACACAACCTCCTCCTTGAGGCAAACTCCAATAATCACAACCTCCTTCTTGAGGCAAACTCCCAACCAATACAACAAACTCCCAATCACCAACCAATACAAGGATCACCTCTCAACTAGAGGGATACAACCCAAAGCACAAAGCTAAGAAAAGATTGGGTTACAACTTGGTGGTCACAACAACAACCACAAACAACTTCTTCTTACACACAAATAACCTATAGATATAGATAGTAGATTTTTGCTCAAGTGTGAGAAAACCAAAGGAATGGAAATCAGAAATCACAAAGAAAATCCTTGGGAAAAATCAAGAAATCAAGATAGAATAGTTCAATCAAAATTCTTTCCCAAAAACCTTTCTTTGATTTTCCAAACCCTAATGAAAACACCAAATGGATTGTTCAATTCAAGCTCATAAACCCTTTTTGATTGCTTTGAAAACACCAGAGAATCAGCAAAAATTCGCACAAAAAATCTTGGAGAAAACCTCTCTCAAATGGGGTATTTATAGGCAATTACAGAAAATAGCCGTTTACAGAACTTTTGCCAGAAATAACCTTCCGGTCGACCGGGACGGTCGACCGCCCAACGGTCAAATTTAGAACCGTTGTGGCTACCGGTCGACCGCCTCGGTCGACCGAAAATACCTGAGAGCAAACAGCTCTCTGTCGGTCGACCGCTTCGGTCGACCGGATGCAGTGTCAGCCTGCGTGCACGTATCCGTGCACGTCAGTCGACCGGAACGGTCGACTGGCTTCTTTGGTGCGGTCGACCGTACCAGTCGACCGGCCAAGCCTGGCAGACAAAAATCAGGTCTGAAATCTGGGGAAAAAATATTATAATAAATCCCACAAAATCTCTAAAATTCCACAAAAATAGTTTTATCATTTTATATTGAAATACAAACTTGTGTTAAAAATCCTAACACAAATTTCAAACATATTTGACTATTTTTGTGTCATAGAAATTTTGCCAAAAACCAAAAACCGTATTTTCTAAAACCTTGTATTTTGAATAGAAAATACACATTGTCTAAAACTTATCCATGATACAAAAATATGATATTTAAACACTTTGAAGCATATTGTATATGAATAGAAATTCAATATACAAGAAACATATATATATCATGATTTTTGTCATTAAGTCCAAAAATATGTTTTGTTGTAAATACCAAAACATAAAACACATGGAATAGATTATCAAACAAAGTTTGTCTAAACAATTGAAGCATGCATGTATATAGAACAAATCTAATATACATAAACCATGTAAACTTGTTTTGATAAAAAATCTATTCATGAAAACCAAGATCGGTTAAACCTAAAACCGAAAATCAAAACATGAAAGGTGTGTGTGTTGTGAACTTGAGCTTATCATACTATTCTAATCTTTACAATTAGGCTCTAAACACAAACTAAACTAGGGATACCTAAGACTTCTTGTAGAGTGCCGTCTCCAAGTTGACTCGGTCCAAACCGTGATTCACCAAGCAAGTGCTATATATGATCTTTGATGCGCGGGCTCTTGAATCAACATGTGCAAGCTTCCAATTCATCTTGTTGAAGCTAAACACCAACTAATATCTTGGTTAATGGTCTGAAACTAAAATCACAAGATTATTAGTACACATAACTACATGAGTTAATCATCATCAAAACTAGAGTGGAAGGCCTTTGGGCCAACAATCTCCCCCTTTTTGATGATGACAAAACTCATGGAGTTATATATGCATGGATTAAAGTAAAGCTTCAAAGAAGCTCCCCTTAACTCATGCATAGGAATAAACAAACAATAAGATGCATATAAACAGGGTTCTTGACATAAAATGAATATGCATATGAAACATGCTATTGATTCCAATTAAAACAAAACAACTAAATTACCAAAACATGCTCTTGATACCAATGGATACTAATAAAAACAAAACTCATAATGCTCTTGATACCAATACCAATGGAGATGAAATGAACATAAAACTGAAAACTCATGCATATCAACTCCAATAAATCTTCTCCCCCTTTTGTCAATCATCAACAAAGGGGTAAAAACAAAATAGATATGAATTCTTCTCCCCCTAAATATATGAAACAAAGAATAAACAAACTACTTCAAGGGGTGAAACCAAAAATGATACCAATTAAAAAAAAATGTGTCAAAGAAGTGCATTATGATATCAATAGAAAGTGATCATAAAAACATTTAAGAAATGCCTACCAATTACCAATTGAAAGTAAGAGGGGCATTGAAAACAAATATGATCCCAATTGAAATTAAAACATATTGAAAATAAAACACATGATACCAATTGAAAAACACATTGATACCAATTTGAGTGAACAAATGCATCTTGATACCAATTGAAGATATATATCTTTATAAGCATATGATACCAATTAAAAATCAATAATCATTCTTAAATCATTTTTTTTTCTCATAAAGTTAGGGAGTGGGAAACAAAACCAATGGTAAACTAAATACCAATTGAAAAATTGAAATGTGAGTTTTCTCCTCCTTTATGAAATACCAACTAAACATATGCTTAAGCTAGAAATAATATACCAATTGAAGACTAAGTCAATTGAAATAATGTTAAAGCTCAAGCTTAGCAAAAGCAAGATAATGATAATGCTTGTATAAAGAAACC
Organism: Agave tequilana; assembly: GCA_038442645.1. NCBI lineage: Eukaryota > Viridiplantae > Streptophyta > Magnoliopsida > Asparagales > Asparagaceae > Agave > Agave tequilana. The sequence goes on along the minus strand of JAVJIF010005178.1, from coordinate 128,657 downwards.
AATTGAAAATTAAATCAATTAAAAATGATGGTCATTAAACAAAATCAAGCTTATCATAAGCAAAATTTGTGCATATATCTTGAAGCACAAATAAATCATCTATATATGTATGTAAGAAATAGATACCAATTGTAAATTGATACTATATGAAGTGTATGCATACATATATATAAAATAAAACATATATGAGTATACAAAAGGATGTCAAGATTAGATACCAATTGAAAGAATTCAATGATACCAATTGAAACAACAATAAGATCAAGTGTATATCTCATATTCACTACCACCCAATCATGTGCAAGTTTAAAATGATTTTCATTATAAAGCATACATGAACATGATCTCCCATCCAACCACCCTTAGAAGGTAGGGTTTTCAAAAAAAATAGATTTGAAAGTGTAGTTTGTTTGAAAATCTCTACCAAAAGTGAAGAACACGAACTAGTTTTGGAAAATCTAGAAAAACTAGAACGAGATCCTTCAAATAGGGAAATGAAAACAAAATAGTTTTTCATGAAATACATGTAAATCACATGGCACTAAACACTCAAAGTTCATAAAGCCCATATCATAGTCTCATGAAAACAAATCATGAGTAAACAATAAAGTGAGTGAACAAGTGTTATGTGACACATATCAATCATGAAAATATTCAATTAAGCTCATGTGAAATTCCTTAAAAACATGAAACCATGAAAAATCAAAATTTTCATAAAAACACAATTTATACTTCAAGGCATATGTATGTCATATACAAACCAACGCATACATACATATCCTAAACATGATGAGTCCACAAAGTATATGCATGAATGCACGTGGCTTAAGGATGTATATGTATAGTCAATAGTTTGGACTAGATAGACATATACATGAAGTTAAAACACATGATCATACAATCATATCCAAAAATGGGAATACAAGTTAGAATGCATGAATCATCAAAACTAGACTATACTAGCACATCTAATGGGTACAAATAGGCATCCAAGCACAAATATATATAAAGGTTTATTTGTGGCCCATTCTATGTACAAGTATAACTCCTAGTTTTCATGAAAACAAACATCTAAGCATATATTCAAATCATAAAGCATAAAACAAGTCATAAATCAACAATTATTCTAAAAAATGATCATTATGTAAATTCATATGCTATAAGAATCAAGATATACATAATATCAAAACAATTGTGAAAACACAAAATATGGAATCATATAAACAATGGAGATATCAAATTGCAATACATGTATAGCAATGAACATACTAATCAACACATGAATCATTAAAACACAAAATCATAGAATCATGAACAACATATGATCATTGTGCATATGCATGTACATTAGATCTAAAGCATACATGTTAGTTTAAATAAGGTGAGACACTGAATGTAGATTCCAAATGAAGCATGGTGCTCAAGTAGCTAAACATGTACAACTTTAATATAATGGCACAAGCATAATGGACAATAAAATACAACATGCTAAAAAAAAGTGAAAAGCATGTAAACACTAAATGGAGTAAGGGATTGTTACCAAAACCAAAGGGGAAACTCTCCATGTCTCCAAAACACGATGGTCCTCCCACCAAATCTCCTTGAGAGTGAAGCATCCAAATGGTTCTCCTTTTAGCTTAGAATGCATCCACCTCAAGGCACCAATACCCTCACGTGACGCGAGAGCTCCCACCTACATCAAAAGTCAAAGAGGTGGATCTTGGTACCCATTTCTTTGTGGGTCCACGGGGTTAGTATCTTTTCTAACCCAAACACAATTAGTTGCTAAATTTCATGATAAATGCGATCATAACAAAATCTAGCAAGGTGGCCTTTTCGACCACAATGTGTACATGTGTACACGTGAGCATACATATGATGGTGGTGATCATGAAAAGCATGTGTATGCCTAGATGGGTGTGCATGCAAGGTTGGAACTTGTTTCATGCGAACCAAGGTTTCCAATCGTGTGTGATTCATGGCACAATGGCTCAAAGTGGAGCCCAAACTATCAACACTTTTCTTCAAAACAAGTATATCATTTTCAATGTTAGAAGATAAAGTGGAGCATGCAATAGGTGTGCTAGAACATGAAGCAACATTAGCATGGCAAACATCAATCTCTTTTTGCAAAGATTTATTTTTAATCAAAACCAAATCCAATTCTCTAGTAATTGAATCAATATCATTTTTCAAAGTAAGGTTTTCTTTGAAAACACAATCCAATCTTGAGGATAAAATCTCATTGTGCTCCAAAAAATCATCACAATCATTTTTGCCTTTTAAAACTTCAATTTCTTTTAAAGCAAGTTCAAGTTGAGATTTAAGTGAGTCACATTCAATTGCAATCTCTTCCTTCTCTTGCAAAACCAATTCAAAATTAGAGCATAAATCCTTTAATTCATTTTTCAACACAAGATTATCTTCTTTCAACAAATCATGTTTTTCCAACAAATTTTCAAGCTTTTGAGCAAGTTCCATATTTAAAGTTTGAACTTCAAAATAACCATGGCAATAGGAACTAGAGCTATCATCAATATGAGAATCCGATTGTACCTCAAGGGAGTTCTTCCCTTGGACCATGAGGCATTGCTCTTCGGACTTTTCTCTTTTAGATCTCCTCATCTTGTTAATTATCCTTGGAAGCTCGGGAGACGTCAAGATGCTCCAAACTGCAAAAGCCGAATCATAGTGATCAAAAACGGGTAAAAGAAATTCATTTAAAGATGCTCTAAGTGCTCTAAGTGCTAATGCATTGGCCTTCTTATGCTTGCTACTATTTGGGAGGGATTCTATGATAATGGCTTGATAAACTAGATGACCTAGTGTTTTTAAATGCCTAGTCATGTCCACCTTCCAAGCATCAAGTCTAAAATGGTCAAACATAGGAGGGCTAGCCATGAGTGCAAACTAGTATGAGTGCAAATGAAAATGCAAGTGAAGATTAGCAAACCAAGATCACTCCTAGGTGGTTAAACCTAAATATCAGGAGCACTAGCTCTGATACCAATTGAAAAGTCACCTAGAGGGGGGGGGGTGAATAGGTGACAATGCTAATCTATGAACTAAATGCGGAATTTAAAAAATAATTGCAATATACACTCAAGTGCTATCAACAAGTGATGCACACAACCAAGCCAAGCAAATATGAATGAGCAATGTAAATAAATGCAAGGCATAAAGTAAAGAGAGAGTAGAGAGAGTCAATGGATCAATCGCAAACACAGAGATATGTTTTCGAGGTTCGAGCACCCAGCTCTACATCCCCGCCTTCGACACACGAAGGATTTCTAATCTACTAGCTCGTTCACCAAGAACTCTCACAAGGAGTACCCAACTCCTCTCTTTACAAGCACAACCTCCTTCTTGAGGCACCACTCCAAGCCAACAAACACAACCTCCTCCTTGAGGCAAACTCCAATAATCACAACCTCCTTCTTGAGGCAAACTCCCAACCAATACAACAAACTCCCAATCACCAACCAATACAAGGATCACCTCTCAACTAGAGGGATACAACCCAAAGCACAAAGCTAAGAAAAGATTGGGTTACAACTTGGTGGTCACAACAACAACCACAAACAACTTCTTCTTCCACACAAATAACCTATAGATATAGATAGTAGATTTTTGCTCAAGTGTGGAGAAAACCAAAGGAATGGAAATCAGAAATCACAAAGAAAATCCTGGGAAAAATCAAGAAATCAAGATAGAATAGTTCAATCAAAATTCTTTCCCAAAAACCCTTTCTTTGATTTTCCAAACCCTAATGAAAACACCAAATGGATTGTTCAATTCAAGCTCATAAACCCTTTTTGATTGCTTTGAAAACACCAGAGAATCAGCAAAAATTCGCACAAAAAATCTTGGAGAAAACCTCTCTCAAATGGGGTATTTATAGGCAATTACAGAAAATAGCCGTTTACAGAACTTTTGCCAGAAATAGCCTTCCGGTCGACCGGGACGGTCGACCGCCCAACGGTCAAATTTAGAACCGTTGTGGCTACCGGTCGACCGCCTCGGTCGACCGAAAATACCTGAGAGTAAACAGCTCTCTGTCGGTCGACCGCTTCGGTCGACCGGATGCAGTGTCAGCCTGCGTGCACGTATCCGTGCACGTCAGTCGACCAGAACGGTCGACTGGCTTCTTTGGTGCGGTCGACCGTACCAGTCGACCGGCCAAGCCTGGCAGACAAAAATCAGGTCTGAAATCTGGGGAAAAAATATTATAATAAATCCCACAAAATCTCTAAAATTCCACAAAAATAGTTTTATCATTTTATATTGAAATACAAACTTGTGTTAAAAATCCTAACACAAATTTCAAACATATTTGACTATTTTTGTGTCATAGAAATTTTGCCAAAAACCAAAAACCGTATTTTCTAAAGCCTTGTATTTTGAATAGAAAATACACATTGTCTAAAACTTATCCATGATACAAAAATATGATATTTAAACACTTTGAAGCATATTGTATATGAATAGAAATTTAATATACAAGAAACATATATATATCATGATTTTTGTCATTAAGTCCAAAAATATGTTTTGTTGTAAATACCAAAACATAAAACACATGGAATAGATTATCAAACAAAGTTTGTCTAAACAATTGAAGCATGCATGTATATAGAACAAATCTAATATACATAAACCATGTAAACTTGTTTTGATAAAAAATCTATTCATGAAAACCAAGATCGGTTAAACCTAAAACCGAAAATCAAAACATGAAAGGTGTGTGTGTTGTGAACTTGAGCTTATCATACTATTCTAATCTTTACAATTAGGCTCTAAACACAAACTAAACTAGGGATACCTAAGACTTCTTGTAGAGCGCCGTCTCCAAGTTGACTCGGTCCAAACCGTGATTCACCAAGCAAGTGCTATATATGATCTTTGATGCGCAGGCTCTTGAATCAACATGTGCAAGCTTCCAATTCATCTTGTTGAAGCTAAACACCAACTAATATCTTGGTTAATGGTCTGAAACTAAAATCACAAGATTATTAGTACACATAACTACATGAGTTAATCATCATCAAAACTAGAGTGGAAGGCCTTTGGGCCAACAGGAAATTAGTACGGGGAATGGGGTAGTCACTACTAATAAGATTAGCAAGGCGTGCCCTGTGGAGTTATGTGGTAGGAAGTTAGAAGCCGACATGTTCGTACTAGACACTGGAGGGTACGATGTGATCCTAGGCGTGACTTGGCTCAGCAAGTATCATGCGGTGATCGACTATCGGTATAAAAAGGTGATCTTCAGGATTCCACACCAACTAGAGTTTCAGTTCTTTGGAGAACGCAAGCCCCTTCGGAAGGAAAATCAACTGGATTGTGCCACTGCAGAAGACAAGAAGAAGACGGTGTCAGTGTGGAATGAATTCCTGGATGTCTTTGAGGAGATATCAGGACTCCCACCTGACAGAGTTGTGGAGTTCTCTATTGACCTTATTCCAGGAGCGACTCCCATCTCTAAAGCACCATACCAGATGGCTCCAACTGAATTGGTTATATTGAAGGAGCAGCTGCTTGAGTATTCGAGCAAGGGTCTGATTAGACCGAGTACTTCACCTTGGGGAGCACCAGTGTTGTTGGCAAACAAGAAGGATGGTGGCAAGAGATTATGCATTGATTACAGAGAGTTGAACAAAGTCACCATCAAGAACAAGTACCCTTTGCCGAGAATTGATGATCTCTTTGATCAACTTCATGGAGCCCAAGTGTTCTCGAAGTTAGATCTGCAGTCAGGGTACCATCAGTTGAAGGTGAAGAAGGAAGACATCCAAAAGACGACATTTAGGACTCGTTATGGTTATTACGAGTTCTTGGTCATGCGCTTTGGAGTTACAAATGCCCCAGCAGTCTTCATGGACTTGATGAATAGAATCTTCTCACCCTATCTGGATAAATTTGTATTGGTGTTCATTGATGATATCCTGGTCTACTCCAAGAATGAAGAGGAGCATGCGGAGCATCTGAGGATTGTGCTACAGACCCTCCGACTAGAGCAGCTTCATGCCAAACTTAGCAAGTGTGAGTTCTGGCTGGGGAGTATAGCTTTCTTGGGCCATATTGTTTCTAAGGAAGGAATCTCAGTGGATCCCAGCAAGATTCAGGCGGTGAAAAACTGGCCGACTCCGAAGTCCGTGACAGAGATCAGGAGCTTCATCGGACTAGCTGGATATTATCGAAGGTTCGTGCAGGACTTCTCGAAGATTGCAGCTCCATTGACCAAGCTGACCAGGAAGGGAGAGAAGTACATATGGACTGAGGAGTGTGCGTCTGCTTTTGAGAAGTTGAAGAACAAGTTGATTTCAGCTCCAATCTTGAAGACACCCTCAGGGACATGAGGTATGGTTGTGTATTGTGATGCCTCAGGGAAGGGTCTTGGATGCTTATTGATGCAGCATGGACATGTGGTGGCTTATGCATCTAGGCAGTTAAAACCTCATGAGAAGAACTACCCAACACATGATCTAGAGTTGGCAGCTGTGATATTTGCATTGAAGATATGGAGACATTACCTGCTTGGTGATCGAGTGTTGATTTACACTGATCACAAGAGTTTGAGGTACATTTTCACTCAGAAGGAGCTGAACATGAGGCAGAGGCGATGGCTTGAGTTGATGGCGGATTATGATATAGATCTGCAGTACCATCCTGGCAAGGTTAATGTTGTGCCGGATGCCCTGAGTAGAAGACCTGAAGCCAACATGGTTATGTTGCTCACTCAGCAGAAGGAGCTACTCAAGGAGATGAGGCGGCTTGATTTGATGGTGATTCGGAGGGCCAGTGGATCCGTGCAGTTGATGGCATTTCAGATCCAGCCGACACTGATGGAGGAGATCGGAGAAGCTCAGAGAGAAGATCCCAGACTGTTGAAGTACAGAGAACAAGTGGAAGCGGGGCTGAGGTCAGATGTTTGCATACATCCTGATGGTGCACTCTATTTCAGAGGCAGGATTTGTGTGCCTCAGGGGGAGATTAGACAGAAGAAATTAGCTGAGGCCCACAACTCAGCTTACTCTATACACCCTGGAGGAACTAAGATGTATTAGGATCTAAAGCAATATTTCTGGTGGAATGCGATGAAGAGGGAGATCGCACAATTTGTGGCGAAGTGTCTAGTGTGTCAGCAAGTGAAGGCTGAACACCAGAGACCAGCTGGATTACTACAGCCTTTGCCAATACCAGAATGGAAGTGGGAGCATGTTACTATGGATTTTGTCACTGCTCTACCCCGCAGTCCAAAGGGGAACAATGTAGTATGGGTAGTTGTTGACCGTCTCACTAAGTCAGCACATTTCATACCATTCAGAGTGGGGCAATCTACGGAACTTCTGGCAGACAAGTACATGAGGGAGATTGTTCGACTGCATGGAGTTCCCGTGAGTATCGTGTTAGACAAGGACACGAGGTTCAGATCTCGCTTCTGGGAAAGCCTTCAAGAAAGTCTGGGGACTCGTCTGAAGTTCAGCACATCTTATCATCCAGAGACGGACGGGCAGTCTGAACGGACCATTCAAATCCTAGAAGACATGTTGAGGGCTTGTATGATAGACTTCAAGGGATCGTGGGAAGACCATCTACATTTGGCAGAGTTTTCCTACAATAATAGTTATCAGGCGAGCATCAAGATGGCTCCATTCGAAGCCCTTTACGGCAGGAGATGCGGATCACCATTATGTTGGGATGAGGTTGGTGAGAGGAGGCATTTGGGACCTGATGTGATAGTACAAGCAGTGGACAAGATCAGGACCATCCAAGAGCACCTTCGGGCAGCACAAGACAGACAGAAGAGTTGGGCAGATTCCCATAGAAGACCGTTGGAGTTTCAAGCAGGAGAGCATGTATTTCTGAAGATATCTCAGACCAAGGGAGTGATCAGATTTGGTGCACGTGGGAAGCTGAGTCCAAGGTATATGGCCCGTTTGAGATATTGGAGCGAGTTGGAGAAGTGGACTACAGATTGGCATTGCCGCCATCACTGGAAGGAGTGCACAATGTGTTCCATGTGTCACAGCTGAGAAGATACATCAGGGATGAGAGCCATGTATTGGATTATTCAGAGTTGGAGTTGCAGCCAGATTTGTCATATATTGAGCAACCAATGGCTATTGTGAACAGAAGTGTTAAGACCCTGAAGAACCGGACCATCCCATTGGGTGCTTGTTTCGTGGAACAGGCATAGTCCAGGAGAAGCGACTTGGGAGCGGGAAGACGTCATTCGTGACCGTTACCCACATCTGTTCGAACCTTGAGTGGTAATATTCTCTTGTACTCCATCTCTTGTCTTATCAATTATTTATTTCCATGTTCATTTCTTTCCTTATAGAAATTTCAAGGACGAAATTTTTGTTAGGTGGGTAGATTGTAGCACCCCGTACCCGGGATACGTACCCAGATACGAGACCCAAAATTTTTTCGACTATATTGCACAATTTCCTTCCTGTATGTGTTTTTGAGTTGTTATTACTTATGTTCTTGAGTATCAGATCTGGATTCTCAGACCGAGAGTAAGCCCTGACCCGGACCGGGAACTCGATACCAGCCAGTAGCCCGATTTGATTTTCTGGTAGTCTAATTTGACCAATTTTAGTTTCAGAGACTGCTTTCTAATATTTTAGATTTTTCATGATTTTCTGAAAATTTCTGAAATTTTTCTGCAAAATCTCCAAAACCGGTGTCGGTTGGCATCGCTGACTAATTCCCAGATTTTTAGTTTTCAAATGGGTTTGAATTTTTAGAAACGACTTTCACAATACTTCTTAGAATTCTATTTTCTACCTAAATACATTTTTTGAGATTTTTTTAAATTTATCAAAATTTGACCGATTCTGGTGTCGGCCGGTATTGCCGGAAGATTCCAGGATTTTTAATTTGAAAACTATATCGAATTTCTTAAATCTGATTTCACCGTGTATCTTAAAATAATATTTTCTATTTTTTAGAATTTTTCGGTACGTTTCTGAAACAGTCAAATTTTCGCCTTATTTAAATAATAATATTTTTATCGGCGATTTCTTTTCTGGCTTTTCCATCCTCTACTCTCCTACTTTATGCTACCAGAAATTTTAACAAATAAAATAGATAATAATAAAAAATTTTAAACATTTTATTTTCTTTTCTTATATTTTTTCCAATTTTCTTTTTTTTATTTCTTTTCAATTATTCACCTTGATAACTCCCCCCTTAATCCACGCCTTAATGGTCGCTAGTCGCCCGCAGCCCGCCAACAGCCATGGGCTGCCGCAGCCCTACACCACCCCTACACCATCAATTCAATCCATTCCCTCATTCTCTATTAAACCATTCCATTTCAACACAAATCCAAAAAAAAAAAGCAAAAATCCAAAGAGACTAACTTCATCTTCCTCCTCCAAACGAACCCACTTCCACCGCCGCCTCCACCTTCACCACCACCACCTCCGGCCACTTCTAAACCCCCCAATCAACTCCCCAACAACTCCTCTTCACAATACCATCTCATTCCACCACCAACAACCACCCGCCACCTCCAATTTCTCCAAAACCTACCTCCATTACCACAACTCCATCTCCAAAATTCTCCATCACTACCACCAAATTCTTCATTCTAATCAACCCAACAACATCTCCTCCTCATCCTCTAACTTCCCATCACTTCAAATCATCACCACAACCACCACAACCACCACCACCACCATCTTCCACCTCCATCAAAACCACCACCACATCAAAACACCACCCAACACCACTCCTCCTCCCCCTAGGCCGCGCGCGCGCCCTGCTCGCCGCCGCCGCCGCGCCGGCCGGCCACCGCCGGCGGTGGGGGGCCGAAGCCCTCCCTCCTTCTTCTCTTTTCTTTTCTTTTCTTTCTTCATTTCTTTCTTTCTTTATTTCCTTCATTCTAACTTCAAATATTCCCTAAATAACCACGAAATTTCCTTATTCCAAAAATACCCCCCACCATTCCCTCAAACTACTTCCCCTATATTTACACCAATACCCCTCCTTTTAATTCCAAACAAATTCCAAAATACACCATATTTTCTCTCTTTTCCTACAATCTTCTCTCTCCTCTCTCATTCCCTCTCTAAAAATTTTTATAAATATTTATAAATATATATTTTAATATATATAATTGCGGGCTAGTGGATTCTCGTGCGGGTCGCCGATTTTCTGGACTTTAACCGGTATTTTCGTCCCGGTTTCAGGCGAGTGCTTACTACTATATTAAAAATAATTGCCCTTGTAATTATAACAAGCTATTGACATGTAAATATTTTAAAATGTATAATACTTGCTATATTTAATTCCAACAATTGTCATGCTATATTTAATTTTGATAATTGTCATATTTAATTCTGATAATTGCCATGCTATATTTAATTCTAATAATTACCATGCTATATTAATTCCGATAATTTTCATGCTATATTTGACACCAGTATTTACCATGCTATAGTTGATACCGATATTTGCCATGCTACACTTGACCCGTGACATCTGACACTGGCACACGGTATTTACACTGGTACACAGTATTTACACTGATATGTGGCATGTTACACTTGATATGATATTCATGACTGTGGCACTTAGTATTTACACCGGTACTCGATATATGGACCCGATATTCGAGATATGACATACTTGACACCCGTACCTGACACATGGTATATGATATGTTTTCATGCGGTACAAATACATGGACTTGACATCATGACTCTTGACTGGACACTACCACCCCTGATGCCTGATTATATGGCATATCCATGACTATCACTTTTACGGGGACATGACATGATTATTATATTATTAATTGCCAGATATTTGGTACTCCTGAACTCCTGTACTCCTGTATACTTGGACCCCTGAAATAGGGAGACTCCTGATATTACTCCTGATATTATACTCCTGTTGATCCCTGTAATAGGATAACCATGGATATTGTATATTTGTGAATACCCCGTAAACATTATTATATGAGACTGTCATATTTAAATAACTTACACCGGGATGGGGGAAATTGATGGGTATCGATATAGCTTCTGTGTTTATGGTGGCCATAAATATGTTGTATAACTTCCTGTAGGATTCGACCTGGAGGGCCACCAGGCGCTTCCGAGGGGTGTACTGGCACCCCTACCCCCTTGCCTGCCTGTCCGAGTGTGCTATAAGCCCCTAGGTATATCCTGTGGGGAACGGTGACACTCTATTCCTGTTCGGGCGTATATTAAGACCTTCGGGCATATAGTAAGTCCCGGTACCTAGCGGTACGTTCCGGCTCAGTACCGGATACTCCTGGACCGTTGTCCCGGGCATGCACGGGACCCATTCTAAACATGGTTCGTCGTTCCCCATTAATTTCCAATAATTTGTCTCGCTTGATTTGTATGCAGAGGTATATGACACCGGTCATATATCGAAACATACAAATTGAACGAGTCTTAATAATAATAATTTGATAATTGACTTATGGCTACATGATTTCTGTTACTTACCATTTAGTTACCCATGCTTGCTAATTTGATTACATGACTTGCTACACTTGCTATATTTCATGATTCGCTATTTAATTGATTATTCCGTGTTTATTTATCATGGTACATTATACTTGGCATGATGCACCTACTTTTATTTATACTTGCCACTTGGCTTCTTTATGCACTCGCTGGGTTGCCCACTAACAACCCTGGATTTGTATGTTCAGATTTGACAGGTTGGACCGAGGTGGACCCATCAGCTGAGGATCAGGCCTACCTCGAGGAGCAGACAGATCAGCAGTAGTTCCGTCCAGTCCTTTCTGCTCACGAGATTCTCACTCTTTCAGCTCGTGAGTTTATCTTTTGTATCCTGTACAATCCTATTTTTGTAGTACCTGGTGATGTAATATTATGTCACAATTGGTGATAACTAAGTACTTGTACTGTATTGTATTGGAATGTATAATATCACGTATTTTCCGCACTCTGATTCCTGTATTGTGTTGTATTGATGCTTAGCGTACATACGGGATGGTTCCATCGCCCTGCGTATGTAAGTCGCAGTGGCGTCTCCGTACCCTCCGGGATCGGGGTGTCACAAAAAGATAAGTGTGGGAGTGTGATTAGTCTCTAATATTGCATAATTTTTACCACATCTACACATTTATTTTATATAAAATACTGCTAATAATGGTTTGCTTGTGTGATTCGAGGTCCATGGTGTGCAATGAAGAAGAAGACCCTAAATCACCATTTAATGGGTGATTAAAGGCCTATAATATAACCATTGAATTTGGAGAGCAGTTTCGTCAAAACCAGGGGCCCAAAACTAGAAACCGGGATATGTAGCTGACAAAGGGACAAGCGGGCAGCATGCAGCAGGCTGCGCTGCGCGCGCCGCCCAGGTACAGCCGCGGAAACGCAGCCTGGGCATCGTTTTCGCGGCTCTGGTGTGGAGCCGCGTGCCAGGATTTGACACGCGGCTCCGTACAGTCCCTCTGGTGCCCAATTTTGCCTATAAATACCCCTTTGTATTCTGCATTGAGGGGTATCCAGAGAGGAGGGTAGTTTCTTTTCATGTTATAGTTTACAGTAGTGTAGTTTAGTTCTTCTTCTTCTTCCTCTTTGTATTTTTCATTTCTTTTAGATCTTATAATAGGAAAGAGAGTGGTACATGGTTAGAAAGTAAGAGTGCTTGTAATAGAAGGTGACAAGTTATGAATGGTTCTCTCGTTACCTCTCTTTGTTTTCTTCTGTCTAACTCCTTTTACACGTTTAGCTAATTTTCTCTCATAGAACCTAACTACTTAGCACTAACTTGCTAACTTCTTACTTGATAATTCACATAAATCTAATAGCCTCTACTTGTCCTTGCTCTTGCAAAGCCATTGATGGCTTATGATGATGGATTCTAACACTCTAACATCCTAACTCTCTAACAAGCTAATATTACGTTACTCCATGCTCACTCTTATTTAGTTTTGATGGTTTAAGTGTATCTTGCACTTGTTGTGTTGAGTTTTGATGTGAAAGTTATCGCATGGGTTATTCTTTGAAACGCTCTTGAACCAAGGACTAGTGATGGCTAAGGATACATGTGAGGCAACTATCATTAAGAGGTTAGCATGGTTAGTGGAGTTATTAGTAGTACTAGCCATGAGTTTTCTTTCTTTTTACTTTGTTTTAGATATATCACAAAAATCACAAAAATTATTTCTTCTATGTTTCTCACTTCTTCGTGTTTCACCGTACTCTTCTCTTTTCATTTCTTTATTTTCTTTTATTTTGATTCTTTCAAACATTGAAGAACCGTACACTGAACATACCGTGTAAGCTTCTATCGCCTCCCGTCCTTATGGATTCGACTCGTTTTAATCTCGATGCTATAACGGAAATATCGAGGAAGCCAAAGTACACACACTTTAAATCTTGACTTCAAAACATACACTTTTTGTGGACGATTTTTCCCCGATCATATACAATTGTGAAGTCAAATGCTGTCATTGAGTTGCTATTGACCTCTTTGTTTAAATTTTATTATTAAATTAAAGAACTGATAAATATATTATGGAATGTATAGCCCATCTGTTTGAAATTTTATAGGTTTTTGAGTTTATGTTATGGGCTAGAAGCTAATAGTTTAATTAGGGATAAATTAGTTTACTTTAACTAGTCCAATTTGTTTTAAAATTGTTTGCTTTTTAGTTTGCACTATTTGCTATGGACTATTGTGTTTACAGATAAATCATTGTCTTTAGAAGTGCACCATTGTGGGCACTTTGTTATGGTTGGGGAGAAGAAATGCTAAAATTCATAAAAAATACAATCAAGGTATTTCTGAAGCAAGTATCATGAACTTTGAAAAATATAAGAAAGTAACATAAACTATCTGAAAAAGTTTTCAAAAGAATACTCTCTTGCCAGCTTGATTTTAAGAAGAGAGGCTAGTGTTAATCACGTGCCAATTTAATGACCAAAATACTCTTTACTCTTCATCATAAATTTCATCAAAACTGATCGAAGGGAGGTTTTCTCCTGTGATTCTTTCATAAATTTTGTCCGTTCGTTTGTCTCTCCGTCTTCTGTCTCTCTCGCTCTCTGCCTCTCCCTCCCTCTTCCCCCTCCCCCTCTCTAGCTTTCTGCCTCTCCCCTCTCCACCTCCCTTCTCCCTTCTTCTCTCTCTCTCCCTCTCTCTAGCTCTCCTTACTCCTCTCCCCCCGTTCCCCTCCTCTATGCCCTCTTCTCTCCCTCTCGTCGTCGTTGCCGCCGCCGTTAGTCAGTTCCTCACCGCCTAACGGCGGTATGCTAGTTTAAAAAAAAAGAAAAAGAAAATCTCATGCCTACCTCTCCTCCCCCTTTCCCCGTCTTGCCCAGCCGCCTTTGCCCCTGCCCGCCCCCTCCCCTTCCACCTTCCCCACGCCCCCTGCCACTGCCACCTCCCCATGCCCCCCATTGCCCTCTCCGCCCTGTCTCCTCTGCTTTCGCACTTCCCCGTCTCTCTATCCCCATTGCCGTCCACATCTACCGGTTTCCCTCGGACATCGTCACCACTCCACTTCACTGCCATATTCCCTTTTCAACTCTCTGTCTACTGTTTCAATAATACTCTCTCTCTCTCTCTCATAATCAAATCTAAATCAAAATAATTCCCTTCATCTTACTCTCACTCTCATTCTCAGTGCTCCTCCACCAAACAAATCAATCTTCTCCACTATCCTATTTATTTCTCTACATGATCCAATTATGAGATTATAGATTTCTCTCTAATCTCTACTTTCATCTTTGATCTGTGATTGACTTTGATTTGATTCTTAAGAATAGAGTAGTAATAAGCACCAGTGGCGAGCCTTGAGGCACGTGAATCTGCCCCCATCTCGAAGCGGCAACACCCCCCACGCCAATGGAGCCTCTTGGACTTGGCCTGCTTCTTTTTCGTCGCTGGCATTCTGATCTTCTTTCTTCTTGTCTTCACCACCTTTGCCACCTTCGTCAGCTGCTCCCTCGCCTGCTCCAACCCCGACAGAGGGATTGCATCTTCGCCTTCTTTGACTCCTCCAACTCAAACATCAACATCAACAATGACCACAACAGCAGCGAGGCGATGGCGTCGCGGCGTGCCTTGCGGAGGAGTTGGACGAGATGCCGTGCGAGGATCTGTGGTCTAAAATTCTTTCTTCAACCTTTTTATTTTGTGTTGTGTTGAGGGTAATTTACTACAATTAGTGGTCACGTTAGACTCTTTTATTGTGTCTGACTGTAATCTTGTATTACGCTGTAACTTTCGGTCTGTCTCGATCTCTCACATCATCGAGTTATATACTATTGGATCCGTATAGAGGTCTACTTTTCAAGCTTCTCATTTTGGCTCACTTGGAGTTATGTGCCGATAGTTATGACCGAAATATCACAGGCTGCGGAGACTCTCTGAATTTTGGCTGCTCATAGTGTCAGTAGTATTTCAAGTAGCGGATAAGAATTTTCAAAGCGGTAAATAGTCGGCATCACCACATCCATTTTGCTTCAAGTGATTGTTGACAGACTCGATTCAGGCTAAAGCGGAATTTGGAGTGGGTCAGTCCTTTTGTTGCTTTTTTAAGAGAAAAGGATAACGCGATTGAAGTCTCCGCCAAAATATCATTTTATTATGGTATTCCTTAGTATCATTCTCAATAATATTATTTATAATATTCTTTTATTGAAATACGATTGTATTTGTTGTCCCTATTAGTCATATGGCGATTGTGTTGGGAAGTTCATGGGCCTCCAAGGGGAACAGGATGGGTCTTAAATAGAAGCAAAGTATTAATCTAACACAAAAATTTAAGCTGATAGGTAGTGGCCTTAACTTTCTATTTAAGTCCATTACTTTTCAATTTATTTTTTTAATATGGGAATATATTCGCACATAAGTACCGAACAATCTCCCCTTTATTTGTAAATATACCTCAATCATCATTCACGAGAATTCTGGGCCATCTTTGGATCTTGACTGTCCGTGAGGATCTCGCCATGGGTTCACCAGCATTGGCCGCAGCAATCAGATAACCATCCATGAATCTCTATCGTTTGTGGATAACTAGACCTTGGTCAAGTCTCAATCACGTGCCCGGCTTCACATTGAACTCCATCCTTATGAGCCACAACTTGAGCTCTGATACCACTATTGGAGAGTTACATGGGCCTCGACGGGGAACAACATGGCTTAAATAGAACCTGAGAACCAACCAGACCAAAAAGCATACGCTGATAGGTAGAGATCTCAACTTTCTATTTAAGTCCATCACTTTCTATTCACTTTCTACTCAGATATCTAATATGAAACTATTCAAATCACTCAGACTCGACAATTTTTTCTTCATTGTGATGCTCGCGTGAATTACATGGGCCAACATATCTTTTAACACAGGGGCAAGAGGACACAAGTCCAACACCGAGGTGGATATAGAAATTATATGAACAACCTAAATGGTCCATGGGTAGTGACATGGTCCACAGACAACATCTATGACTTACAAATATTGGATCTAAGCTCCCCCTTGGGCCATAACCAAGCTCTGATATTAATTTGTTGTAACAAATGGCTTTTGAATCGACAAATTTAGCGAATAAAATAAAGATCAAATCATATAGAGCATTCACAAATAGGGAAAGAACAATAAGCACAAGATAACATGGTTTGCTTTAGATTGAACTATGTTCATGAGAAAGGCAACGAGGAATCGATTAATATCAAAAAGGGAAGAGATTACAAGAGTTTACACCTCACCCAAACCGCAAACAATCCCTTTAGGGAGATAGAAGAGTTGAACCCTAAATTTTCTATTACTTTTGTACACAATTTTCAGATATGTCACTGTTGCACATGCTTTCTCTCTTTCCATCACTGCACAAAATAATCTGAAGCCTCTCAATTAGTCAAACGGGTCGAGTTCGGGTCTAGATCCAAATGGGCCAGATTTTGGTTATTGAGTCATAATAGAACAATCTCTACATTGACTCAAATACCCCACAAAAATTCTCCACCTTAACTTGAACTCAACCAAGCTTCAACTGAACGTGTTCGCTGCCTTTTTCAATAGGCATGATGGGATCAACCCTCGCCATCTCCAACACCAAGCAATTCGAGGCAATACCCGAATAAGTGCGAGAGTACGAGCTTCATCAACATGTGAGTGGGGTAATCTGCAGTACCAATCTTCTTAACTTTGATGACCTTGATCTGTCAAATGAAGCTATAGGGTTTGGTCCTCTTGTGATACACTTAATTCTTCGACAACTCGATAGAACTCTGGTTATCACAAAATACTAGAGTCACATTTTGAATCAAACCCAAATCATTGACCAAATCCCTCAACCAAATAGCTTCATTTACCACCTCAATCAATGTCATGTACTCCGCCTCAGTCATAGACAATGTAACTATTAGTTGTATTAAAGCTTTACAACTAATGACACAACCTGAAAGACTGAATGCATAACCAGTCAGAGATCTCCTACAATCTAGATCGTTTGCAAAATCTGAATCTGAATAACTAACCAATTCAGAACCTTTTTCACTATCTTTATGATACATCAAAGCAATACCTATTGTCCCTCTCAAATACCTAAGTATCCATTTCACTATCTGCCTTTTCAGGTTTATGCATATGCCACTCGCCACACTAACGACATGTGAAATGTTTGGACGAGTAACACTATAGCATACATGATACTCCCAACTACACTTGAATAAAGGACACGAGACATGTACCACTCCTCTTCATGAGTTTGAGGTGACAACTTTGCAGAAAGTCAAAAATGAGCAACAAATGTAGTTTTCACATGCTTGGCATAAAAATGTCAAACTCTCCAACACCTTTTCAGTTTATTTCTTCTGAGGGAAATAATCTTCCATCCTGCTATTCCTGTGAATTTCCATCCCAAAATATTTTTAGCTGCTCCCAAGTTCTTCATGTCAAACTCATTATTCAATTGAGCTTTCAATTTTTCAATCTCAAACATGTCTCTCCCTGCATTCAACATATCATCAACATATAAAAGAAAGTAAATAAAGGAGCCATCTTGGTGATCGCAAGGTGTTCAACATATTGCTTGGAAGAGATCCAATCTTCGTGTTCGGAAGGTGTTCGACATATTGCTTGAAGGGTATCTGATTCGGGTTTTGAAATGTCTTCGGCAAAATATAAAGTAGAGAAGTTCGATTGAAATAATAGTTTCAGTTCATGAAAAGTAAAACTGCGAGCTCTCCTCATTCACTAAGGTATATTGAAGGTTCTTAATGGGAAGGACAAGTTTCCGCAAACTATATCTGTAGATGAGAAGAAAGAACTTGAAATGAATGTGCACATTGTGATCTAGCTTTCCTTGGCCAATAAAGTGTTGCAAGAAGTTATAAATCAAGAAATTGCTATAGTTTTATAGGGAGGTTAGAAAGCTTATACAGTTCGAAGTCTCTCTCACCGATAAGTTTTTTTTGAAGCAACAACTTTTCACCCTTCGCATGAAGGAAGATATACACATTAACGACCATTTTAGATGAAAATAAAATTCTTATGGACTTCAAAAATATTGATGTGAAAATTTAGGAAGAGGGTCGAGCTCTTATTCTATTATGTTCGCTGCCTCCTTCTTTTGAAAATTTTGTTAACAATATACTTTATGGTAGAGATACTTTTTCTTTAGTGCATTCTAAAGATTTAAGAAAGAAAGCATCTCTTAACGGAAGTAAAGCTTAGGCAGAGGGCTTGTTTGTTCTTGGTCCTTCCGAAAAAGATTTTGCTGATAGAGAAAAATCTAGAGGCAAATCTAGATCCAAGTCAAGGCTGAGGAAAGATATTGAGTGCTACTACTGTCGCCATAAAAGACATTTCAAATTGGATTATTCAAAGCTTAAAAGAAAGGAGGATGTGAAAAAGACTTGGAATGAAAAATCTTCTCCTAGCGTTGTGGAAGATATATCTAGTGCTAATGATATTTTATCAGTTATTGTTCCTAATGCATTGCCACAAGATGAGTGTGTTCTTGATTTATGGTTCTCCTACCTTATGTGTCCCAATAGGGAATGGTTCATGACATATCAGTCGATCGATGGTGGAGATGTTTAGATGGGAAACAAAATGATATGTTTTGTAAGACTATTGGAATTTGTTCAATTAAGATTCAGGTGCATGATGGTATCGTTAAGACTTTCAAAAATGTTCAACATGTACCAAGTTAAAGAAAAATCTCATTTCAATGGAAAAGTTTGATAACAATGGTTTCAAGTTTTCGGGTGAAAATAAAGTTTTGAGGTTTAGTAAAGGTTCCTTGGTTGTTATGAAGGGGAAGAAGCTGAATACTCTCTTTATCCTCCAGGGTATTACAGTGACAAGTGTTGCGGTTATGGTATTTTCAGGAGATTCAGATTCCGAGGCTAATCGGTTATAGCATGCACAGCTGGGGCATATGAGTATGGGAGGGATGGATGTGTTGAGCAAACAGGGTTTGCTTTGTGGTCAGCGAATGGGAAAGCTGGACTTCTATGAGCATTGCGTGTTCGTCAAGCAATGCAGGGTTTCTTTCAGTATGGATGTTCATAGAACAAAAGGCACTTTGGATTATATAGATTCAGATATTTGGTGTCCTTCTCCAGTTCTATTTAAGGGTGAAACTCGTTTTCTTTTGATATTAATTGATGATGATTCAAGAAAGGCTTGGGTGTATCCTTTAAAGCACAAGAGTGATGTGTTTGCTACTTTTAGTGAAAGGTTATCATAGAGAAGTAGACCGAAAGAATGTGAAGCACTTCAGGATCGATAATGGGATGGAGTTTTGTTCTGCAAGAATGAGGGTATTGTGCGGCGTCGTACAGTTCAGGAAACACCATAGTAGAACGGAGTAGCAGAAAGAATGAACAAAACTCTTTTGGAGGGAGCTTGATGCATACTCTCTAATGCTGGTTTGTCGAAGGTCTTTTGGGCAGAGGCGATCAATACAGCTTGCTATTTGATAAACTCGTCTCCCTCCATCTATTGGTTGCAAAACTTCGGAAGAGGTATGATCTGGTATTCCTGCTAGTTATGTTCATTTGAAAATATTTGGTTGTCCTACTTATTTTCATGTTAATGATGGTAAGCTTGAACCTAGAGTTAAGAAAGCTATATTTGTTGGTTATAAGAGTGAGGTGAAGGGATATAAGTTGTCGTGTTCTGATCTTAAATCACATTGATTTATTATTAGTTAGGATGTAACTTTTGATGAAAATTCTATGCTTCACCAAAGTAAGTAGTTTATTGTTGTAGTAGAGGAATCTAGCAAGCAGGTGGAGTTAGAAAGTAAAGCTTCAGAGAGAGTGCACAATGACACTCGTATTGAACCGGTTGATATTGCACAAGATTCTTAAGCTGACAGGTAGAGGTCTCAACTTTCTATTTAAGCTTATTATTTTTCTATTCTTTTATTTTTGTACATGAATACCCGACAAAATGATTGAGCATTAACTCTTATCTTCTACATTAGACAACCTGAGCTTATGTCTAGGATTCTTAGCAATAATCGGATTGAGAAGCCTGAAACTACGGTCTTCGCAACCACTTCTGGCCAGAACTCAAAAGATGGGGAAAATGATGGAGTCAGTTTCCAAATCTAGGACCGTGAAGTCAAGTTCCTTGTTCGACAACTTCTTGTTCAAGTATTGAGCGTTTAGAACTTTCCTATGTCCTCAGCTGTTCTCAAGTATAAAACTGGAGTCTTAACTAACAAAGAAACGTACATGTTTTCCTAAACTCAGACTAAGAGTCCTACTAGAATCTGAACTTAAGTTGTCTGTCAGTTCGGATTAGATTCGGAAAGATGCACACATTCAATTTGTCTAGGCCGTATCTTGCTCATGTGCACATGTGTCTGTTTTTAATAATTTGGGCTTGTTTTGATGCTAAAGAAAAGAGCTTTCGCATGTTACTGATCGCGTACTTAGAAGATTCCTATACTGTTCCCAGAAACTTATGAAAGAGAGCAGATTTTCTGATACTTGCAGATTACTTCTTTATCCACCTTCAAGTATCTTTTAACTCTATAGGTAACGGTCTTGATATTCACCCGATACAACTTCTTCTAATTAGATCTTTTTCAGTTCCTTGTACTTTCTTTCCCTCAAACCGAAGGTTGACTTGAGCATTAGAAGGGATTCGTGTGCTCATCTCTAGTTCCATGGCTGCAAATAAACAATAGAACTGCTAAGCTGACTTGTGTCTTCATCGGAAACGAAGAAGAAATTTACAAACAGTGACCATGAAGAAAGTTGGCAAGGACATTTTTTTTCTTGTACATCGAGCAAAAGGGAATAAAATAACATCCGTTGTTACTGCGATTTGACTTAATGATAAGAGCATGAGATAGATTATTAGAGGGTCCAGGTTCAAGAAAGATTTGTGTGTTTGTTAAAACAATGGTTATGAGTTTCAACAATCAACACGTCAAATTAAAGCTCTAGTTGTAACACTAGAAAAGAATCCATGAAATAAGGATTTTTTTTTTATTTTCAACATCAAAGTGAATTGAAAAACTAACAAGCCAACCTTTGAGGGCTGTTAACAGAATAACCTTAATCCACATGGAAGTTGACAGCTGAGAAAGATAAGCCTGAAAATATCATCATTGAGTTCCTCTGAATCTAAAACTAAGAGCAGTGTGCAATCAAATAGGTCCCCAACAAATACCTTTTGAAATCAATGTGGTTTTCAACCAATGATCTGCATCACAGAATGATGCAATGCGTTGTTCAGACCGCCCTCTTCTTGACTTGGGTGGTTGAATATGCCCAAATTGGTTTTGCAGGGGTGCGCACCAAGGCCTTTACTCTCAGTAGGTTGTTCTTGCTCTGTTTACCAAAATTAAAGCACCAACTCAGTAGAATGAAGAAGTTCAAAATTTAAGTAGAAATTGGTCGCGCATAAAACATGAAATTAGAAATAATAAAAAAAAAAAGATCAATGAGTTCTTCCCAATCCTTTCCCCATGAGTTCTTTACGATCCAGTAGTCCTTGCCGTTTTCAGTACCATAGCCTACAGCAGTGACGCCATGGTCCAGATCGGTTCCACAGCGTCCATTGAATATTCCCTGATGAAGCAAAAACAAACCAATGTTACGATACATATATTCAGCTCATTTAATCTAGACTTTGGATATTGGTGGACAAGCAGACAAAATACTAACACATTCACTGATTCAGTTTACTGAAGAACCATTGTTTCAGAAACCTGCATTATTCTACAATGATATCAAATTACCAAATAATAGAGGCGGCTCATCAGTAAAAACAACAATTTAGATAGCCAGAATTTCACATGCAGGATAAATACATCAAGATTTTGTTGGAAAAAATAGTAATTATATGCGGAATAAACGCCATGGATCAAAGATTCATGTACAACTCAAGATAATCAAAATGCATAAATAAAACATTATATGCACTATACCTGAAGCCATTGAAGGTTGAATGGGGATGAGAATCCTTGTGATTGATGGAAGAAGAAAAAACCCTTGATCTTTCCTTTTGCTTTGAACCTGCAAACCCTAGAGCAATCGATCCTCTTCTCTCTGTCTCCCTCTTTCACCACAAAAACTCTCTTTTTCTCTTAGCGATGGTTATTCCTCAAAAAAAGGAAGGAGTCTGTTGTGTCATTTACGGGAGGAGAGAAGTGGGTCTTTTAATTGCTAAATAATCACCCATGATAATACCACCCATCATAGTTCTTTTATACCCCAGGTGACTATTAAAACTATACACAATTGTCACTTTAATATGGGCATAACAACATATCAGCTAATCTTTTATTAGGAATCCAATATTAATTAAGGTTGAGTGGGCCACCATGATGTGAGATTAACATTCTCCCACTTGGACCACTAACCGATTAGGTTAAAACTTTAGAAAATAAATAAAAGAAAAGACTCTTTTTGAAAATTATTTTGACCCTATTGGATTCCATACTTAAAAAATTTGACACGTGATCACGAATTTAAAAAATAATAACAACTGATAAGCCCAAATATGAAATACCGTAATACTGCAATTAGCTTGGACTACCAATGCGAGTCATAGCGGTTATACAATATCCACGTCATACTCCCTTCTATGTACCACAACATTGATAACCCTCACTAATTGAGTGCATAACCAAAATGACCCCTGTAATTGTCTTGTAAAGACATTTCCTGTTTAACATACATCCATACATAATATGTGCACACATAATGGATAACAGGAAACACAGAAACAAACTTTTATTTGTACAAAAATGTCAATTACATAAGTACCAAATACACATTTACAGATTGCCCAAAAGACCCATTCTTACAACATGTTCCTTGAATATCTTTGGAGGCAATCCTTTTGTCATTGGATCAGCAACCATTAAAGTGGTACTTATACTTACAATTGACACCTTTTGTTTCTCAACTCTTTCTCTAACCACCAAGTACTTAAGTTCTATGTGTCTAGAACCATTAGAGTACTTACCATTCTT
The DNA here is from genome assembly GCA_038442645.1 of Agave tequilana. NCBI lineage: Eukaryota > Viridiplantae > Streptophyta > Magnoliopsida > Asparagales > Asparagaceae > Agave > Agave tequilana. The sequence continues at coordinate 105,174 of JAVJIF010005178.1, read as the reverse complement.
AGAGAAAAACACGGCTGCTGTATTGTCACAATATATCGTCAACGGCTTGGCAATAGAGTCAACTACACCAAGTGCTGAGATGAAATTCCTTAACCACAATGCATGATTCGAGGCTTCAAAACAAGCTATGAACTCAGCCTCCATCGTGGATGAAGCAGTGATAGTCTGCTTTACACTCTTCCACGAGATTGCCCCACCTGCTAGCAGGAAAATGAAACCTGAAGTAGACTTCCTGCTATCAGGGCAACCAGCAAAATCTGAGTCCGAATAGCCGATCACCTCCAGCTGATCAGATCTCCTGTATGTGAGCATATAGTCCTTCGTCCCTTGAAGATACCGCATAACCTTCTTAGCCAACTTCCAGTGCTCCATTCCTAGATTGCTCTGGTATCTTCCCAACATCCCAACAACAAAGCTGATATCTGGCCTGGTACATGTGTGAGCATACATCAAGCTCCCAACAGCTGATGCATACGGAACTTTCTGCATTTGACCCTTTTCTAAGTCATCTCTGGGACACTGGCTACCACTTAAACTGTCACCCTTCTGAATGGGTGCATGACTGACTGAACACATTTCCATATGGAATCTTTCCAAGACTCGATTGATATACCCTTTCTGAGACAATCCTAGCAATCCTCGAGATCTATCCCTGAAGATCTCTATGCCAATAACATAATTTGCCTCACCCATATCAACCATCTGAAAGTTCTTGGTTAGATAACTCTTAGTTTCATACAGCAAACCAAGATCACTACTGGCTAATAAGATGTCATCTACATACAGAACCAGAAAAATAAACTTGCTCCCACTGATCTTTAGATATATACACTGATCAACAGTGTTTTCTGTAAATCCAAAAGAGGTAATGGTATCATTAAACTTTATATACCATTGCCTGGAAACTTGTTTAAGTCCATATATAGATTTCTTTAATTTACAAGCCAAGTGTTCTTGTTCTTTAATTGCGAACCCTTCAGGTTGCTCCATGTAGATATCCTCATCCAAATCTCCATTTAGAAAAGTAGTTTTCACATCCATTTGATGTAACTCCAAATCATAATGAGCTACAAGTGCCATAATGATTCTAAGAGAATCCTTCTTAGATACTGGAGAGAAGGTCTCTGTATAGTCAATGCCTTCCTTCTGAGTGAAACCTTTGGCCACAAGTCTAGCCTTATATCGTTCGATATTGCCTTTAGAGTCGCGCTTGGTCTTAAAGACCCATTTACACCCGACTTTCTTACAGTTATAAGGCAATTCAACGAGATCCCAGACTTGGTTTTGGTCCATTGATTTCAACTCATCTTTCATAGCATCAACCCATTTACTAGAATCATTGCATTCTATGGCTTGTGAAAATGAAACTGGATCTTTATTAATCCCAATATCATAATCAGATTCCTGTAGATATACCACATAATCATCTGAAATGGCAGATTTTCTTTCCCTTTGAGATCTTCTCAAAGCTGCCGGTTGTGGTGGTTCTACAATATTTTCAATGGGAATATCCTCATGGAGTGGTGAACCAACATTAACTTGTTGTTCTGGAATCTCAACTTGATGATCAAGCTGAGGTACAACAATCTCTCTTGAAGGAAAGGTAATTGGGATATTTACCCTTACCACTTCAAGATCTACCTTTCTTGGTTCAGTACTCCCACTAATTTCACCATTTTCCAGGAATCTGGCATTACCAGTTTCAACTATTCTTGTACTATGGTTAGGACAATAAAATTTGTATCCCTTAGACTTATCTGGATAACCAATGAAATACCCAGATATTGTTTTTAAGTCTAATTTCTTTTCTTGTGGATTATAAATTCTAGCCTCTGCTGGACAACCCCAAACATGTAAGTGTCTTAACTGGGTTTTCTACCAGTCCACAACTCGAAAGGAGTTGTTGGGACAGCCTTACTAGGAACCCTGTTCAAGATATACATAGCAGTTTTTAAGGCTTCATTCCACAATGAATTGGGTACATTTGCAAAGCTCATCATGCTCCTAACCATGTCCATAAGTGTTCTATTCCGCCTTTCAGCAACACCGTTCTGCTGAGGCGTACCTGGCATTGTGTATTGAGCACAAATGCCACGCTTTTCTAGAAATTTGGCAAATGGACCAGGATGTTATCCTGACTCATCATATCTACCATAAAATTCACCACCTCTATCTGATCTAATGATTTTAACCTTTCTATCTAATTGTCTCTCGACTTCTGTAATGAACACCTCTAGGATATCAACAGCCTGAGACTTTTCATTAATTAGATAAACATAACCATAACGTGATAGATCATCTATAAAGGTAATGAAATACCTCTCTCCAGTAAAACATGGAATGGAGAGTGGTCCGCAAATATCTGTATGAATTATTTCAAGGAGTTCTTTACTTCTTGTGGCACCTTTCTTAGTATGTTTGGTTTGTTTTCCTTTAATACAATCCCACACACATCAAAATCAGTGAAGTCTAGGTTATCCAAAATCCCAGTCTTCACTAATCTTATTATTCTATCCCTGGAGATATGCCCCAGTCTCCTATGCCACAAGATAGAGGATTTTTCATTTATTAAGCCACGTTTAATACCAACATTCATATGCAGAGACAATAAAGATTGTGCAAACTCATCATTCAATGAAATTTTATATAAACCATCACATAAAATTCCATTTCCACCGGAATTGAATTATACATTAAAGAGAGTTTTCCACAACTAAACAAAACAGAATATCCAAAAACATCTAATTGGATAAAGACATTAAGTTTCTTGAAATTGAAGGTACATAAAAAGTATCCTCAAGATCCATCTGATGACCCGTCTCCAAGAGTAGTCGATAAACACCAACATATTCGACCTCCACTTTGAGACGGTTCCCCATAAAGACGAATCTCTCACTTTCCTTCGGTTTCCGGGTTGTAAGGAATCCCTGCATTGAATTAGTTATATGAGTTGTGGCTCCAGAGTCTATCCACCAAGTATTAGAAGGAACTTCAGCAAGATTTGATTCAAAACATACAAAAGAAAGATTTGTACCTTTCTTTTCGAACCAAGCTTTTCTCTTGTTGCAGTCATTCTTCACATGTCCTTTTCTGCCACAGAAGTAGCATTTGACAGTGAAAGCTTTTCTATGACCTTGGCTACTTTCCCCATGGTCATTTCCTTTCTTTGATGGAAATCTCTTACCTCTTCCATATTTACCTTTCTTATGGATACCCCCTGAAGTTACTGCCAACACTGAGTGCTGTCCTTCTTGCCTCAGCCTCACCTCCTCTTGAACACACATACCAGTTAGCTCATTCAAGTTCCACTTATCCTTATGAGTATTGTAGTGGATTTTGAATGGCCCAAACTGTGGAGGAAGTGAGTTGAGGATGAATTGAACCAAGAAGGACTCATCAACCTTCATACCCAGTGATCCTAACTTAGCAGCCTTATCAGACATGTTCAGTATGTGTTGCTGAACTCCTCTATTACCATCATATTTTATGGTGGTAAGTTCAGCCATGAGGGTGCCAGCTAAAGACTTATCTGCTGACTTGAATCGGTCTTTTACTGCAGACAACAGTTCAGATGCACTAGTTGTAGGTGGGAGTGAGGTCTTGATGTTATTGGCTATGGTCATCTTTATGAACATTAAACTGAGCCTATTAGACCTTTCCCAAGCTTTGGCATGGCTGACCTGTTCTGCTGTACTCTCAGCAGTTACTTCATCAGGTTTATCAACTATTAAGGCCATGTCTAGGTCTAGGACACCCAGTGTGAACTGTACATGTTCAAACCATTCTGAGAAATTTGTACCGTCCAAGGCCGGAATGCTAGTGGCATGAGTGTGGAGGGAAGTAGGGACGTTCACTGAAACATAATAGGACAAGCTCACATTAATGCCTCGAATCAATACAAGTTTTAAATTTAATTAAGATGAACTATTGATATCACTCTGATTTCTCCTTTGGGCGAAACCCAAGCATATCTAGTGTTCACTCTTTAGGTGAGAACTTTTATCACCTATGTAGGTCTAATATAATTTATGTTACTCAGATAGTAAGTCTTGTTACCTTTGGGTATCCAATTCTACACCACTAAGTTACATAAATTATACTACCCTACCCCAGTTCTTAATTATTTGAAAGAGACTTTCCTTTGGGCCAGTCCCAATCTCCTAACTAGAACCGCCATCGAGAGTATTATTGTTCTTTAATGTCATTTATATTGACAAATCTTTTATGTAGTTGTGTATTCATAAGATTCACTAACCTAGGTCACTTTGGCAACTATTAAATCAATAAACCTTATGAATACCAAACTAACCAATAATACTCTCTAATACTTTTATTTGAGTAAAGCCATAATATCTCAACACATTACTTGACCAAGTATCAATCTATATTAACACAATAGCTTAAATGTGTAACATACTTTAATGATTGATTATTAACAAATATTAGTCGACTACAAGAAATTATTAGTCGACTTGGGTCAAGTCAAGTCGACTACACATTTAGGTCTTGTAATACCCCGTTTCCGTAATACGTACTAAGTTGCGTATTCAGCTTTTCGATCGTATTTTTCGATTTACTTCCCGTATTCGACCAATTTCAATTTCAAATATCATTTCCTAATATATTAGATTTTTGGTGAATTTCTGGAATTTTCTAGAATTAAAATGAATTTCTTCAAAACCGGTGTCGACCAGTATCGCTGATCGATTCCTGGATTTTTAATTCCCAAACAGTTAGGAATTTCAAGAAAATCTTTTATACATTATTTCTTAGAATGACATTTCTTATCTAAATACTTTTTCTGAGAATTTTATAAATTTATGAAAATTCCAACGGAGTCGGTAGGTAACTGATTCCGGGATTTTTAGCTTTAAAACTATAAAGTATTTCTTCAAACGGATTTCACTATACGTCTTCTTATATTATTCTTGATTTTGGTAAAATTTAAGAGTCGTTCCGAGATACTTGAATTTCGGACGATTTCGGTATTTTCCGAAATGTTTTCCCGCATTCTTGACTTGAACCTAGGAACCCGTGTTTCCGGTATTTTCATTTTCCAAGACCAAGAAAATCTCCTCATTTATCAATTCTTTTCTTTTTCCTTTTCCCTATTTTCTTTTCCTTCCTTCACAACCACAAAAATTCCATTTTCCAAATTTCCATTTTCTTCCAAAAATTCCATCTCCACACATTCTCACCAACCTCCCTCATTTAATACATCTCTCTCTCTCTCTTTCTCATGGCCGGCCACCATTGGCCAAGGGAGACACCTCATCTCCCCTAATTTTGCACAAAACCCCTCTCCAATTCTTTATTTTCATCCCCTTTACAAAAATTAAATCCTATATAAACTTTCCTTTACAATTCTTTTCTCTTTTTTCACTTCTCCATCTCAATCCCTAACTCCCAACCACCTCAAAGCCTTCACCATCTTCTTCTCAAGCTACCACACTCTTGGTTTTGGATCGCATCTCACTTCGTCGGAGGTATCGCCAAAGACCTAGTTGGTGACATCGTCGGCAAACGATCCTTCAAGACTCGTAGAACCTTCAAATAACCTTTCCTAGTGAGTATCTCTACTCGCCAAGACTAGATCACTTCTTTGTGTACATGTGAAGATCATTCATATACACTTGTGTCATAAAAATCCCATTTTTAGACCAACAAACCACCATCTGAAATTCTGTTCTGTTTTCTGTTTTCTCCAGGATTAGTCGACTTGACCTAGAGACTAGTCGACTAACCCACTTTAGTTGAAACGTAGCTTTTCTGATTTTCACAGTTTTAGTCGACTAACCAATTTTTACCAGTCGACTAGACCCCCCTAGTCGACTACATTTTGACCCCTAGTCGACTAATTTTCCTTGAACCAAAAAAAATTACCAACTCTCGGCTCTAGTCGACTTATCCCAAATTATTAGTCGACCAGAGACCTCTAGTCGACTATACATAGTACCCTAGTCGACTAACATGTCCCGGAAATTAATCCCAACTTTTATATCACAGATTTAGTCGACTTGCATACCCGTTAGTCGACTTATAGTTCACCAAGTCGACTACCCTTCCAACCCAAGTCGACTACCAAACTCTCTGGAAAACCACTTTAGTCGACTCCTGCGGACTATTAGTCGACTGAAGACCCTTATTAGTCGACTAATCTCCCACCTAGTCGACTAATTCTGACTATTTAACTTAGTTGTTTCCTTTTCTGATTTTGGACTTAAACCTCTATACACATGTGATGCATTGTTCATGTTTATGCTACATTACTGATATTACATGACATGATACTTGATGAATCTTATCTCATATTACTTCATGACTTGTTATTATATATTCCCGTTTCATGACTTGTTAATAAATGGATATCCCCACTTATCATGCCATCACTTGAACCAAGCATGATATACTTGACTTTTGTATAAAATGGACCAACTTATATTGGGTCGGGGGAAAACATGCGGATATCGATATGTGTTCGTGTTTACAGTGGCTTTTAGGAGTGTTGTGCAACCCATGTTCCGGTCTAACCTGTGGGCCTCCAGGGGACCGAGGGGAGTGCTTGCTCCCTCTATTACTGGTACCATCATGATAAGGGCATACATAAGTCCCTCCTGAATGGCCTAGCGGCTGGCTTCCGTCACCAAGCAACGGAACAATCCTGGACCGTTATCCCGGGCATGTACGGGATCCACTGTAAACATAGTTCGTCGATACAACCGCTGATTTCCAATAACCCCCTTGCTTTATTGGGATATGGACCTATGTGCTCTGGGACGCTGGGTCACATAGTTAGATATCACAGTAAAACAAGTAATAATAATAAAGCGATAATTGTAGATCTATTATACGACTTTATCTATTCATGCTTTTCATATCTGTTAGTTGATATACTTGTATAGTCCCATCTTACTTGTACTCGTCCCTTAGCCACTTGGCTGCAGCTATCTATTGTTTATATGTCTTGATTCCTTGGATTTGCATATTCAGATTCCGAGACCTGGAACGAAGTGGATCCTTCCACGGAAGATCAGGCATACTTCAGTGAGCAGGCTGACCAGCTCTAGTTCCCTCGTGCCGTACTCCTCTTTTTGGCTCACGAGTCTCCATCTCTTACGTGAGCACCTTGTGTATATCTTTATATATGTTCTTTTGGACTTGGTTGTGAAAACAAAACACTTGTAAAGTGTAATAGTTATCATAACTTGTATAACTTTGTATTAGTACTTTTATAGTTGGCATATGTATGTACCACGCTTTGTGTTGTACTCTGATTCTTGTTGTACTCTTATGCTTAGCGTATATACGTGGGGGCATTTTCTGACCTACGTATATACGTCGCAGTGACGTCCCCGTATCCGTGGAATCGGGGCGTTACAGGTTGGTATCAGAGCCTAGGCTCTCAAACCTAAAGTACAAACAAGTAACAAATTCTAGAAATTTGCTTATGCCAACTACAAAGTACAAAGTTATAGAGTCCTTCTTGCTTCTTTCGTTGATCAATTCCTTCGTATCCTAAACTCCTTTCCTTTGTTTCCAATTCCAGTTATCATTCGGTATGGAGAGACGATCGGGTCGTAACAATATCGGGCAAGTCCCGAATGGACCCGTAGGAGGAGAGAATGCTGATATCCTGAAGGTCATTCAGACCATGCTGGGAAACCAGCAACAGCAGATGGAAAATCAGCAACAGCAGACCGAGCTCCTTAGGCAGGAGTTGGCAGCCCCGAAGGAGCAGAGGCCGGGGAACGTGTCCGACTTCCGACGGCTGCAACCGGTCATCTTCACGGGAGGCGAGAAACCATTGGAGGCTGAGCAATGGTTGACGGACACTGCAGACCTACTGAATGCAGCCCGTGTCCCGAAGGAGAGCCAAGTTGAAGTAGCTAAGATTCAGTTAAAGGATATTGCGAGAACTTGGTGGCTCGCAGAGGAGGCTAGACTGGAGAAGCCCGTTACTTGGGACGCCTTCTCCAAGAGTTTTTACAGCCGCTTCTTCCCTGCTACGGCACAGAAAGATATGGAGGAGCAATTCATCAGGCTCCAGCAGTGGAACAAGTCCGTGGACGAGTATGCCGCGGAGTTTCTTCGACTGAGCCGCTTCGCGCCGTATATGGTGACGGACGAGGAGAAGCGAGCGAGCAGGTTTCAGCAGGGTCTACAGATGAAGATTCAGATGTATCTGATGCCCCAGCAGCTGAAGACCTATGCAGAGGTTCTCACCATCGCTCGGGAGGTGGAGCGTGGATTTGAGAAGGAGCAAGGGGATCAGATGAGGCAGCAGGTCATGAAGCGGCCATTCGTACCTATGGGAAGAGGGGGCCCGTTCAGAGCAGCGAAGATCCAGATGAGGCAACCTTTCAGGCCAGCTCCTTACCAGACGGCCCAACCTATTGCCTTCTGCAACTACTGTCAGAAACCAGGGCACACTCGACCAAATTGCCGGAGGGCAAATGGGCTGTGCTTGGTGTGTGGATCCAGAGACCATTCCATAGAGGCTTGTCCACATAGAAGAGTGGGGATAACCGGTCAAGCAGTGCCAGCACTTCCAGGACCGAGTGGACAGCGGGCAGTACCAGGGCATCTTGAGCAGAGGAACCAGGGGCCAGTGATGAGGAGAGCTCTTCCACTTCCTCCACAGCATGTTGTTCGCCCAGTCCAGAGAGGAGGCAGGACTGCAGCAGGGCGTGGCAGAGGTCAGGCTTATACTCTGACAGCAGAAGAGGCTGAGGCTTCAGAGGAGGTGATAACAGGTAACATCAGAGTTCATTCAATACCTGTTCTCGCTCTCTTCGATTCAGGAGCATCCCACTGTTATATCTCAGAGAATTTTGTGGCTTTACATTCTATACCTGTTAGATCATTAGACCACAAATGGGAGATAAGTACAGGGAATGGGGTAGTTATATCTTCCCGAGTTTGTACTGATTGTCTAGTAGAATTATGTGACAAGACTTTGGCCATAGATATGCTCGTACTAGACACCAAAGGGTACGACGTAATCTTAGGCATGACTTGGCTCAGTCAGTACTATGCAGTGATTGACTGTAGGGAGAGGAAGATTAATTTCAGAATTCCCCTTCAACCTGAATTCCAGTTTAGTGGAGAAGTGAAGTCCACTAGGGGAAAGACTCAGATGACTACTTCGGAGGTTCAGAAGCAGAAGGTACCGGTGTGGGATGAATTCCCAGAGGTGTTCGCTGAGATATCAGGACTACCACCGGAAAGGATGATTGAGTTCTCCATTGACACAGTTCCAGGAGCAGCTCCTATATCCAAGGCTCCGTACAGGATGGCACCGACGGAGTTAGAGATTCTGAAGAAGCAGCTGCAGGAATACTCAGACAAGGGATTGATTCGACCGAGTACTTCACCGTGGGGAGCTCCAGTACTGTTGGCGAATAAGAAGGATGGTAGTAAGAGACTTTGTATTGATTACAGGGAATTGAATAAGGTCACCATCAAGAACAGGTATCCCCTTCCCAGGATTGATGATCTATTTGATCAGCTTAATGGAGCCCGTGTGTTCTCCAAATTGGATTTACAGTCGGGTTACCACCAGCTGAGGGTGAAGAAGGAGGACATACCGAAGACAGCATTCAGGACCCGATATGGCCACTATGAGTTTCTTGTTATGCCTTTCGGAGTCACTAATGCCCCTGCAGTGTTTATGGACTTGATGAACCGAGTGTTCTCGCCTTTCTTGGATCAGTTTGTTGTTGTTTTCATCGACGACATCTTGATCTATTCAAAGAACAATAGGGAGCATGCTGAACACTTGAGGATTGTGTTGCAGACACTTCAGCAGGAGCAGCTTCATGCCAAGAGAAGTAAGTGTGAATTCTGGCTGGACAGTATAGCATTTCTTGGACATATGGTGTCAGCAGAAGGTATCTCAGTTGATCCGAGCAAAGTCCAGGCAGTAAAGGACTGGCCAGTGCCGAGGACGGTGACGGAGATAAAGAGTTTTCTTGGACTAGCTGGATATTACAGACGCTTTGTCCAGGACTTCTCTAGAATTGCAGCTCCGTTAACCCAGCTCACCCGGAAAGGAGTAAAGTACATATGGACAGAGGAGTGTGAAGCAGCCTTCGAGCAGTTGAAGCAGAAGCTCATTTCAGCTCCTATCTTGAGAACTCCCTCAGGGAGAGGAGGGATGGTCATCTTTAGTGATGCATCAGGTAAAGGCCTGGGGTGTGTGCTTATGCAACATGATCATGTGATAGCATATGCATCTAGGCAATTGAAGCCTCATGAGAGGAATTACCCAACTCATGACTTGGAGTTGGCGGCAGTGATCTTTGCCTTGAAGATTTGGAGGCACTATCTTCTGGGGGATAAAGTGCTGATATATACAGATCACAAGAGCCTCAAGTATATCTTTTCACAGAAAGAGTTGAACATGAGGCAGAGGCGGTGGTTGGAACTGATGGCAGACTATGACATTGACTTGCAATATCATCCAGGCAAGGTCAATACAGTTCCAGATGCCCTGAGCAGGATGCCAGAGAACAGAGTGTTAGTCCAAATCACTCAACAGAAGGAGTTGATTCAGGACTTTATCAGATTGGACTTGATGGTGGTTCGAGGAGCTGAGAAGACAGGACAGCTTATGACCTTGCAGATCCAGTCTTCATTGATAGAAGAAATCAAGGAAGCTCAGAAGGAGGACCCCAGGCTTCAGACATTCAGAGCTCAAGTAGAGGCTGGATTGAGGACGGATATCTGTATTCGTCCGGATGGTGCATTGTACTTTGGAGGTAGACTTTGTGTTCCCCAAGGGGAAGTTAGACAGAAGATTTTGGAGGAAGCACATAGTTCAGCCTATTCTATACATCCAGGAGGAAACAAGATGTACCAGGACTTGAAGAAGCACTTTTGGTGGAATGCCATGAAGAGAGAGATAGCTCAGTTTGTAGCTAAGTGCTTGGTGTGCCAGCAGATAAAGATTGAGCATCAGAGATCAGCCGGGCTTCTTCATCCTTTGCCAATACCTGAATGGAAGTGGGAGCACATCACTATGGACTTTGTCACGGCATTACCTCGTAGTCCCAAAGGTAATAATGCTGTGTGGGTTATCATTGATCGTCTTACCAAGTCAGCTCATTTCATACCATTCAGGGTGGGTCAGACTACAGAGGTTCTGGCAGATAAGTATGTGAAGGAGATAGTTCGTCTGCATGGAGTTCCAGTCAGTATTGTATCAGATAGAGATACCAGATTCAGATCTCATTTCTGGGAGAGTCTCCAAGAAAGTCTGGGAACTCGTCTGAAGTTCAGTACAGCATATCATCCTCAGACAGACGGACAATCTGAGAGAACTATCCAGATCCTTGAAGATATGCTTAGAGCCTGCATGATTGAGTTCAGGGGTTCATGGGAAGACCATCTTCACTTGGCTGAGTTTTCTTATAACAACAGTTATCAGGCAAGTATTAAGATGGCACCTTTTGAGGCACTGTATGGGAGGAAATGCAGGTCACCGATTTGTTGGGATGAAGTCGGTGAGAGGAGTCTATTGGGGCCAGAGATTTTGATCCAGACCACAGAGAAAGTTAGAGTTATCAGAGATCATCTCAAGGCAGCTCAGAGCAGACAGAAGAGCTGGGCAGATTTGCAGAGGAGGCCATTGGAATTCGGAGTTGGAGATCATGTGTTCTTGAAGATTTCACCTACCAAGGGAGTAATCCGGTTCGGCACTCGTGGGAAACTAAGTCCGAGATATATCGGCCCATTCGAGATATTGGATCGAGTGGGAGATGTGTCTTATCGATTGGCGTTGCCGCCATCGTTGGACGGAGTTCATAATGTTTTCCACGTGTCTCAGTTGAGGAGGTATGTAAAGGATGATAACCATATTTTGGATCATTCCGAGCTGGAGTTACAACCGGATTTATCATATCAGGAGCAACCGATGGCCATATTGGATAGAAGTGTGAAGACACTGAAGAACAAAGCCATACCTTTAGTGTTGGTGTCTTGGAACCGCCATGCGCCAGGAGAGGCCACTTGGGAACGAGAGGACGTCATCCGAGAGCGTTACCCTCAACTCTTCTCATCTTGATTGGTAAGACTCTTTCCTTTTACTCTTTTCTTTTGTTATCTTTCTTCCTAGCCTTATCTATCTGTTACCATTCCTGTTACCCTTCACCTTATGAAATTTCGAGGACGAAATTTTTGTAAGGTGGGTAGATTGTAATACCCCGTTTCCGTAATACGTACTAAGTTGCGTATTCAGCTTTTCGATCGTATTTTTCGATTTACTTCCGTATTCGACCAATTTCAATTTCAAATATCATTTCCTAATATATTAGATTTTTGGTGAATTTCTGGAATTTTCTAGAATTAAAATGAATTTCTTCAAAACCGGTGTCGACCAGTATCGCTGATCGATTCCTGGATTTTTAATTCCCAAACAGTTAGGAATTTCAAGAAAATCTTTTAGACATTATTTCTTAGAATGACATTTCTTATCTAAATACTTTTTCTGAGAATTTTATAAATTTATGAAAATTCCAACGGAGTCGGTAGGTAACTGATTCCGGGATTTTTAGCTTTAAAACTATAAAGTATTTCTTCAAACGGATTTCACTATACGTCTTCTTATATTATTCTTGATTTTTGGTAAAATTTACGAGTCGTTCCGAGATACTTGAATTTCGGACGATTTCGGTATTTTCCGAAATGTTTTCCCGCATTCTTGACTTGAACCTAGGAACCCGTGTTTCCGGTATTTTCATTTTCCAAGACCAAGAAAATCTCCTCATTTATCAATTCTTTTCTTTTTCCTTTTCCCTATTTTCTTTTCCTTCCTTCACAACCACAAAAATTCCATTTTCCAAATTTCCATTTTCTTCCAAAAATTCCATCTCCACACATTCTCACCAACCTCCCTCATTTAATACATCTCTCTCTCTCTCTTTCTCATGGCCGGCCACCATTGGCCAAGGGAGACACCTCATCTCCCCTAATTTTGCACAAAACCCCTCTCCAATTCTTTATTTTCATCCCCTTTACAAAAATTAAATCCTATATAAACTTTCCTTTACAATTCTTTTCTCTTTTTTCACTTCTCCATCTCAATCCCTAACTCCCAACCACCTCAAAGCCTTCACCATCTTCTTCTCAAGCTACCACACTCTTGGTTTTGGATCGCATCTCACTTCGTCGGAGGTATCGCCAAAGACCTAGTTGGTGACATCGTCGGCAAACGATCCTTCAAGACTCGTAGAACCTTCAAATAACCTTTCCTAGTGAGTATCTCTACTCGCCAAGACTAGATCACTTCTTTGTGTACATGTGAAGATCATTCATATACACTTGTGTCATAAAAATCCCATTTTTAGACCAACAAACCACCATCTGAAATTCTGTTCTGTTTTCTGTTTTCTCCAGGATTAGTCGACTTGACCTAGAGACTAGTCGACTAACCCACTTTAGTTGAAACGTAGCTTTTCTGATTTTCACAGTTTTAGTCGACTAACCAATTTTACCAGTCGACTAGACCCCCCTAGTCGACTACATTTTGACCCCTAGTCGACTAATTTTCCTTGAACCAAAAAAAATTACCAACTCTCGGCTCTAGTCGACTTATCCCAAATTATTAGTCGACCAGAGACCTCTAGTCGACTATACATAGTACCCTAGTCGACTAACATGTCCCGGAAATTAATCCCAACTTTTATATCACAGATTTAGTCGACTTGCATACCCGTTAGTCGACTTATAGTTCACCAAGTCGACTACCCTTCCAACCCAAGTCGACTACCAAACTCTCTGGAAAACCACTTTAGTCGACTCCTGCGGACTATTAGTCGACTGAAGACCCTTATTAGTCGACTAATCTCCCACCTAGTCGACTAATTCTGACTATTTAACTTAGTTGTTTCCTTTTCTGATTTTGGACTTAAACCTCTATACACATGTGATGCATTGTTCATGTTTATGCTACATTACTGATATTACATGACATGATACTTGATGAATCTTATCTCATATTACTTCATGACTTGTTATTATATATTCCCGTTTCATGACTTGTTAATAAATGGATATCCCCACTTATCATGCCATCACTTGAACCAAGCATGATATACTTGACTTTTGTATAAAATGGACCAACTTATATTGGGTCGGGGGAAAACATGCGGATATCGATATGTGTTCGTGTTTACAGTGGCTTTTAGGAGTGTTGTGCAACCCATGTTCCGGTCTAACCTGTGGGCCTCCAGGGGACCGAGGGGAGTGCTTGCTCCCTCTATTACTGGTACCATCATGATAAGGGCATACATAAGTCCCTCCTGAATGGCCTAGCGGCTGGCTTCCGTCACCAAGCAACGGAACAATCCTGGACCGTTATCCCGGGCATGTACGGGATCCACTGTAAACATAGTTCGTCGATACAACCGCTGATTTCCAATAACCCCCTTGCTTTATTGGGATATGGACCTATGTGCTCTGGGACGCTGGGTCACATAGTTAGATATCACAGTAAAACAAGTAATAATAATAAAGCGATAATTGTAGATCTATTATACGACTTTATCTATTCATGCTTTTCATATCTGTTAGTTGATATACTTGTATAGTCCCATCTTACTTGTACTCGTCCCTTAGCCACTTGGCTGCAGCTATCTATTGTTTATATGTCTTGATTCCTTGGATTTGCATATTCAGATTCCGAGACCTGGAACGAAGTGGATCCTTCCACGGAAGATCAGGCATACTTCAGTGAGCAGGCTGACCAGCTCTAGTTCCCTCGTGCCGTACTCCTCTTTTTGGCTCACGAGTCTCCATCTCTTACGTGAGCACCTTGTGTATATCTTTAAATATGTTCTTTTGGACTTGGTTGTGAAAACAAAACACTTGTAAAGTGTAATAGTTATCATAACTTGTATAACTTTGTATTAGTACTTTTATAGTTGGCATATGTATGTACCACGCTTTGTGTTGTACTCTGATTCTTGTTGTACTCTTATGCTTAGCGTATATACGTGGGGGCATTTTCTGACCTACGTATATACGTGATTAAGAAAGAATACGTATGCGCCGTATTAGAGAATTGTCATCCCCGGCAACGGCGCCAAAAATTGATTAAGAAAGGATACGTATGCGCCGTATTAGAGAATTGTCATCCCCGCAACGGCGCCAAAAATTTGATAAGACTTGAAAGGGGTAGTGTGAAGTATAGCACAAGTATTATGTAAAAGAGAAAGGTTTAGAATCAACCTTGGTGCTTGTTTACTCCACAAATGTATGTAAGATGTTCAATGTACCCTTTCTTATCTCCGCTATAGCCTAGGGCTATACCGAGTCGGATCTCAGGGAGAGCTAGCGATAGAAGCTTTAACGATACTAGTGAGAAGAGGAAACGAGAATTCTTCTATGTTTCAAAAGAATAAAGAATCAAAAGAAAAACAAATCAAAGAATTGGTGGCTATGTTCATGGTGGAAATCGGGAGAAATCAAGATTGAGATGGATTTGAACTAACAACTAAAAAGAAAGGAAAATCAAGAAAACTTTGAATGCAAGAAATCCATGACTAGCTAACCTTAACTACCTTGCTAAACTAACTAAACTCCGTGATAGTGATGCGTGCCTCATGTTGATTCATTGGCATGTATTTGTCTTGCTTGTGATCTAATTACTTTCCCACTAAGATGATGGGGATTCATTCTTGGACTTGTCTTGTAGCCTCCATAGATGGTCATCGGCCTACAAATGGACTTTCACTAATGGAATCAAAAGAGCTACACTCAAGTGATGCAAATGAAAAAACATACAACATTCACTAATGGAAGTAGTGAAGTTATACATCAAATAGCATATTGGTGCTTCCATCTCCATGTTCCATCAAGGCACTAGTTCGAAGACTAGGCTCCAAGTGAGGCACACATGAATCATATGGAGAATTACAACTAGATCTTGCCAAGAAATGAAAAGAAACCCATCGGAGAAGAGAAAACCATACAAATTGCAAGATGAAGTAAAGCAATCACACATGAGCTAGAAGTTAGCAAGGTAGTAGTTAGCTAGTTCATGGAGAAGGAATTAGCTACTACAAGCCATTACAAAAAGAAAACAAAGCATGAATAAATTGCTAGAAATTAACAAAGCAAGTAAAGTGAAAGAAAACAAACTAGAATCAAGCTCAAGTAGAGGATGGAGAATGGATCAATCCTTGTTGCTTCAAGTGTCACTCTTGATTACACAAGCTCTCTCTCTCACAATCACTCTCTTTTACAATGAAATCTAGGGAGGAAGAAGATCATAGAGAGCTAAAAAACCTAAACAAAAGCTATCAAAATACAAAACTATGAACTAAACTCTCTCTCTTCTCTGATCAGTCCCAGCTCGCAGGTCTTCATGGGTATTTATAGGAGAAATGGGAAGCTTCTGGAGAGTAGTTTGTTGCCACAAAATCCGGGGCTCAACGGCCATGATCTTGCCGCGGATTGCCGCGGGATTGCGGCCAGATCTGGGCCGTTGGTCCAGATCTTTCTGTTGGAGATTGGTTACAAGGTGGTTGGCCACGTGGCATACTTGGATTCTGAGTTTGTTGCGCGGATCTCTCTAGATCTGGATTTGATTTGGCTTTATCTTTAATCTTTTAATTAATCACCTTAATTAGTGGTAATTAAGTGATTATTTGAATATCTCTCCATTAATTGTGTACCTGCAAATAAGTAGAGAAGAGGATTAAAAATCATTTATTATTTGTATTATGTATGGGAATTGTGATGTAAATATGCAATATTGTGTACTAATCACACCCCCACACTTATTCTTTTGCTCGTCCCGAGCAAAACAAAGAAAAAGAAAAGAAAAACTAAGCTACAAGTTTATTACACCACTTTCGCAGGTGACGCGATTGCACTGAGCATGTGCAACAAGCCGTTAAACCTCTAGGTTACCCTAGAGGAGGAGTGTTGTCTCCTGAGGGTTTTCAGCGGATTACACCCACAAAATCCATAAAGAAAGAAGACAAATGTTAGTATTTTGAAAACGCATTTTGAATAAGAGATAAGTTTACGAACTATTTTTGCGAAAATATAAGTGATCCTAGGTCATAAGTCCACCTATAATCATTCTTCCTTAAACTTAGTATCCATGCAAGATCTTGTCTTCAATTAAGGTAAGAATTCAAAATTGGATTGAATATTTTATCCTTCATAAAACCTAGATAATATGCACACCGTGCTCTGTGAAAATTTCTGGGATTTCAACTCCAACCATAAAGCCATTTATTTATATATATTCTTTTTTTCTTTTTCTTCCCTTAGTTTTATTAGGCTTTCTAATTCACCCATGTAGCGAGCCTATAACCGATGACTCCCAAACCAGATGGTCTTAGGGCACCAGATGAGGAAACATCCCTCGGGTTTAAGGACTCGAGTGAAAAAGGCCACAAAACTAAAGGGGATTATTCTTAATCACCGTTAGGCGTGAATAATCATGCTTCTTGAGGCACAATTACTCAGCTTAATAAGTGAGATCACTGTTAGGCTTGAGTCATCATGCTTCTTGAGGCACAATTTCCCAGCTTAATAAGTGATCTTTTATTTATATATATATATTTTTTTTCTTTTTCTCTTTTTTTTTTATATATATATATATATATGGCATTTTTGGTCTTTGTTTCCATCCCAAGAAATGTGTAAGTGTGAAGTGCATATTATCTAAGGCAAAAAATGCAAGATAAAAATATCTCCTCAATTTTACTTACTTAGCCTATAATTTTCAAACAAGATCTATTATTTCAACTAAGTTTAAGATGTCATAATTAAGGCTTTCTTAATCTCTAAGATACATCTTAATTTTCTTTAAAATAGAACAAAACTTTGTCTCTTATTTCAAAAAGTTTTTATTTTTTATTTTTTATTTTTATTTATTAAAAGAGGTGTAAAATAAAGAAAATCTAAAAACTCTAAAAGAAGTGTAAAAGAAAGAAATTCTAAAAACTCTAAGTTAGTAAACCCTCCCCCACACTTATTTCATGCATTGTCCTCAATGCATCATGGTAAATGTATGCATGAAATAGGTAAGGGGTAGGAAAAATTATTTACAAGGAATATACAAATGTAACTCTCACCTGGGTTTTTGGTCGCTTCCCTCTGGCCCGTTTCCCATCGTTCCAATGTGTTCTCTTTCTTGAACTCCATTGGGAAACGGTCTGAATTGTTCTTACCCTAGGTGATTCCAGTTTCAATTTGTTGTTATTTTCATTCATACTCTTTCCACCACATCGTTCACAAACAAAGTCCTTATCACCACTCTCACTCAGAATCTCATCACTTTCAATTTTAAGAAATTTTAACTCTTCTCCATATAATTCTTCAAAACTCAAATCAACATCCGGAAGTGGACAATCAGCTAACTTACCCCGAGTTGACTCATCTAAACACATGATCTCTTCAGCAAACAAGTCTTCAAATGATATATCAATTGGAGGTTCAAATACAGTCTCAGTTGGCTCATTGAAAGTGAAAGTATCCAAATCAACTTTCCCCGTTTGAAAGGGTACTCGGATAAGAGAATCACAAGATTGTGACTCATCTTTTGGATCTTCACCTTCCTCCTCACAATTGTTACTAATGAAATTAACCTCAAATGTTTGATCTTTTGTTTTGTGAGGCTGTGTGTGGAAGACATTGTGTTCATGTGTCATGTTACCAAAAGTCAACCTCATTGATCCATTCCGGCAATTAATGATTGCATTTGCAGTAGCCAGGAATGGTCTACCCAGAATGACAGGAATTTGTGCCCTTTGATTTGAATTTGATACTGGTTTTGTTTCAAGGACAACAAAGTCAACTGGATAAAAGAATTCTCCAACTTTGACAAGGACATCTTGAATTACCCCCTTGGGTTTAGTAACAGAGCGGTCAGCCAATTGGATGGTCATTTGGGTCGGGAGAAGATCACCTAACCCCAATTGTTGGTACACAGAGAAAGGTAGGAGATTGATACTGGCCCCCAAATCAAGAAGTGCCCTATTTATTGTAGTCTGTCCTATGATGCATGAAATGGTGGGGCTCCCTGGGTCTTTATACTTAACAGGAATTGGACCAGTGAGCAGCTCATTGATGGATGATGCTAGAAAGACTTTTTAGGGACTTGGGTCTTTCTCTTCTTGGTGCACATTTCCTTCAAAAATTTGGCATATGATGGCACTTGTTGAATGGCATCAAGAAGAGGGACATTGATTTGGACCTTATTGAATGTTTCTTTTATTTTCTCCATGTGAGCATTTGACTTGTTATTTCTCAGCCTATTTGGATATGGAACTATAGGCTTGTATGTATGCTCATCTACCTTTTCTTTCCCTTTGGCTTTGGAAGTAGATGGCTCTGTACTAGAGGATGGGTTGTCAAAAGTTGGTGACATTGGGACATGAGATGTTGGCTTTGGTACTGGATGAGATTGTGGACTAGAAACCTTATTGTCAACTTGTTTTCCAGATCTCAGGGTATGAATGGCATGACAGTGACTGGGTCCTGAATTTTCAACTTTGGGATTTAGCAATGGCTGGCTTAAGAACAGTCCTTTTTGATTCTCAGCCAATTGCTTGATCTGGACCTTCATTTCATTCAACTCCTGTTGCTGGTTCTTTGTTAAGGTTTCTATCATTTGTTTCAACTCAGATATTTCAGAATTATTTTGGGGTGGATGTTGAGGATATGGAGATTGGAACTGTGATTGGTAGAATGGTGGAGGATTCTGATAATATGGTGGTGTGTCCTGATATGACTGATATGACTGTGGTGGACTTTGAGATGGATGAACATACAGTGAATTCTGATCGAAACTGGATGGATGAAACTGAGCATTGTATGGATATGGAAGTGGTAGCATATGATGCTCAGGACCAGACTGACTCCACAAAGAATTTGGATGGTTCTGCCATCCTGAATTGTAAGTATTGGAGTATGGGGGTCTGGTAAATGCTGCATTCATGTTCTCATGAAATGGGGGCTGATATAATGGACACTCCTCAACAACATGGCTAAGGTCTTGACAATTGGTGCAACCTGGTCTAATTAAAAGCAATGGGTTGACCTGGTTGACCACAGAATTCCCTTTTGACTCAAGCAACTCTATCCTCTTCATTAATTGTGTGATCTTGGTTTCTGAAGCTAGAGAGGATTCTTTGGATTGTGTACCAGTTCTGGAAGTGGTGGGAGTCGGTTTATCAGGGCATGACTCCCACTGAATGGTTTTCTCAGCTAGGGTTTCAAAGAGATCCCACCCCTGATGTTCATCTTTTTTCAGAAATTCCCCTTGGCACAAGGATTCTAAAAGTGTTTTCGTTTGGTAATCTAATCCATCATAGATAATCTGGCATAGCCGCCATTTCTCTATGCCGTGATGGGGACATAGGGCTAAGAGGTCTTTGAAACGCTCAAGATATTTCCAGAAAGGTTCATTTGGGTCCTGCTTGAATTGCATTATGTTTTTTCTCATGAGGGCTGTTTTGTGGATAGAATAGAATTTCCTAAGAAAGACCTTAACAAAATCATCCCATGAAGATATGGAACTGACAGGAAGACTATAAAGCCATTTCTTAGCTAAATCCTTAAGTGCAAACGGTATGAACCGTAACCTAACAGCATCCTCAGAAAGTTGGGATATTCTCATCATTTGGCATACCTCTTCAAACTCACGAATAAAGAGGTACGCATCCTCAGACTCTAAACCATAGAAGTGGGGAAGTGTACTAATGAATTGTGGTTTCAGCTCAAAGTTGTTTCCATTAGGCTCGGGAGAAGAATGCATGAAGGAATGGAGGTGCGAATCGGATAGAATCGATCTTGAAGTGAGACGTTGTTGGTCATGATGAAGTGGTTGTGTAAGTGCAAGTGTAGAATTAGGATCACAAAACCACTGTCGTATATACAATCACAAACAACGTACACCGATCACACCAGCGAAAAAGAAAAAAAAATAACAAACAACAAAAGAAAAAATCAATCCAAGCTTGTCTAGGGTTTCTGGTCCTAGGTGACTCCTAAATAGACTGTCCACGGGAGGTTTGGTGTAGACCTTGACTATAAGCAAATCAGCCAGGAAAGGGTAAAGTCGTTGGGAGGTTTTCCGTCCGAAGACGTTCCTTAATTAAGTAACCAACAACCTTCGGGCTTTCGGCCCTCAACCCCTTTCCTAGACACCGATTTTACAGAAGTCAATTTCCAACACTTTTCCCCCTTAGGAAAATCTCCTAATGAGTCCGAATGTCCCTAGGGCCAACGTCTATCAAATTTTATTTACAAGCTTAGGATTGTGAGTACGTGGGGAAAATGATTTCCGGGCTAAGGAAAGGGTAATGACCTCCCCCACCTTATGTTATTTACAGGAATTGCCCTTAGAATTAATTGTGCAAGTGTACGATATAGAAACAAACAAGGTTCACTCCAAGTAAGAAAAATCAAACAAAGAGTGAGTCTTAGTCTATATGCAATGAATCACGTACCTTGTCCCACGCACTCTTCAACAGTAAATTTAAAGTAATTGAAAAACACGTGCCTAAAATGCAAATGTCTAACAATTATTATCGATTACAACCAACTTTTTACTGTTTTTTAATTAAGCAGGTCCAAGGTGAAAAATACAGGAAATGAAGTATATATGCAGATGTAACTTGCAGAGCAGAAGCCCCTGCAAAAAGTTGGTAAGTAGTGAACTCTAAAGTGCCGCGTTCCCACGGCAATTCTTGTGGATCCGCGGCACAATAGAGGGATCCTGGGCTCTGCTTTCTTGAGCAGAGGCCCAGGTCCACTTATATGTTTCTGCTGTAGATATTTTCCTGTTTTCTTCTCCTGTCACCTGCAACAGAGAAGAAGAATCGTTTAGTTTCTCACTTTTAAAAATACCGTCGCTCTTCCCGGCAACGGCGCCAAAAATTTGATTAAGAAAGAATACGTATGCGCCGTATTAGAGAATTGTCATCCCCGGCAACGGCGCCAAAAATTGATTAAGAAAGGATACGTATGCGCCGTATTAGAGAATTGTCATCCCCGGCAACGGCGCCAAAAATTTGATAAGACTTGAAAGGGGTAGTGTGAAGTATAGCACAAGTATTATGTAAAAGAGAAAGGTTTAGAATCAACCTTGGTGCTTGTTTACTCCACAAATGTATGTAAGATGTTCAATGTACCCTTTCTTATCTCCGCTATAGCCTAGGGCTATACCGAGTCGGATCTCAGGGAGAGCTAGCGATAGAAGCTTTAACGATACTAGTGAGAAGAGGAAACGAGAATTCTTCTATGTTTCAAAAGAATAAAGAATCAAAAGAAAAACAAATCAAAGAATTGGTGGCTATGTTCATGGTGGAAATCGGGAGAAATCAAGATTGAGATGGATTTGAACTAACAACTAAAAAGAAAGGAAAATCAAGAAAACTTTGAATGCAAGAAATCCATGACTAGCTAACCTTAACTACCTTGCTAAACTAACTAAACTCCGTGATAGTGATGCGTGCCTCATGTTGATTCATTGGCATGTATTTGTCTTGCTTGTGATCTAATTACTTTCCCACTAAGATGATGGGGATTCATTCTTGGACTTGTCTTGTAGCCTCCATAGATGGTCATCGGCCTACAAATGGACTTTCACTAATGGAATCAAAAGAGCTACACTCAAGTGATGCAAATGAAAAAACATACAACATTCACTAATGGAAGTAGTGAAGTTATACATCAAATAGCATATTGGTGCTTCCATCTCCATGTTCCATCAAGGCACTAGTTCGAAGACTAGGCTCCAAGTGAGGCACACATGAATCATATGGAGAATTACAACTAGATCTTGCCAAGAAATGAAAAGAAACCCATCGGAGAAGAGAAAACCATACAAATTGCAAGATGAAGTAAAGCAATCACACATGAGCTAGAAGTTAGCAAGGTAGTAGTTAGCTAGTTCATGGAGAAGGAATTAGCTACTACAAGCCATTACAAAAGAAAACAAAGCATGAATAAATTGCTAGAAATTAACAAAGCAAGTAAAGTGAAAGAAAACAAACTAGAATCAAGCTCAAGTAGAGGATGGAGAATGGATCAATCCTTGTTGCTTCAAGTGTCACTCTTGATTACACAAGCTCTCTCTCTCACAATCACTCTCTTTTACAATGAAATCTAGGGAGGAAGAAGATCATAGAGAGCTAAAAACCTAAACAAAAGCTATCAAAATACAAAACTATGAACTAAACTCTCTCTCTTCTCTGATCAGTCCCAGCTCGCAGGTCTTCATGGGGTATTTATAGGAGAAATGCGAAGCTTCTGGAGAGTAGTTTGTTGCCACAAAATCCGGGGCTCAACGGCCATGATCTTGCCGCGGATTGCCGCGGGATTGCGGCCAGATCTGGGCCGTTGGTCCAGATCTTTCTGTTGGAGATTGGTTACAAGGTGGTTGGCCACGTGGCATACTTGGATTCTGAGTTTGTTGCGCGGATCTCTCTAGATCTGGATTTGATTTGGCTTTATCTTTAATCTTTTAATTAATCACCTTAATTAGTGGTAATTAAGTGATTATTTGAATATCTCTCCATTAATTGTGTACCTGCAAATAAGTAGAGAAGAGGATTAAAAATCATTTATTTATTTGTATTATGTATGGGAATTGTGATGTAAAATATGCAATATTGTGTACTAATCAATACGTCGCAGTGACGTCCCCGTATCCGTGGAATCGGGGCGTTACAGGTCTAGTCGACTAGGGCAAAAGAAATTAGTCGACTATACCCAGATTATAAGTCGACTACACACATTATCAGTCGACTACAAAATTAATTAGTCGACCCCTGAATCCAACAGAAAGTTCTCAATTCTCGGGTCATCGAATTAGTCGACTAATAAATATGATTAGTCGACTATACATTAATTAGTCGACTAGTCATAAATTGAACTAAAAATATAGTCGACTCCTGCAGCAAACAGAGAGTTGCAAACTTTCTGGAAAAGGGATTAGTCGACTACAAACTTTGATTAGTCGACTAATCGTCGACGAGGCAGTTATAAAAAGCAGTTTCTGCCTAGACGATTTTTAATCCCAAAATTACAAAAAATTAGGGTTTCAATTCCTTTGATTCTGATCTCAATTAATTGCATAATTAGAGGAATGTGAACATGAAATTAGGGCTATAAGATCCTCTACAAATTCTACAATTAAAAGATCAAAATCTAAATTTTATGAATTGTAAATCAAAACCCTAACTTTTCATAATCCCTAAATCCAAGTTGTATTGATTCTTAAATCATGGCTCTGATACCAAATGTTGGGAAAAATAGTAATTATATGCGGAATAAACGCCATGGATCAAAGATTCATGTACAACTCAAGATAATCAAAATGCATAAATAAAACATTATATGCACTATACCTAAAGCCATTGAAGGTTGAATGGGGATGAGAATCCTTGTGATTGATGGAAGAAGAAAAAACCCTTGATCTTTCCTTTTACTTTGAACCTGCAAACCCTAGAGCAATCGATCCTCTTCTCTCTGTCTCCCTCTTTCACTACAAAACTCTCTTTTTCTCTTAGCGATGGTTATTCCTCAAAAAAAGGAAGGAGTCTGTTGTGTCATTTACGGGAGGAGAGAAGTGGGTCTTTTAATTGCTAAATAATCACCCATGATAATACCACCCATCATAGTTCTTTTATACCCCAGGTGACTATTAAAACTATACACAATTGTCACTTTAATATGGGCATAACAACATATCAGCTAATCTTTTATTAGGAATCCAATATTAATTAAGGTTGAGTGGGCCACCATGATGTGAGATTAACAGATTTCACAGGATGCGGGCGATTATTAATTTGATCATTAGTAGCATTAGTCTCATGAAGACAATGATTATTCAATCAATTTTGAGTGCACCACTCAGGTCAGCTATGATGGTTAATCATTGAAATTAATGTGATATATGCATGGACAACAAAACTCTTCTTTCAGTTATGGAGAGAGATACAGTACCAGTAATGTAAAAGAGGTGAGGTATCCAATTCTACAGTTAGATCAATGGAAACATCAATGTGACAATGTATCTCAAAATCTGAAGAAGAGAAACTTAGCCAAAGAGCTGCTATGTGAAGCAGAAGAATTAAGAAATAATTCGGCTATGCTTGTAAATGGCTCATGAGAACATATATTCTCAAACAAGTAAATTGTTGATCCAGCAAATAAACAACACTAGTTCCCTACATGTTACAATCTAATGTGTTGGCAGTTTTAATAGCTTGATCATAACAAGAAATACATACCGATTGATACAATTGAAATTCACGGCCACTGCTTCTATAGCAACACCAACGGGTTGTTTTGCCACGGCTTTCTTCAAGGCAATCTCACTGTTTGGTGGAACGAGTTCATATTTATCGATTGAAACTACCAGCGCATTGTTCATCTGCACAACAACACATGGAGAATACCTCATCTAGTATCAGAACAAGGCCACAAGAAAATGCCCAGCAACTCCCTTCAACATCATAAAGATAAAAAAAAAAACTCGTCATAAATGCTAAGATTCCTTGAAACGTAGTTGATTTCAGAAATTGTGAAATTGTATAACAAGAAGAAGAATCAGGAGTCCTAGAGGACTGACCACCAGTCCCTTGGTCTTTAGCAGGGGTAACCGCGCCCTTTGCCCTCCAATCCACAGATCTTGGTAGATTTTCGAAGGATTTGCTTGGTAGTTGCTGCTCCTTGATCCGGCCAGGCTACGGCGAGTTGCATTGGTCCTGATACCTAAGTAGAAAGAACGATACCCCAGCCTGAAAGAATGTTGTCCAGCATCTGCAGCTGCATTGTGGCTGTTAATAAATCGGAGGTTGTCCTTGAATACTCGGAACCTCCTCTCCTTCTCCCCAAGCACACTATTCGCCCTCCCGTGCTTCGCCAGCCATTCGTCATACAGCTGCCTCATCTCCTCCTCGCTCCTCAGCCTCCCTCCACTGCTTACGACGGACATCTCAGAACTGGCAGGTGCCAGAGCTAAGTAAACTGAGAAGAGGAGGATAACAAGTACAGAGAAGATGAGCCCATTCTCTCTCTAGGATTGAACCCAAGAGAGAAAGCTACAGAGAAAGAGAGAGGTTGTGAGAGGACCAGATAAGGGGAAAATGGAGGTTTATATAGGGCAAGAGAGGGAAGCAGAGATGAGAGTTTTTGAATTATTTTGGCGGTGAGGGGATCATTGGAGTCACAAAGCAAGCCTCTGGAAATTAAAGAAAGCTTCTGATCTTCGTTTGAACTTGGCATGTGCATAGAAAAGAACATATTGACACCATGATGGGCGACCAGAGCAACAAAAAAAAGAAAAAAAAAAAAAAATCTTGGATCTCTAATAATTCTAAAATTGTTTAATTTACAAGGACTAATTATATAACATGTAAATACTAGTGCTTGGAGCGTTTATGTGCAAAATAATAATAATAAGAGGATCGACAAAAAATTAGGGACTTAATTAATATTTTTTTTGTGTCTGTGGCTCTGTTCATTAGCAACATAAGCAAGATTAGTAGGGAGAATTACTAGAAACCCTGAACTAATCATGATTTCTCCCGACACTGCTACATAAATTAAATTGAAATGCGAATTGCAGTTGTAAATGTCCAACATAATGTCTTATAAAAATAACAGGAAGCTGTGATTCTTAGATGTAATTATTGTGGATGCGATTTTACAATCCAGTGATTAGCAATTAATAATTATAAAATACACCTTTTGGCTTTTTTTCTCGTTTTAAAATTTGTAGAATAATAGATAAAATTTCTGGGACTCTAGGATCTTTTCTACGTGTGATCCCTGATTTCTGAGATAGTTTAGATGTGCAAGAATTAAATATACTAAATTGGATGTGTCTAAGGGCGTGTTTGGCCCGTTGTAAAATGAATGGCTAAGCTGAGCGTCAGTCTAATCATGTATTTTTATTTTTTAATATTTTATTTATAATTTAAACTCTTTATATATAAAAAAAAGTAAACAAAAAGGGGAAAAAAAAAAGATGAAAATCTAAAAATGTTGCATCTCTCCCCTTGTTATACCACCTATTTTTTCCTATTTTTTATTTTCTAATATTTTATTATTTATAATTTAAACTCTCTATATATTAAAAAAAAAAGTAAACAAAATAAAAAAGAGAAAGCTAGAAAATGTTGCATCTCTCCTTTCCGTTATCTGTCACTCACTGAGATCTCTCTCTCTATTCGCAGGAGGAGGCTTCATTATCTATTTATTTTATTTTAGCACTTTTATGTTAGACACATGTCATGCAGGTAACTGATGAGCCTGTTTAAAAGCTGCAAGACTTTTGTGTTTTTTATATTTTTTGGTTGATCAATAAAAATGCAAAGAAACCCTAGTTTTTTCTCTCCAAATCTCCTGTGTATGATTAATGAAGAGTGAGCTTGTGATTTAACTGGGTGTGAAGGTGAACCCTAGATTTTTTTTCACCCCAATTTTCAGTTCCCAGAAACCCTAGAATCCATCTTATTTCTTGTGTTGTGTCATTAACTTGTAGGAGTTAACTTGTAGGAGTTCCTAAAGATACAAATAGCAAATAAAAACCACCAGTTTGGTTGAAGTACATCGATATCCTGCATGCAAAGGCATGAGCTATGACAGCTTGCATCTCACAGAATCGTTGATTTCTAACATAGATCGATTTCCATAGGATATGAAGACATATTTGTCTCAAATGTGTATTCTATTTACAGAAAATTGGCCTTTGACTCCTCTCTTTCAGTTAAATTAGGGAAAATCTCAATTATAAATTTATTTCTGCTTCAGTCTCATTTCATGTCAGCATAAATTGATTCTTTCCAACCACCACTTCTTTATGTATTTTTAATTCCTCTTTTACCTTTTTCCACATCTCCTGACCCTCAACTTTGACCCCGACGTAGAGTAATCCGCGGATCGACCTTTGATGTATATCACTTATTCGTGTTCGTGATCAGTTTTATTTGTGTTTGTAATCAATGTGGGATTAAGATCTGAATTGTATATCGATCATTACTATTGCAGTCGAAGTTCTCACAAATTCCTCATATAAAAGATTGTGATCTTAAGTTTTAATTTATTTCTGCTAGATGATGATGATGCAGAAATGTGAGAAATATTTTTTTGTGAGAAATGCGACTCAAGAACCGCGACTCATGACTTGATTTCAATTTTGAGGGAGCTAGGGTTTTATAAAGGTGCAACACAGTAAGAGAATAGATGGTCCAAGTCCTCATAATAAAGACTGCGATCCTTATAGCAGTCATTATTATTAGTAGCAGTCCTCATAAAAAGGACTGCGATCATGGTCACAGTCCTCATAAAAAAGATTGTGACCATGGTCGCAATCCTTATTATGGGTAGCCGTGCTCGTAATAAGGACTGCGACCATGAGAACTGTAACCAGACAATTCTCACAAAGTCGCAGTCGCAATTGCGGAGAGCTTTGAAGTCGAACTCTAAGTTCTCAACAACTCGCAGTTGCGAAGCGTTTTCAGTTGTGGTTGTAGCCGCACTTGAAACTTAAAACGGGGGCATTTTAGTCTTTTTTGCTTTTCACGATTAAAACTCCGCTCGACACGTATCTGCAATTTATCTCCCACTAAAAAAATGAGGCCCACGCGAAAAAAAATTGTAATTGAGGTTTTCATTGATTAAGTATTAATTTAGGAAGTTCAGCCGAAAATCCCCTTCTATTTATTAAAAATCCAGCCAGGAAACAGTCACATGTTTAACATTTCATGTATTCATGATGTTACCAAGCTACAATTTTGGGGTTGTCATATTTTCATGCGTATAAGAAACTAGAAATTATCTGGAAGATAGAATGAACACACAAAAGAGATTAAAAAATGTTGCATTCTTAATAGCAGTCTTTCCTGAGTTCCTTCTTGTGATGTTACTCATCAATTTTTATCTGGAAGATTCAGCTCCTCATGTGATGCAACATTATCTTCTCTCTTGCACTGCACAGAAACCTCATGATACATTTCATATTTGTATTTCATTGAAAATGGCTAGAAACTTGGGGCAAATCAGGAGACAAAAATTCGAATCTTAGTGCTTCTAATTGAAATTGATTTTTCAACAATTAATACTACTTGCAGGGATTTGCAGGTACTATTTCGCATTTCCCCTCCCCTCCCCCTCTCACGCAAACGCGCACACATAAAATTTGCTCTTTTTTCTCAAAATGACAATTGGAATTTGCTTGCCACTGAAAAGCACTCATCTTATTTCCCAAAACCTTATTCAAATTCTCTTTTCATCACTTAGATAACATATTATTTAGCCTTTTCTGGCCTAAATTCATTCACAGTTTACCTGCTCCTTCCTTTACAGTGAAAAGATTTGTAGGCTGTATAACAATGTTTTTTTAAATTTAAGACATGCAACAAATTAAATCATAAATCGTTCATTCACATTAAAAGATTTCTCCTGGACGTGTAACTAATAAAAAATAAAAGGAATTAAAAGATAACAAATTTGCTGGCCTGGGGTGACGTAGCATGCAGAAGCACTGCCCCATAAGAAAGATGGTCGGTCCCTCGTCCGTTTGTTGAGAAGACCTCTTCTCATTGTGGTAAAAACTCCATCGGTAAATCACCAGCACCCAGCTCAGGACAGTGAACTAGGTCTCTGCTAAGACAAAGATTTGTTGCCCAAAAATAAAAAAGTTTCAATAGAATTTTTGTAATAGAGAAATATAGAGGAAGGAAACAGAGTGAGGGAGAATAAATGTAACTGCTTTTGCATCTACCGGAATGAATTGTGAGAAGCAGTACTTATAGCCTCTCGAAAGCCAGTGATTACGACAACACCCGCTCCAAATCTGCACCGTTCATGCGATTTGCGATACACGCGAACAGATCTGAAGTACTGGGTCAAACCGAACAGAAAATCCAAAAATCTCAAAACAGAATTTTAAATAAAATATTAATAAATAAAATCAAAACAAAAATATAGCAGGTCTAAGAACATTCTACTCTCCACCCAAACCACCACCCACTTTCAATTCCACCACCACCTTCATCACCATCATCTCTATCACCCAACATCATCACCACCTCCATACCTCCCCTCCTTCTCTTCCTCTAGGACCTAGCGTCATTGAGTCTTCCACAGCGCTGCCGGCCCTCGGCGCTGCCCGCCAGCTAGGCTGGCCTGCCACCTTCTCCTCTCCTCTCTTTTCCCTTCTTTCTTCCTTTCTCTTTTCTTTCTTCCTTTCTTCATTCTTTCTTTCTCTGTTTCCTTAGCTCTCTCTGTCTCTCTCTGTCTTTCGCTTTCACTGTCTCTTTCACTCTTCACAGTCTCTTCCTCTCTCCTCTTTCTTTCTCTCTAGAAAATTTCCCGGTAACCGTAGCGTGTCCCAATAATTATTTAGGCGAGTACACTATCCCTGGAGCAAGTACTCTCGTTTTTCTTGGTTTCCCCCTTTGGCGGGTAAAAAATATATTTTTAAGAATTTTTGTGCAATTGTTATGTTATGGAATTGTAATTGTATCTGTAAAATATTTGTATCGGTGTTTTGGATATTGGATGTATTACTGGATGTAACTGGACTGGTATTTTTGTACCCAGATGTTCGTAGTAATTTTTAAGATTTATCTGTTTTTTGTGTATTTTTGGAACTAACGGTGGTGCAGGCTGCAGGAGAAGATCCTCGGGACGAACTTCCCTCTGGGTTGTGTTGTCTCGAGAGACCACGCTACAAGTTATCTAATAGGCATATGGCCTATGGAGTTGCCTTGCTCTCCCTTAAGGGAGTTCGTGGTAACTTAGTGGGGTGGTTCGGTTCCCTGGTGGCAGATATAGGGACTAAAGCTCTCAGACGAAGTTTCCTTTCGGGGATTGGTCATCTGAGAGACCACTCTGCAGGCTATCCAGTAGGGACTTATAGCCAACGACGATGCCTTCCCTCCCTTCAGAAGTTCGTGGTAGCTTGGCAAGGTGGTCGCTCTCTTAGTTCAGGAGTGTTGTGATATGCATTATTATTGTTACTATATTATGTCGATGTATGTTGTATGCTACTAACATCTTT
Source organism: Agave tequilana (assembly GCA_038442645.1). NCBI lineage: Eukaryota > Viridiplantae > Streptophyta > Magnoliopsida > Asparagales > Asparagaceae > Agave > Agave tequilana. Next base: position 74,135 of record JAVJIF010005178.1, on the reverse strand, counting down.
TGCAAGTACTTACTCAGCGTTCGGGCGCTCATTTAGTCGATTGCCCCCTAGTGTATTCCTTCTCTAAGGTTCAATCCTCGAGTTATCTCTGGTAGCTGCGGGGGAGAGCCTAACGACTTAGTTCCGTCTTTACATACTCCGCCTGATAGGCGAGACTTAGCGCCCACAACTTTATTACTAGACTCGCCTGAATGGAACTTTATCGGACAATAAAATGGCATTTAAAAGCCCGAGTCATTCCTGAGTTCCACCGTATGCTTTAGTTATTATCAGTGCTCGCTGACCTCACCCCACCACTGTCTGCATCGCTTGTTTGTGCATAGCTAAAATATTGCTTTTATATTCTTATTTTAATAATAGTGAATTCCTGATATCATTTATATGATTGGTATAATGCCTGACACTGATAGTAATACTGCGTATTAATGTTTATACTGATATTGAGAGTCTTATGTTATTATATTATACACTTGATACTCGGATACTTGACATGCATCATAATACCAAACTTAGTCTAACATAACTCCAGACTCTGTACATAGATTGATATTTGACTCGGTACCATAATACCTGATTTAGTACAAACACATAGATACCTGAATAAATTAAATTACTGAATTCACAAATATTGGTTTTACGAGGACTTGATATGATACCAAACTCTAGTACACTTGAATTATTATATTTCTGAATTTCTGTATTCCTGATTCTTGAACAAGAATATACATACTCCTAATATAATCTTGTTATTCCCCGTAAAACAATTATCATGAAACTAATACTGAAAATGTATAATAAATAGACAACTTATACCAGGGCGGGAGAAATTGATGGCATCAACATGTACGTCTTTATAATGGCTCTATGTTGAGCAACTACAACTACGAATCTACCTGAGGCGACAAGTGATCCAGTGGGGTGATCTGTCACTCCCTGTCCTGATTTCATTCCTGTTTCAGGCAATACAAACAAGACCTTTATGGCTTAGCGGCCGATTTCAAAGTCTAGCGTCAGAAGTCCTGAGGCCGTTGTCTTGGATATGCACTTCACCTTACTCTTATGTGGATGTATGTGTGCTGGGATGCTGGATACATACCTAGACATATGGGTCAGACGAGTCTTAAAAATATAATAATACAGACATGACTACACTACTAATCTACTGACTCCATACTACAATATAATGACACCATTGATATACCTAAGCAATCTGGGTTGTATATGCTCAGTTGACGGTGAAGTGGGTATATGGTATACATATGAATGTTTCCTTATTTGGATTATTTTCTCGACGTACTAATCCCGTGGTTCTGACAATTAAGTTTATACAATTGGTTTTGCCTACATCTACATATAACACATTTAGTTGATGGTTCATTATATGCTTGGATGGTTATGACCTAGACATAATTCTATTTATGTTTACTGTTCACTGCTTGCTTCTTTGACTTGATTACACGACTCACTGCAACCCCTGTACATGTGTGTTATATGTGCACACCACTTGCCTTCATTTTACATGCTCGTTGGGTTGCTTTTCTGACAACTCCTGGTCCTACATGTCCAGATACTAGAATTTGGACCATGGTGGACTTCTTGTGCTAATCAAAGTGCACAACAGAAGCGTGAATTAGCGGTTGACCGTCCGTAGATTTTATCTTATAGCCCTTTTGTTCATCTCTTAAGAGTCTCTTTAGCAGTTCGTGAGCATTGTTCCACTCGTATATTCATATGTTGTATCATCAAAATCATGTACAAATTTCTATCTATAATGTCATGTACTTGTACTGTAATATTGAAATGTATATTACAACATGCTTCCATACTCTGACTCCCGTGATTGCGTTGATGCTTAGCGTGTATCGTATGGATTGGTACTCTGCGTATATGCATTGCAATAGTGTCTTCGTACCCATGGGGGCGGGGCCTTACAAAACCCGGTTCGGTTAGGCATGTGTGTACACGTGTGAGGAGTGTGGCATGACCCAACTAATCATAACAATATTCTTGAGAGGAGTTACTCTCATCTCCAATCCAATGTTGGAATAAAACCAAAGCCAAATGAGAGGGAAAGTCAAGTTTCCCTCTATAATCAAAATCAACAGTCTCCCCAAAACTTGAGTTTCAGCAAAGACAAAAGAAAATAATATGATATAAACAAATCATAAATTATAAACAAGAGTAAAATTTAGGCAACATCATACTGTGAATTCGGGGTCAATAACTTGCGACCTTGAATCTACCCTTAGCGAATTTCATCCTTACCTGAGAGATATAATAGATTATGCCCTGAAATAGGCTTCTTTAATCAGATATTGATGAAAAACGCATACAGTAAGTCTCCATCTATTGAGTGAGTGGCTTGAGCGTTATAGGCTATACTTAGAATAACCAACTCATGAGAGTTTCTAGGGGTCAGGCCTGACCCCCAACCGCGACCATCATGGTTTCTCTCAGTACGTAAGTCCTCCAAGAGTACTACAGCTGAAAGTTATACCCTCCACACAATAGCTTGTTACTATCACAATGAACCACTTTCATAGAACCAACTCCTAATCAAGTAGTTTGGGTTCTTGCTGTCGGCGAACTCTACTATGCGCTTAACCCATCTCCCTCGATGATTCTAGGACCATACTCCTAGAAAGACCCTTAGTAACAATATCTCCTTGGACTTTACAAAGTTTAGAAATACAACTTTCCCCAATAGGTGCTGAAAAGACTTAAATCTGATTTGAATGTTATTGAAAGTACACTTAGGGAGGGTGAATAGGTGTACGGCTAATCTAATGAACAATAATGCGAAATTAAAAACTTAATGCAACACACTTAGTGTAACCAACGGGTGTAACCGAATTCCCGATGAAGGGCTATGGACTAACTCCTCTGAATTCCTCTAAATAAGAGTTGAGGTGCTATGTAAATCTCTCTTGGTTAAACACAAGTATGGGCACACACAATCAACACAAGAATGTATAAGATATGACAATATGAATCAATGCACAAAGTAAGAGGGAGAGAGAGTTAGAGAAAGTGGATCAAATGCACACATCGAGATATGTTTCGAGGTTCGAGCACACAGCTCTACGTCCCCGCCTTCACACAGAAGGATTTCCACTAACTCGTCCACACAGGACTTCCCACACAGGGAACCTCCACTGAGGATTTGGGGCAAATACAATTGGGAGTACACAACTCCTCTCTCAACCAATACAATCTCTCACAAGAGGCAAGGCACAAAGCCAAACAAATAACAATCACCTCACACTTGAGGGATTCCAACACAATCTCCACCTCTCACTAGAGGGAGCCAAATACCAATTCCACTATCACCTCATACTTGAGGGATATCAACTCAATCACCTCTCACTAGAGGGATATCACAATCAATGGAAGGTTTACAACTTGGTGGTCTAACAACCACAAACCAATTCTTTTCCCACAAAACAATGATCCAATAGATAGGATACAATGATAAGCTCAAGTGTGAGAAATCAAGGTGTTTGAAAATCAAAAACTCAAAGAAAAATACTTGAGAAATCAATTAGAATTTGATAGAAATGAAGAACAAAACAAAGATCCCAAATCTCTATTTTTCTTTGATTTTTTCAACCCTTGAAAAACAAATAAAGATCAAATCTTTAAGCTTAAAAACTCTTTTGAAAACTTGTATTAAAACACTTGAGAAGATAGAAATTTTGCTCTTAAAAATTCTTGTTGAAAACAACCAAGAAATGGGGTATTTATACCCTCATTTCAAATCTGCCCGTTGGCAACTGAAAAAGGGCCAGAATGCCCTTCCAGTCGACTGGCCAACGGTCAAAAATTTGATCGTTAAGCCCTCTGGTCGACTGTCCGGTCGACCGTGCCAGATCCAGAGAGCAACTGCTCTCTGGCCAGTTGATCGCCCGGTCGACCGAGCTAGATACAGAGAGCAGAGCTCTCTGTCCGGTCGACCGCCCGGTCGATCTGAGGCATTTCCAGAGTGCAGGGCTCTCTGGCGGTCGACCGACCCAGTCGACCGGCCTCCCCAGCAAGGTGCGTGCACATTCTGTGCACGTCGGTCGACCGGCCCGGTCGATCGCTCACTGCTACAGTCGACCGGCAGCCAAACAGTCTAGCTAAATTGGGACATAAAAACTTAGGTTTTTATTATCAATTAAATCCCATAAAATCACATAAATTTCACAAAAATCAGTTCTTGTTATATCTTTGAAATACAAAAATGTTTAAGTAAAAATCAAATCATGTTACAAACATTTTGAATCATTTTTGTGACTTGAAAAATTTGCCTTAAACCAAATTCTGTATTTTCTAAAACTTGGATTTTTGAAATGGAAATCCGATTTTTCCAAAACACATGTAAATACAAAAACATGATATTTAAACAAGTTTGAAGCATATAGTATATGGATAGAATCCAATATACATGAAAGGTATTATATCTATGTTTTTGGCATTAAATCCAAAAATAGGTTTTGTCTAAATACAAAACTCCAAACACTTGAATAGTGTATCAAAATAAGTTTTTCTAAGTATATGAAGTATAGATGTATATAGATCAAATCTAATATACATTAAACCATGTAAACTTGTTTTGATTCTATCTATTCATGAAAATCAAGATCGGTTAAACCGAAACCCAAAAACCAATAAACATGAAACTTAAAACTAGTGTGTGTTGTGAACTTGAGCATATTACACTATCTAATTTTCACAATGGATCTAAACTAAATCTTAAACTAAATCTAAGTTGACACGATCCAACGCGATCCAACGAGCTTGACACCAACCGAGTGCTAGATACGAACTTGACGCTCGAGCTCTTGAATCACCATGTTAAAGCTCCAAAACACCTTTGTTGAAGCTAATCACCTACTAATATCTTGATTAAATATCTGAAACTAAATATCACAAGATTATTAGTAAACTATAACTACATGAGTTAATCATCATCAAAACTAGAGTGAAAAGCCTCTGGGCCAACAATCTCCCCCTTTTTGATGATGATAAAACTCATGGAGTTATATATGCATGGATTAAAGTTAAGCTTCAAAGAAGCTCCCCCTTAACTCATGCATAGCAATAAACTTTAAAGATATGCAATGAATGTTAAACATGAATATGCATAAACATGCATAAAACAATGAAATAAACATGCTCTTTATATCAAATTTAAAAATAAACATGTTCTAAAAGAATTGCTCTTGATACCAATAAAAATTTCAATAAAAGCTCTTGATACCAACAAAACAAAACAACAAAATATGTTCTTGATACTAATATCCATGCTCTTGATACCAATAATATTTACCAATAATATCCATGCTCTTGATACCAATATCTCTTAATACCAATAACAAACCAATATCAACAAAACATAAAACAAATATTTTTAATAAAAACTTTAAACATTCATATATACTAAAATACTTCTCCCCCTTTGTGTCAATCATCAACAAAGGGGTTAAAAAAAATGTTCTCACCCTTTTGTCAGAAACAAAAACAAATCAACAAAGGGGTACAAATAAAAGATACCAATTGAAAGATATATCAATTTAGCATGAAGGTATACAAAGAAACATCATGATATCAATTTAAGATACCAATTGAAATAAACAAAACATATAGGTAACCTTGATACCAAATAAAAAATAATATCAATTTAATATTTTTGATACCAATATTGAAAATGAAAGATATACCAATTGAAAGTATTTTTCATTAGAAGCGTATGATACCAAATTAAAAATCAATATTATTTTTCAATCATTTTTCAACATAAAGTGTCGGAGTAAGATACCAAATGTAAACAAAACCAATTGAAAGGTTAAATATGAATTTTTACCAAACAAAATGATGCATAAGCTTGTATAAGATACCAATTTAAATAATTGTCATTAAGGACTAAATCAAGCTTAGCATAACCAAATTGTGCTCAAAGATATAGAGATATAGTAAGCACAAATAAAACATATATATATGTATATGTATGGGAAATTGAAAACCAATCAAAATTGATACTATTTAAAGTTTAAGCATACATATATAAAATCATATATGAGTATACAAAAAGAATGTCAATAGTTATACCAATTGAAAAGATACAATGTTACCAATTGAAACTATAATGAGAATCAAGTGTATAACTCATACTTCGTACCACCCATTTCATGGACATGTTTAAATAGATTTTCAATTAAGAGCATACAAGGCATGGTCGCCAACCAACCGCCCTTTAATGGGTAGGAATTTTCAAAAATAAGTTTGAAAATATTATAACACATTTGAAAACTCTACCATATGAAGAATACGAACTAATTATATGAAAAATTTGTAAACTAGTACGAAATCCTTCAAGTAAGGAATAAAACAAAAAGAATATCCATGAAACATGAAAATCACATGATCATCAAACACTCAGAGATCTATAAGCTCAAATGGTCTCATGAAAACAAATCATGAGTAAACAAAAATGATGTGAGTGTACAAGTATAATGTGAAAGACAACATCATGAAAATAGGCAATAAGCTCAATGTGAAATTCCTTAAAACATGAAAAACATGTAAATCTAATTTTCATCAAAATAATTTAAAATAATACAACTTCAAGGCATATGTATGTTTTGTACAAACTAGAGTATACATACATATCCAAATATGAACGAGTCCACAAAAATATATGCATGAAGGCAAGTGGCTCAAGGATGTATATGTATAACTATTGTTTAGACAAAATAGACATATACATGAAGTTAAACATAAACATGAAAATATGTCCAAAAATAGAGAATACAAGTCAAAATGCATGAATCATCAAAATTAGGCTATACTAGTACATCTAATGGGTACAAATGAGCATTCAAGGACAAACATATAATAATCTATTTGTGGCTCACTAGTTGTATAAGTATATATCCAAGTTTTAATGAAAACTAACATCTAAACATGTAATCAAAACATGAAGCATAGAAATCAAAACAAAACTTATATGATCTTAATGGTAAATGAACACGCATTAGATCTATGATATACACAATAGCTAAACTAAAGTGAAAACACTAAATATAAATCTATATAAATATGGGTGTTTCAAATACTAATCATGCATATCACAAGTCTAATAATCATGACATTTAACATACTAATCATAAAACATCAAAACATGCTAAAAATGAATAATATGAAAGCATGTAAACATAAATGGGAGTTTGAGATCGTTACCAAAACCAATAGGGCACATCTCCATATCTCCAAACCATGGTGGTCCTTCCACCAAACTCCCCTTGAAAGTGATGCATCCAAATAGTCCTCTTTAAGTTCGGAACGCATCCACCTCAAGGCACCATTATTCTCACGTCAAGTAAGAGCCCACACCTACATCAAATAAAATAGGAGTGATCTTTGGTACCCATACTCTTTTGGGTCCATGGGGGTTAGCTCCTTTCCTAACCCAAACAAATTTATTTACTAAATTATAATCATGTATCCTATCATAACAAAATTTAGCAAGGTGGCCCTTACGTCCACAATGTGTACATGTATATACATGAGCATACAAAGTGTTATGGGAGTGAACGTGAGGAGCATGTGTATGCCGTGGTTTGTGTGCATGCATAGATGGAATTTGTTTCTTGCGAAACATGGATTCCAAACGTGTATGGTTCAAAGTACAATGGCTCAAAGTGGAGCCCAAACATTCAACACTTTTCTTCAAAACATTTATATCATTTTTAATACTAGAAGATGAAGTAGAGCATGCAATAGATGAGCTAGATGATGAAGCTACACTAGCATGGCAAACATGAGAATCTAAATTATTTTTCAAAGAAATATTTTTATTTGAAACAATTTCCAATTCCTTTGAAATTGAAGCAATTTTTATTTTCAAAGAATCATTCTCTTTTATAACAAAATCAAGTTTTAATGTTAAAGCCTCATTTCTCTTTAACACATCATTACAATCATTTTTATTTTTCAAAATTTCATTTTCTTTTAATACAAGTTCAAGTTGGGATTTCAAATAGTCTCTTTCATTTGAAATCTCATCCCGTTCTTGCAAAACAATATCAAGTTAGAAGTCAAAATTTTATTTTCTTCTTTTAAAGCAAAAATTTTCTTTTTTAAAAGATTGTGTCTTTCTAACAATTTTTCACAACCTATAACTAGTTCATAATTTGAAGCATGTGCATCCATACATTCATTGCAAGAAAAAGTAAAACTATCATCTAGTTGAGTAGCCGAATATACCTCAAGGGAGTCATTCCCTTGGACCATGAAGCATCGTTGGTCGGATTCCTCTCCACTAGATATCTCCATCTCATTGATTTACGATTGTAGCTCTGGAGATGTCAAGATGTTCCACACTGCAAAGGCGGAATCACAGTTAGAAACCAACACAAGATATTCTTTATTAAGCGTGATTCTAAGTGCCATTAGGGCTTGTGCATTGGCCTCTATATGCTTGTTATTACCAAGATAGGATTTCTTGGTAGTGGCAAGGAAAACATGCAAGACTAGAGTTTTTAGGTACATGGACATCCTAGCCTTCCAAACAATAATGTTAGAAGTATCAAACATAGGTGGGGTCATGAAGTCCATGAGTGTGTGTAAACAATAATAGGTGCAAATGCAAATCTAGATTAGCAAAACCAAGATCACACTCCTAGGTGGTTAAACCTAATATCAGGAGCGTAGGCTCTGATACCAGTTGAAAGTACACCTAGAGGGGGGTGAATAGGTGTACGGCTAATCTAATGAACAATAATGCGGAATTAAAAACTTAATGTAACACACTTAGTATAACCAACGAGTGTAGCCGAATTCCCGGTGAAGGGCTCTGGACTAACTCCTCTGAATTCCTCTAAATAAGAGTTGATGTGCTATGTAAAGCTCTCTTGGTTAAACACAAGTATGGGCACACACAATCAACACAAGCATGTATAAGATTTGACAATATGAATCAATGCACAAAGTAAGAGAGAGTTAGAGAAAGTGGATCAAACGCAAACACCGAGATATGTTTCGAGGTTCGAGCACACAGCTCTACGTCCTCGCCTTCACACAGAAGGATTTTCACTAACTCGTCCACACAGGACTTCCCACACAAGGAACCTCCAATGAGGATTTGGGGCAAATACAATTGGGAGTACACAACTCCTCTCTCAACCTATACAACCTCTCACAAGAGGTAAGGCACAAAGCCAAACAAATAACAATCACCTCACACTTGAGGGATTCCAACACAATCTCCACCTTTAACTAGAGGGAGCCAAATACCACTTCCACTATCACCTCACACTTGAGGGATATCAACTCAATCACCTCTCACTAGAGGGATATCACAATCAATGGAAGGTTTACAACTTGGTGGTCTAACAACCACAAACCAATTCTTTTCCCACAAAACAATGATCCTATAGATAGGATAGAATGATAAGCTCAAGTGTGAGAAATCAAGTGTTTGAAAATCAAAAACTCAAAGAAAAATACTTGAGAAATCAATTAGAATTTGATAGAAATGAAGAATAACACAAAGATCCCAAATCTCTATTTTTCTTTGATTTTTCTAACCCTTGAAAAATAAATAAAGATCAAATCTTTAAGCTTAAAAACTCTTTTGAAAACTTGTATTAAAACACTTGAGAAGATAGAAATTTTGCTCTTGAAAATTCTTGTTGAAAACAACCAAGAAATAGGGTATTTATACCCTCATTTCAAATCTACCCGTTGGCAGCTGAAAAGGGCCAGAATGCCCTTCCGGTCGACCGGCCAACGGTCAAAAATTTGACCGTTGAGCCCTCCGGTCGACCGCCTGGTCGACCGTGCCATATCCAGAGAGCATCTGCTCTCTGGCCGGTCGACCGCCCGATCGAGCGAGCTGGATACAGAGAGCAGAGCTCTCTGTCTGGTCGACCGCCCGGTCGACCGGAGGCATTTTCAGAGATCAGAGCTCTCTGGCGGTCGACCGACCCGGTCGACTGGCCTCCCCAGCAAGGCAGCGTGCACGTTTTGTGCACGTCGGTCGACCGACAGCCAACCAGTCCAGCTAAATTGGGACTTAAAAACTTAGGTTTTTATTATCAATTAAATCCCATAAAATCACATAAATTCCACAAAAATCAGTTCATGTTATATCTTTGAAATACAAAAATGTTAGAGTAAAAATTAAATCATATTACAAACATTTTGAACGATTTTTGTGACTTGAAAAATTTGCCTTAAACCAAATTCTGTATTTTCCAAAACATAGATTTTGAAATGGAAATCCGATTTTTCCAAAACACATGTAAATACAAAAACATGATATTTAAACAACTTTGATGCATATACTATATGGATAGAATCCAATATACATGAAAGGTATTATATCTATGTTTTTGACATTAAATCCAAAAATAGGTTTTGTCTAAATACAAAACTCCAAACACTTGAATAGTGTATCAAAATAAGTTTTTCTAAGTATATGAAGCATAGATGTATATAGATCAAATCTAATATACATTAAACCATGTAAACTTATTTTGATTCTATCTATTCATGAAAATCAAGATCGGTTAAACCGAAAATCAAAACCAATAAACATGAAACTTAAAACTAGTGTGCGTTGTGAACTTGAGCATATCACACTATCTAATCTTCACAATAGATCTAAACTAAATCTTAAACTAAACAAACCGAAGCCTTCTTGTAGAACGCCGTCTCCAAGTTTACTCGATCCAAACGCGATCCAACGAGCTTGACTCCAACCGAGTGCTAGATACGAACTTGACGCTCGAGCTCTTGAATCACCATGTGAAAGCTCCAAAACACCTTTGTTGAAGCTAATCACCTACTAATATCTTGATTAAATATCTGAAATTAAATATCACAAGATTATTAGTAAACTATAACTACATGAGTTAATCATCATCAAAACTAGAGTGGAAAGCCTCTGGGCCAACAAATGTGTCTGTTAATCTTTTTATTGGCATTATCTTACTTTAGAATTTCAAATGGTGGATCTTGAGTCAGTATGCAATGAGATAGAAAGTATAGGTTTAGACACAATAGAGAATTCTTGCAAAATATCTTATAATCATTCATCTTCTGTGCAAGTAGTGTCCAAAGCTATAAGCTCAGACTCCATGGTGCTCTTGGCAATCACTGTTTGTTTGCAGTTTTCAAGACACAGCAGCCCCACCTAACATGCATACATATCCGGCAGTAGACTTTACCCTGTTGGAGTTAGTGACCTAGTTGGCATCACTGTATCCTTCTATTATATCAGGATATCCAGTTAAGTCAGACAATAACCAATTGTGCCTCTAAGATATCTAAATATTTTCTTTAATGCAGTCTAATATTATCTACTAGGGTTACTAGTATATCTACTCAATCAACTTACTGCATAATAGATATCAAGCCTAGTCCTGTTGAAAATATAAAGAAGTGATCTTATCAATTGAGAGTAGTTCAGTTGTGACACAGGCTCACACGTATTCTTCTTCAAAACAATTAAAGAACCATATGGTATAGAAATATGTTTAGAGTTATATAAATTAAATCTATGAAGCATTTTCCCAATGCTATGAGACAGACTCAATGAAATTCCATTAGAAGTTTTGGATATTTCATTCTCCATATCATATAAGCAGGATTTAGATCCTTCATATCAAAATTTTGAGAGAGATAATCTTTTACCCTTTGAATTGCATCAAGAGAAGTATCAAATATGAGAATATCATCCATATAGAGACAAATAATGATGTAATCATTATCAAGTTTTTTTTTGAGTAGAAGAACTTGTCATACTCATGGATAATGAATCCAAAATGTGCAATAATTTTATTGAACTTCTGATGCCAATGTTTTGGTGCTTATTTAAGACCATACAATGACTCACCAGTTTGCACACTTTATTTTCTTCTCCCTTAGCTATGAACACTTATAGCTGGTCCATATAGAGCTCTTTCTCGAAATCGTCATTCAGAAAAGCAGTTTTCACATTCATTTGATGTATGAACAAGTTATGAATTGAAGCAAGTGTTAGAATGATTTTGATACAAGAGATCCTGACGATAAGAGAATAAATGTCAAAGAAGTTAATACCCTTTTATTTAGTGAAACCCTTGATAACTAATCAGCTTTATATTTGTCAACAGTGTCATTGGGTCTGAGTTTCTTCTTAAAGATCCATTTACAATCTACATGTTTGCATCCTGAAGGAATGTCAGTAAGAATCCAAGTATTATTATTCATTATGGATTTGATCTCATTATCAATGACTTTTTTCCCAGAAAGGTGATTCAGAAGAGTCCATTGCTTTTTGAAGGAGCAAGGATCACTTTCTACAAGATAGGTGAAGAAGTCTTCATCGAAAAGTATAAGAGTCATAGTTCTTTTGCTCCTTCTAGGTTCAGAATGATTGATAAGAGCAGAGTAGAAGAAGGAATATCAGAAGTAGAAGGAGTAATAGAGAGATCACTAGGAATTCTAGATTTGAAAGGAAAGATATTCTCAATAGACATCATCCCTAACTTCAATGATGTTGTTGTTGGTTATTTCATTGATCTCAGAGTTAATCACTAGAAATCAGTTAACATTGCTATCAAGTGCATATCCGATGAAGATAGCATCAACAGTTTTGGGGCTGATTTTTTTTTTCTTTAACCTTAGTTAACCAACCCCAGATTTTGAAGAATTGGATATTAGGAGTTCTCCCTTTCCAACATTCATATGGAGTAACTTCATAGTCTCTTTGGGAACCTTACTGAGGATAAAACAAATAAAAAGGAGAGCTTCACCCCAAAGGTTCTCAGGTGCACTTAAGCCGAGTAACATGTAGTTCAACATGTTATCAGTGTTCTATTCTTTCTTTCAGCTATACCACTGGATTACAGTGTGTAACACCCCGTTCTCGGAATATGAAGTTAGATACATATTCTAATTTGTTGATCGTATTCTTTCAATTTTCTCTCGTATTTAATTTTATTTTATGATTATTTATATCACCGTTTGGTATTTGGATCCAGATTCTTGGATTCAGAATCAGCCCGAGTCTGAACCGAGGACACGATCTAGTATATTGATCAATTTGATATTTTTTACAGTTAGAGTTGATCAGTTTTAGTTTCAAATATTATTTTCTAATATTTTAAATTTTTATGATTTTTTAGAAATTTTTTGAATTTAATTGCACAATCATCAATACTGGTATCGACTAGTGCTGCTGATCGATTTCTAGATTTTAATTTACAAATGAAGTTGAATTTTTAGAAACTGATTTTACATTATTCCTTACAAACACATTTTCTATGTAAACACATTTTTGAAGATTTTTCTAAATTTATCAAAATTCAACCGGATTTGGTGTCGACCAGCATAACCAGTAGATTCTAGGATTTTTATTTTGAAAGCGAGATTGAATTTATAAAATCTGATTTCATCATGTGTCTTAAAATAGTATTAATTATTTTTGAGAATTGTTCCGAGTTGCTTCATTTTCTGGGTTTTTTCAGGTGTCTTCGGAGTTTTCCCAGATTCTGGAGTTTCACCAAAATTTTTTTCTTTTACTTTTTCTCTTTTCCAAATTTTCTTTTCCACCCATTCTTTTCTTTTTTCCTTCCCTTTTCTTTTTCTCAATTTTTTTCCACCACACAAACTTCCCAAAAATATTTCTCCCCCAACTCATTCTCTCTCCTCCCTGCTAACGCGACCTCCCAAGGACGTAGACTTCACCTCCGCGTCTGGGCTAAATTTAACTAGATGCAAGTCTGGTTTATGAGACGCAAGGATCCTCCCCTCCTTTCTCCCTTATTTAATTCCTCTCTAAATCAATCACCATCACTCACATCATTTATTCTCTCTCCTCTACAAACGCAAATCTTCTCCTCCCCAAATGCGGGACTAGCCAAAACGCTGGGCTCAATAAGCCAGATGCGGGCCTTATGGATGCGGTCTCACTTTGAGACGTGGGTCTCCACTCTCAACATGGGTCTCAAATTAATCCTCCCCCAACGTATATATATACACCTATATATCCCTTTCTCTCATTCTCTCTCTTTTATTATTCTTCTCAAAACTACTTCTTCTTCCTCCTTCAACCCATCACCAACCGCCACCTCTACCCTCCGGCATGCCCACCGGTGGCGCGCCTTACTCCAGTGACCGGCCCCCACCTCCCAAGCTTCATCTATCTCCATCTTCTTCAACACCACTTCTTCTTATTCTTCTTCAAATTTTTCACCATCCACTCCTCCTTCTACACCACCTACACCACCACGTCCACCACCACCTTCACCAAGCTCTCCCCTATGATGAACTCTATCATTTTATCACTTTTCAATATTCTGAAACCTAACTTCGGTGAACTTCATTTCTACCATTCCCAACTACACTTGCACCACTCTCCTCCTCCTCTTCCTCTTCTAACTTTAAGCTGCGCCCTCCTCTGGCTGCCGCCCCAGCTCCCCGTCGCCGGCGCTGCTCGGACAGGCCAAGCCGGCCATCTTCCCCTCTCCTCTTTTCATTTTTCGTTTCTTTTTTTCCTTCTTTCTTTCTCTCTTTCCTTACTTTTTTCCTTCTTTGTTCTTTACTCCCCCTCTCTTTCTCTTTATTATTTCTCCCTGTACCCTTTCTTTCACTCCCTGTCTCTCTCTCTCTAACTCTCTCTCTCTCTCTCTCATTCCATCTCTCTCTGTTACTCCTCTCCTCTCTCTCCCTCTGATCGAGGCTAAACCTGCACACAAAATACGGAATTATAGAACTTAAGAAAGGAGATGTGCAAGTGCTCAATTCTTCCGCTATAGCAAGTGGCTATGCGGGTTGTGATCCACAAGGAGGGTTTTGCGATAGAAGCGTTTACGTTCTTTTATTGAAATTTTAATGCAAACCAAAACGAAGATTCTTCTTTGTTTCTTAAAAAGAAAAGAGAAAAAGAGTTATGTTAAAGTTAGAAGCAAACGATAGGTGAAGAAGATGGAAAGAAAAGACTATTTACAAAGAAGGGGAAAGAAAGCGACTATGTACAAATGAGTCGAAAAGAAAGAGTTGGAAGAAGTGGTGATCTATACTAAAGAAATAAAAGAAAAGAAAGAAAGGAGATTGAAGAAATACTTACCTAGTTTGATCGATGACTTACATGGAAACCTGTGCATGTTCTACCTTTGTTTAGGAGGCGTTCAACGCATAGATCATAAGCCCGAGCTCAGTCCCCGTTCGCATTATATCATCAAGTCTAGCACAAGCATGAAGTGATACGTGTTGAGGAGGAGAACGTCTTCATGCACTATCGTTGGCACTCACATAACATCGGTATACTTGTGCTTTGGAATTCACTTGTAAACTCAACAAAAACAAACGAGGTAAAGTAGAAGAGGAAGACGAAAACAAAAGAAAATGAAAGTAAACAAGAACATAAAATTGTTACCTTTATTGCTTGAAACAATGGAAGAAAGGAGGAGGGTACATCGGTGTCACTCTCAACATATGCCTCTCTCTCTTACTTACATGAATCATCATCTAACCTAAGCTTACATACAATTTACATAAAAAGAAAGAAAAACCTAAACTAAGAATTGGAAAACTAGTCTAAAATCCTAACTCTGCATTGGCGTCCAATTTTCAGTGCAAATACAGGCCTTTTATAGGCAAAACCCTAACCATCAGGATCCCGGAGAGATCGGGGGAGCAAACGCTCCCCCTAACTCCCCAACAATGCCGCGGAAACGCGGCTTTGGCCGCGTTTCCGCGGCCAGGGTGTGGCCAGGTGGCCACACCCTGTTGGTGGGTCGCGCAAAGCCTTCTGACTTTATCTATAGTTGGATTTTCAGTTTGGGTCCAGAATTCTGACGAAATGGCCTTCGATTCTTGGCTTTAACCGATCGATTCTGAGAGGATTCTTCTCAACCGGTTTTCAACCTCTTGATTTTGCCCTGATTTTCTGAGTGCGAATTAATTCTGATTTAATTCAGAATTTTGGTGGGCTTTGGGCTCATTTCTCTTCATCTCCTTACAGATTGGGCCTGCAAATAAATTAAGCAATTAATTAGGACAATGCAGGCTTTTATTCTATAATAAGTATGGACATATGATATTAAATATGCAACACTAGCGACCAATCACACCCCCATACCTATTTTTTGCTCGTCCTCGAGCAAAACAACTAAACTATACTAAGGATTATTGGACCACTTTCGCAGGTCACGCGATTGCACTGAGCATGTGCAACAAGCCGTTAAACCTCTAGGTTTCCCCTAGAGGACGAGTTTTGTCTCGTGAGGGTTTTCAGCGGATTGCACCCACAAAATCCATAAAGAAAGGGAAATAAAGAGTTAGTATTTTCGAAAAGCATTTTGAAAGAGAAAAATATTTGAAATATGATTGTAAGATCTAAGCAATCTATAAGTTATAGGAAAACCAAAATTTTCATTCCTAAACTTAGTCTCTATTCAAAAATTTGTTATCAATCAAAGTAAGGAGTCAAATTGTACTTCTCATCTAGTCTATTACTTTACCCTAAGTCATATGCACCTTGTGACTGTGAAAATTTTGACTAAGGGTTCATTAACTCTAACTCTTATGCCTTATTTATTTATATATACTTTTTTTTGGTATTATTCCTTAGTTCCATTAGGCTTTCTAATCTGCCCATGTAACGAGCCTCTAATCGATGACTCCCAAACCAAACGGTCTTAGGGCACCGGGTGAGAAGACACCCCTAGGACTTAAGGACTCGAGCAAACAAGGCCACAAAACTAAGGATTTTATTATATGAACCTCTTTTAGGCGTGAATACTTATGCTTTATTAGGCACAAATACCCAGCTTAATCAGAGGATTTTTCTTTTCAAACTTATCTAATCATCTTTCGCATAAATACTAAGGCTTGCTTAGGCCAAAGCACCTAGCTAATCAATAATTAGACTTGTTTTTTTTCTTTTTTTTTTATAAGGCATAAGAATCTTTGTTTTTGAACCCTAAGTGTGTAAGTGTATGAAGTGTGCATATTTCATCAAGGTAAAGATCAAGACCAAATTACTTTGACAAATTATCTTCCTAACTCTAAAACTCAAACAAATAATCTTATTTTGACCAAGTATAAGAAATCCTAATTTGGATTTTCCTATTCCTTAAAATTAACTTAATTTCTTACAAAAATAAGTCAAAATATTGTTTCTATTTTTCAAAAAGTTTTTAAAAGTAAAGAAAAATGTTAATTTTTTTTTATTTTAAAGAAAAAAGAAAAGTTATGTTAGACCCTCCCCCACACCTATCTCATGCATTGTCCTCAATGTATGAATTAATGCATAGATGCATAAAAAAGAAGAAAGGGAAGGAAAATGTTACCTTAAGGTGGTGGTTCTAGTGGTGGTCTGATTGGTCCACAAAACGTGGCCCAATCAACTTTTCTTGGGTCTCGGAGGAACCCACCAGAAATATCTTTAATATAACCCATTAAAAAGATGTATCCATAAAGGATCTTTATTAAATATTTAACCCCATATAATTTCCATATTCCATAACTAATTTCGGAGTCAAATTTGTCAACCACCTCGTCCCAGAATGGAGTATGAAATGATAGAACGGTTGACTTGGACTCAGGAAGGACAGGAACTAATACCGACTCAGGAAGGTGACTTAAGTCAAGTAAAGGTTCAAGAGTCGAAATTGGTTCAAGAAGCGTGTCCAAGTCAAGAAGTTGAAACTCAAGTCCACATGTATATTCTAACAATGGGATGTGACCTAATATGGGTGATTCCAGTTCAGGAATGATAGGTGGTGGAATCAAAACTGACTCTAAAATATTACTCAAGTTTGGTAACAAAACAGGAGTCAATATTGATTCATAAAGTTGAACTGGATCACAGATTTGAGAATCTAGGTCACATATCTCATTGAGTTCAATATCAAAAAATTGAGAACTTGCCAATTTATCAATAGGATTTTCAAAATTGTATAATTGGTCAAGTTCAATATGATCCTCAAAGATGGGGGATTCAATTTCATGATGAATAGGCACAGGATCCAACGTTGACTCGGGGAAAAGATTGAAATCAGGTGAAGATATCGGAGTCATAATCGAATCAGGAAGTAGAATTGAATCACTAAGTTGGGTTCAGGATCATATTCATTTTCAAGTTCTATTTCAGGAAAAGGAAAACTTGCTAAACTGTCAATATCTTTTTCAAAATTTAGAGTTTGGGCAAGTTCAAATGGTTATTCTGAAATGGAATCTTGATTTTCAAAACTACATGACTCTTCGGCTCTAACAGAATGGTTAGTGACATCAGAACTGGTCCAACGGTGAGAACGTAGAGATTCGACCATCATATCTATGTCACGATTACGAGCATTTTGAGCATGAGTCATGGCTTCTAGCATCTTTTCATAGTTGATGGGTTCATTGTCTTGTTGAAAAGATGAAGAGTTGTTTTGGAAGTGGTAGTGAAATTGTGAGTCCATCAGATTTTGTGATTGTTGTTTGGACTCACGCATACTCCTTTCCAAAATTGATGGTTTCCTATTTTGGACGGGTGGAACTGAGTATGAATCTTGAAAATATTGTGGACTAGATGGAGAAGGAGGACAAGTTGGTTGATAATTATGCTCGGGGGAGGTGAATCCCCACTGACTCGGTGAAGAGTTGAAATTATTATGAACATTATAGTTATTAGATGGGGGACATGGGTTATATTGATTCGGATAAGACCAATCCGGCACACTAGGTTGGTTAAAGTCATGATATGCCGGGTTGGTAATATCCAAAAATGAACTCGGTGTGTAATATGGATTATTATTAAAGTTGAAAAATTATTATTATAAGCCATATCACGCAATAGAATACACACAAAAAAGAAGAAAAGAAAACAAATAAACAAATAAGAAAGAAAAAATTTTAACCTAAGTTAGGGTAGACCTAGACCTAGACGACTCCTAACTGGTTAGACTGTCCACGGGAGGTTTAATGTAGACTTTGACCACAAGCTAATCAGCCAGGTCAGGGCAAGATTGGTGGGAGGTTTTCCGTCAAAGACGTTCCTTAATTAAATAACCACCAATCTTCGGGCTTTCGGCCCTTAATCCCTTTCCTAGACACTGATATGGCAAGAGTTAAGTTCCAACACCTTTCCCCCTTAGGATAATCTCCTAATTGAGTCCGAGATGTCCCTAGGGCCAACGTCTACTCATTTTAAGTTAGGCTTGGGTTAGTGAGTGCTTGGATTCTGATTTTTGGGCTAAGAAAGGGTGATTAAATCCCCACCTTATCTTGTTAATGGGTGGTGCCCTTAAAATCAGTTTTGTGCAAGTGTACAAGATAAATAAGATGCACTCAAAGCGATATAAATCAACCAAGAGATAGTCCTATTCTAGATGCAATGCGAACACACCTTGCTCCAGCACTCTTCAACAGTGAAGTAAAGGAATTGAAAAGACACGTGCCTAAGATGCAAATGTCTAATCAATTTTTTAACTTTTTCAACAAACTTTTTACTGTTGGTTTATTAGCAGGTTTATGGTGATGGCATATAAGAAATAAACTTGCAGCAAGCTATGTTTTTGGCAAAGTAAGCAACCCTGCACAAAATCTATTAGTAGTCAACTCTTCTTTGCCGCGGATCCGCGGCTTTGGTCGCGAAAACGCGGCAAATCAGAGGGCCCTTGGTCTCTGCTTTCTAGAGTAGAGGCCCAAGACCACTTGTATGTTACTGCAATCTTAATTTCCTGCTTTGCTTACCCTGTAACCTGCAACAGAGAAAAAAAATTCGTTTTAGTTCTAAAAAATTTTCAGTAAAAATTTAGATTTCAATAAAAACGTTACCCTCCCCGGCAACGGCGCCAAAATTTGATCGAGGCTAAACCTGCACACAAAATACGGAATTATAGAACTTAAGAAAGGAGATGTGCAAGTGCTCAATTCTTCCGCTATAGCAAGTGGCTATGCGGGTCGTGATCCACAAGGAGGGTTTTGCGATAGAAGCATTTACGTTCTTTTATTGAAATTTTAATGCAAACCAAAACGAAGATTCTTCTTTGTTTCTTAAAAAGAAAAGAGAAAAAGAGTTATGTTAAAGTTAGAAGCAAACGATAGGTGAAGAAGATGGAAAGAAAAGACTATTTACAAAGAAGGGAAAGAAAGCGACTATGTACAAATGAGTCGAAAAGAAAGAGTTGGAAGAAGTGGTGATCTATACTAAAGAAATAAAAGAAAAGAAAGAAAGGAGATTGAAGAAATACTTACCTAGTTTGATCGATGACTTACTTGGAAACCTGTGCATGTTCTACCTTTGTTTAGGAGGCATTCAACGCATAGATCATAAGCCCGAGCTCAGTCCCCGTTCGCATTATATCATCAAGTCTAGCACAAGCATGAAGTGATACGTGTTGAGGAGGAGAACGTCTTCATGCACTATCGTTGGCACTCACATAACATCGGTATACTTGTGCTTTGGAATTCACTTGTAAACTCAACAAAAACAAACGAGGTAAAGTAGAAGAGGAAGACGAAAACAAAAGAAAATGAAAGTAAACAAGAACATAAAATTGTTACCTTTATTGCTTGAAACAATGGAAGAAAGGAGGAGGGTACATCGGTGTCACTCTCAACATATGCCTCTCTCTCTCTTACTTACATGAATCATCATCTAACCTAAGCTTACATACAATTTACATAAAAAGAAAGGAAAAACCTAAACTAAGAATTGAAAAACTAGTCTAAAATCCTAACTCTGCATTGGCGTCCAATTTTCAGTGCAAATACAGGCCTTTTATAGGCAAAACCCTAACCATCAGTATCCCGGGGAGATCGGGGGAGCAAACGCTCCCCCTAACTCCCCAACAATGCCGCGAAAACGCGGCTTTGGCCGCGTTTCCGCGGCCAGGGTGTGGCCAGGTGGCCAACCCTGTTGGTGGGTCGCGCTGGTTTGGCCTTCTGACTTTATCTGTAGTTGGATTTTCAGTTTGGGTCTAGAATTTTGACGAAATGGCCTTCGATTCTTGGCTTTAACCGATCGATTCTGAGAGGATTCTTCTCAACCGGTTTTTAACCTCTTGATTTTGCCCTAATTTTCTGAGTGCGAATTAATTCTGATTTAATTCAGAATTTTGGTGGGCTTTGGGCTCATTTCTCTTCATCTCCTTACAGATTGGGCCTGCAAATAAATTAAGCAATTAATTAGGACAATGCAGACTTTTATTCTATAATAAGTATGTACATATGATATTAAATATGCAACATTAGCGACCAATCACCCTCTCTCACAACCTCTCTGTATTCTCTTTCTTTCTCCTTCTCTCTACTCTCTCTCTCTCTTGCTAACTCTCTCACACTTTATATATATATATATATATATATATATATATATATATTTGAACGCGTATGCACATTTCGTTTTGGTATTTCAGGCTACGAGGATCTCACAGTGTTTCCGTATTTAGGCGAGTGTTCTCGCTTTATTCTGGGTTTCTCTACTTCATTGGGTGATAAATTGTTTTTGGGAATTTCATGTAAATTGTATAATTATTGTATCAGTGATTTTGTATTTATACCGGTGATTCTGGAGATTTGTATTGTAACGATGGTATACTGTATTTTGTATGGGGAATGTTTGCAATAGTATAAGTGAAATATATATATATTCCTGTGTTTGGTACTAACATTTTATGCAGGTACTTATTAAGCCTCCGGGCTTAACCACTCTACGGTTCTATACTATAACCTTCGGGTTTAACTTCTCTGAGATTTTTTAAGTCCTCTGGACTTTTTATATACTACACCTGATGGGCGGACCTAGCTTCAGCACTTTACTGCTAACTCCGTTAGAGCGTAGTTATCCCATGAGCACAACTGTGCCGTGAGCGGTAGTATGTCATTCATACGCATGCTGCAACACGTGCATTTAGCTGTGTTGTGAGCGGTAACTGCGCAGAGCGTGATAGCATCTAGTATTGTACATTAGCTTCGCTCTAGCTTGCTTAGCTTCGCTTGATGATTGTTTGCTTGCTTACTCACTTGTTGGTTCTTTTGCCTACTAGTCATATATGCATGTGTGTTGTATGGTACTAACTTCTCCTGAAGGTATATACACAGCCTCCGGGCTTAATCGCTCCATGGTTCTACACTACAGCCTCCGGGCTTAACCTCTCCGAGGTTTATTAAAGTCCCTTGAAATTTTTAGCTACGCCTGAAAAGGCAACTGGCACTCAGTGTTTTACCACCAAACACGCCTAGGCGAAAATCTGTCGAATTTTAGACTTGCATCTTAAGCAGAGGCGTTCCTAAGTTCCACCGGGCGCTTTGGTGATTAAACTCTTTTCGCTGATCTTGTCCCTAGCACTGCTTTACTTCGCCTGGATGTTCGCTTGCTTGCGTACTCGCTTGGCTACTTGTTAGCTCTATTAATTCTTTTTTCAATGATTGTGAATAGTTTGAAACATTTACTTATACTGTTTCCCTAAATTATTTTTCGGTGCTCGAACCGATCCACTGTATCGACATCGTTTTCCTGTATTCGTACCTATTCCCAGTATTGGTACTGTTTTCTGCATACTGATATACGAGAGTGATATCTACTATGCTTATTACTTAACATGCTATTGCTGACACCTAACCCCTGCATGCTATCACCTGACACCTGTCTGTTATCACTTAATTCCTGACATACTTAACACCTCACAATCATGCATGATACACTTGACTTATAATTAATACTTAGGAAATGATAACCTGATATCCTGACATACACTGATATACTCCAGTACACATGTACTCATGATACTCCTGATATGCTCCTACTCATTCTTATAATCTGATAATTATTTAATAAACTATAAAAAGGACCATTTACACCGGGTTAGAGGAAACTGATGGATACTAGTGTGATGTCGTATATATAATGGTGGATTATAATATGAAGTGTCATATAGGGCATGATATAAGTCCTCAATGAAGTGTCAAGTGAGGCTATACATAAGTCCCCGGAAGCAAGAGTCAGAATCACAAAGGTCATTGTCACGTGTAGAGGTGGGACCCGCTATAAATATGATCCATTAGTTCTTTATCAGCTTCCAATAACAAACCTCAACTTGCTCATATATGAATATATGTGTGTTAAGATGTACGCCAAGATACATACCTAGATATATGGGTCGGACGAATAATAATAAGATGCTAATCAACAATCGTTGTGTTGGTTTGCAAATCGGGTTGTACAGCTGGTTTCCTTATTTGGATTAAGGTGACATGGGGCATAATGTATATAGATGAGGGTTTCCTTATTTTGATTATTCCTTCGATGTATTAGTCTTATGAAGCTGTAAACTAAATTTATATAGCTGGTTTTGTTTTTATTCGGTATAATCGGTTTCCTTAGTTTTCTATCAATTTTATGATGTTTTCTTAGTTTAGGAGACAACTCAGGTTATATAAACTCAGGATACGGTAATGTGAGATGTAAGGTATATAGATGAGGGTTTTCTTATTTAGATTATTCCTTTGACATACTGATTGAGCCAAACCTACACAGAAAAATAAAGAATTT
This sequence comes from Agave tequilana, assembly GCA_038442645.1. Lineage (NCBI taxonomy): Eukaryota > Viridiplantae > Streptophyta > Magnoliopsida > Asparagales > Asparagaceae > Agave > Agave tequilana. The sequence continues at coordinate 50,620 of JAVJIF010005178.1, read as the reverse complement.
TAAGAACAGTGCTAGGTTCTCAATTCTATTGTGTAGCCTAAGGCTAACGGGTTGTGTGATCCCCAGGGAGGAACAACGATGAAAGTGTTATGTAAGTTTCTTCTTTTAATTTACCAAAACTAGTTAATACTTATCTTCTCAGTTTATAAAGGAAAATAAAAATGTTAAGTTAAAAAGAAGATGATAGAAGAAGACATGGTGTTGTTGTTGTTTTAGTTAGAAAAAAAGGAAACAAAAAGAGATAAAGAAAAGTTGATACAAAAATCAGAAATAAAAAGAAATAAAAGAAGAATATTTATCTCTACTGTTTGAATCATAATGAAAATTTATCTTAATATGAAAAAAAAGTAAAGTAATAGAAAAGAATAAAGGAAAGCAAGGTTTCGGCGAGATCGAGCACAATGAAGAAAAATAGGAAACCTCCCTTGATTATCACCTTCAATATAAGTTTCTTAAGAAAGGATTGTAATCCGCCTAGAGGGGGGGTGAATAGGTGATGGCTAATCTAATGGTCAATTAATATAGAATTAAAAACTATTTAATGCAAATTAAAACTTATTAAACTAAACACCAAGTATAACACAAGAATGTAGCCGGATTCCCCGTGAAGGGTTCTGGACTAAGTCCTCAAGATTCCTCTAAATAAGAGTTGAGGTGCTGTGTTGGCTCTCTTGGTTGAATACTAGTGTTAGCAAATAATCCCCAAGCATATAACAATGAAGCATAAATATTTATCAAGCATATAAAGATACAACAATGATAGCATGCAAGATATAGACAAGTAAGAGATAGAGAGAGAGCAATTGCAAACACGGGAGATTTGTTTCGAGGTTCGAGCACACTTGCTCTACGTCCCCGCCTTCAACACTATGAAGGATTTCAACTAAAATTGATCCCACCGGATCACTTGGTGCCGCAATACCTACAAGCTCTTCAGACTCTCTAGTCCCTCTCTTATTCCCGCAAGAACACACCACAAGCTCATTAGCTCGCCGAGGCCGCACCTCAAACACCGAGTTCACACACGAACTCGAAACACCGCGAACCCGCAAGTCCGCCTCCTCAAAGTACAAAGTAGAACTTTGGTGATCACAACACTTTGATCACCTAAAATCCTCTCAAAACAAATATCCCTATAGGTAGATATAGCAATGGATAGCTCAAGAGTTTGTGTGAGAAAATTAGGATTGAAACGGTGGAGGAAAACTCAAGAAAATCACTTTTGAAAACTCTTGATAAACTCTCCTTTTGAATGGAAGTATTTGGCTCAAATACAAGTAGAGAAAACCTCTTAAAAGAGTTAAAAAAAACTGGTACAAAACCACTTGAAAAATCTTTTATAACACAGCCCCAAAACCCCTCTTTATATAAGGCTAGAGAAAACTAGCCGTTGGGGCATTTTTCAGTCCTAGCGGCTGACGGTCGACTGGCCCGGTCGACCGCCAACGGTCAGAATTCTGACAGTTGGAGCCTCGGTCGACCGCTGCCTGGAACAGAGAACAGAGTTCTCTGCCGGTCGACCGGCCCGGTAGGCCGGGGCTTTCCAGAGAGCAGAAGCTCTCTGCGGTCGACCGTGTCGGTCGACCGGCCCTCCAGCAGACTTGGCGTGCACATTCAGTGCACGTCGGTCGACCGACTTCAAGCTCGGTCGACCGGTCCGGTTCGACCGGCAGAAGCCAGACAGGACATTTTTGGGAAAAGAAAACTTGGTATTTTGAGACAAATAAAATCCCATAAAATCACGAAAAATCTACAAAAATAGTTTCAATATTATACATTGATAATCAAACATGTTTGAGCAAAATCAAGACATGTTACAAACAATTTGAACTATTTTTGTAACTTAGAAATTTTGGCTAAAAACAAAAACCGTATTTTTCCAAATTGGTTTTTCAAAACTTATTTTTCCAAAACTTCTCCAAATACAAAAACAAGATATTTTAAACTCTTTTAAAGCATGGTGTGTATGGATATGATCCTCTACACATATATGGTGAAATATCTATGTTTTTGACAAAAAGCACTAAACATGGTTTTGGTTAAAGATATGTACACTTTTGAATTCCAAAAATCAAACCGGTATTTTTCAAAAAGAAAACTCTTTTATATTTTTCCAAAATAAAAATTCTTTTATGAAAAACTTATCTAAATCAAGAGTGTGTGTGTATATGATATACTTGAGCAATCTACCAACTATTCTATCCTTTACATTTTAACTAAAAATAAAATCTTATAAAAACAAACCTAGACACAAGTCTTGATCTTGAAGTCTTTACTTGAAGTCTCCTCATCTTCTTGACTTGGTCCAAACTCGATCCAACGAGCTAGACTCCTCTTGAGTACTTGATGTGGTCTTGATGCACAAGCTCTTGAATCAAACCGTGCTAGCTCCAAAACTTGACTTTAAATCCTTTGTTGAAGCTAAACACCAACTAAGATCTTGATCATAAATCTGAGACTAATTAAACACAAGATCATTAGTACTATAACTACATGAGTTGATCATCATCAAAACTAGAGTGATGGGCCTTTGGGCCAACAATCTCCCCCTTTTTGATGGTGATAAAACTCATGAAGTTATATATGCATGGATTAAAGTAAAGCTTCAAAGAAGCTCCCCCTTAACTCATGCATAACAAATAAGCAATAAGATATGGCAATGAAGCACATAAACTAACTAAACATGTATGCAAACATAAGGAGATAAAACATGCTAATCAAACATAAAACTCATCAAATTCTTTTCTCCTTTTTGCAAAACAAAATATATCTGCATAAACATAAATCCTTCTCCCCCTTTATGAATAAAGTAAGGAAAACATACATATATATACCAAATACTTCTCCCCCTTTTTGTCAATCATCAACAAAGGGTTAAAGTAAAAACAAAATAATGTTGTCCCCCTTTGTGTCAAAAACAAAAATCAATAAAGAGGTGAAATCAAATCAACCAATAAAGAGATATATGCGATATACATTCATGAAGAGGAAGACGCTAAGTTAACTTTCCTACATACATGCATTACATGAAGAAAGGATGACAAGCCCTAACTCACATAACGCATAATATGTAATGCATAAGAGGAGATGTGAAGCTCCCCCTACACATGTGTATCGCATAAAGAAGAGTTGTCAAGCTCCTCAATATAAGATACACTCATTATGAATCTATATGTAGAAGAGATGTTAAGCTCCCCTTGCATATAGGCAATACACATCAAAACATTTTTAATATTTCTTACTAAAACAAAATTTTGAATTTTCTCAATAAAACAAATTTTGAGATATCTTAGTAAATCAAATTTTAAGATACCGATTGTAAATAAACATTACAAATTTTGAATTTTTAAACCAAAAATAGAAACATATTGATACAAATTGAAATATATGGATACCAATTAAAATTATTAGATACCTATTGAAGATTATTGCACATTTTTGATATTAATAAGAATACCAATTTTAAAAATAATGCATAAACTTATTAAACTATCAATTGAGATACCAATTGAAAATAAAGATTTGAATCAAGCTTAGCATAAACAAACTTTGTGCTTTAAACATGTAAGTCAATTGTAATTCAAGCACAAACAAATCATATATATGTATGAAAAAAGATAATACCAATAGAAATTGATATAAGTTAAAATTAGCATACGTATATATAAACAAGATTATGAGTATACAAAATATATCAATTGTGATACCAAATGAAATTATGATACCAATTGAGATTATGAAGTAAAATTAGTGTATAATTCATAAAAATCCACCCTTTTTATGCACAAGATAAAAGATTTTCAATAAGGCTTGCAAGGCATACTCGCCCATCCGTCCGCCCATGAAGGGGTTGGTAGGGGTATTCAAAAAATAAGTTTGAAAATATTTTGATTGTGAAAACACTACCAAATGAAGAATAAATATCTAGTTAAAGTAATTTTTGAAAAACTAGTTAAAGATCCTTCAAAACATGAGACCAAATTATATGTATATCATAAAACATACTAAATACATGGGAGTTGTCACTCAAGATCTATAAAGCTCATAAAGACTCATGAAAACATAGTCATGAGAAAACAAATTAAATATGAGTGTATAAGAATCATGTAATTTAGCATTTTTCATGAAATTAGTTAATAAAGCTCAAAACAAACATGAATATCATTTTATCACAAATCATGAAAATTTATTTTTCATTTAAAGATGAAAATCATAAAAATTCATTTTTCATCTTAAAAACAAACTTCTAGGTATATGTTTGTTTTTTTTATTCAAAACTAATAATATGCATACATATCCCAAACATAAAAAGAGTCATGATATAATATGCATGAAGGCAAGAGACTCAAGGGTATACATATATATTTATTAGATTTGAATACAAAATACATATACATGAAGTAAAACATGAAAATAGGCAAAACAAGTATAAATGAGGAATTCATCAAAACTAGGCTATGCATGTGCATATAGCGAGTACAAATGAACAATGAAGTGCAAACATATACGAACCAATTTGTTGCTCACTACTTGTATACTATATACACAAGTTTTGACAAATACTACATCTAACCTAGTATTTACCACATGAGGTACAAAACAAATGAACATGCTAAAGAAATCATCAATGAAAAGCATGTAAACTAAAGTAGGAGTTTAGAGATAGTTACCAAATCAAAGAACTATGCTCTAAGTCTCCAAAACATGGTGGTTGTCCCACCAAACTTCCTTGATAGTGGTGCATCAAATGTGTGTCCATCAAGTCCATACATCCACTACCAAGGCACCATCCCTCTCACGTTTTGTGAGAGTCCGCACCTACATTAAAAACACAAGGTGAGAATTTTGGTACCCATTTTCTTTTGGGTCCTTGAGGGTTAGCGTTGTAAGGAACCCAAACCTTTTTATTTGCAAAATTAATATGATGTATCTTATCAAAATAAAATTTTGCTAAATGGCCTTTGCGGCCACAATGTGTACACTTGTACACCCTAGGATGCATATGTGTATGAGTGTGGTCATGACGTGCAAAATGTGCATATGCATGATGTGGGTGATATGCATGACCATGTGGAGTTTGTTTCTTTGAAAAGAAGGACTCCAATCTAGAATGGTTAAAAGTACATTTGCTCAATGTTGAGCTTAAATAATCAATTTTATTTTTCAAAAATTTAATGTCATTTTGATTGATAGTGGCATGCAAAGCATGGTGAGAATGAGAATCATTTTTCTTATTCTTTTTAGAAACATTCTCTTTTTCTTTTTCTACAATTTTTCTTTTCAAAGAAGTATTTTCATGCAAAGCAACTTCCTTTTATTTTTCCACCAAAACAATTTTATTTTTCAAAGAAGTATTTCCTTCACATAAATCATTCAATTTAGAAAGCAAGGAAATATTTTCATTTTTCAAACTTTCATTTTCTTTTGAAACATTTTCAAATTTAGTTTGAAAAGAATCTTTTTCTTTTAACAAGCAATCAAACTTATTTTTCATTTTCTTCTTATCCTTTTTAAGAATTCATATTTTTCAAGAAGTTGTTGACAAAATGATTCAAGCTCATCATAAGACATTTCAACATCTTCTTCTACCTCAGATTCGGTAGTTATCTCAAGGGGTTATCCCCTTGGACCATGTAGCATATGTTGGAAGCGTCACTTCCAACATCCGAGTCGCTCCCCGCATAGTATTGTTCTTGTTCGCCTAGGGAGATCAAGGAGTTCCATACTACAAAAGCCGAATCAAGATTAGCAACCCTAGATAAATAATCATCATTTAGGGTAGATCTTAAAGCATGTAGGGCTTTTGCATTAGCCTCAACATTTTTGCCATTTAAACAATAGGAATCTCTAGTAGTGACAAAATAAACATGAATCCCTAAGACTTTGAGGTACAAAGACATCTTAACCTTCCAAGTTTGGATCTTAAGAATATCAAAAGTGGGCGGTAACATGAAATCCATGGTGTGTGTATAAATATTGTGATTAACTAAAAAATGAGGATCTTTAACTCTAGGTTGAAGACCCAAATCAAGAGCACTTGGCTCTGATACCATTTGTAATCCACCTAGAGGGGGGTGAATAGGTGATGGCTAATATAATGGTCAATTAATGCGAAATTAAAAACTATTTAATGCAAATTAAAACTTATTAAACTAAACACCAAGTATAACACAAGAGTGTAGCCGGATTCCTCGTGAAGGGCTCTGGACTAACTCCTCAAGATTCCTCTAAATAAGAGTTGAGGTGCCGCGTTGGCTCTCTTGGTTGAATACTAGTGTTAGTAAACAATCCCCAAGCATATAACAATTAAGCACAAATATATATCAAGCATATAAAGATACAACAATAATAGCAAGCAAGATATAGACAAGTAAGAGATAGAGAGAAAGCAATCGCAAACACGGGAGATTTGTTTTGAGGTTCGAGCACACTTGCTCTACGTCCCCGCCTTCAACACTATGAAGAATTTCCACTAAAATCGATCCCACCGGATCACTTGGTGCCGCAACACCTACAAGCTCTTCGGACTCTCTAGTCCCTCTCTTGTTCCTGCAAGAACACACCGCAAGCTCACTAGCTCACCGAGGCCGCACCTCAAACACCGAGTTCACACACGAACTCGAAACACCGCGAACCCGCAAGTCTGCCTCCTCAAAGTACAAAGTAGAACTTTGGTGATCACAACACTTTGATCACTTAAAATCCTCTCACAACAAATATCCCTATAGGTAGATATAGGAATGGATAGCTCAAGTGTTTGTGTGAGAAAATTAGGATTGAAATGGTGGAGAAAAACTCAAGAAAATCACTTTTGAAAACTCTTGATAAACTCTCCTTTTGAATGGAAGTATTTGGCTCAAATACAAGTGGAGAAAACCTCTCAAAAGAGTTGAAAAAACTAGTGCAAAATTACTTGAAAAATCTTTTATAAAACAGCCCCAAAAGCCCTCTTTATATAGAGCTAGAGAAAACTAGCCGTTGGGGCATTTTTCAGCCCTGGCGGCTGACGGTCGGCCTGCCCGGTCGACCGCCAATGGTCAGAATTCTGACCGTTGGAGCCTTGGTCAACCGGCCCGGTCGACCGCTGCCTGGAACAGAGAACAGAGTACTCAGCCGGTCGACCGGCTCGGTCGACCGGGGCTTTCCAGAGAGTAGAAGCTCTCTGCGGTCGACCGGGTCGGTCGACCGGCCCTCCAGCAGACTTGGCGTGCACATTCTGTGCACGTCGGTCGACCGGTTCGGTCGACCGACTTCAAGCTCAGTCGACCGGTTCGGTCGACCGGCAGAAGCCAGACAGGATATTTTTGGGAAAAGAAAACTTGGTATTTTGACACAAATAAAATCCCATAAAATCACGAAAAATCTACAAAAATAGTTTCAATATTATACTTTGATAATCAAACATGTTTGAGAAAAATCAAGACATGTTACAAACAATTTAAACTATTTTTGTAACTTAGAAATTTTGGCTAAAAACAAAAACCGTATTTTTCCAAATTGGTTTTTCAAAACTTATTTTTCCAAAACTTCTCCAAATACAAAAACAAGATATTTTAAACTCTTTTAAAGCATGGTGTGTATGGATATGATCCTCTACACATATATGGTGAAATATCTATGTTTTTGACAATAAGCACTAAACATGGTTTTGGTTAAAGATATGTATACTTTTGAATTCCAAAAACCAAACTGGTATTTTTCAAAAAGAAAACTCTTTTGTATTTTTCCAAAATAAAATTTCTTTTATGAAAAACTTATCTAAATCTAGAGTGTGTGTGTATATGATATACTTGAGCAATCCACTAACTATTCTATTCTTTACATTTTAACTAAAAACAAAATCTTATAAAAACAAACCTAGACACGAGTCTTGATCTTGAAGTCTTCACTTGAAGTCTCCTCATCTTCTTGACTTGGTCCAAACTTGATCCAACGAGCTAGACTCCTCTTGAGTACTTGATGTGTTCTTGATGCACAAGCTCTTGAATCAAACCGTGCTAGCTCCAAAACCTGACTTTAGATCCTTTGTTGAAGCTAAACACCAACTAAGATCTTGATCATAAATCTGAGACTAATTAAATACAAGATCATTAGTATTATAACTACATGAGTTGATCATCATCAAAAATAAAGTGATGGGCCTTTGGGCCAACAATCTCAAAAGAGTTTGAAAAAACTGGTGCAAAACCACTTGAAAAATCTTTTATAAAGCAGCCCCAAAACCCCTCTTTATATAAGGCTAGAGAAAACTAGCCGTTGGGGCATTTTTCAGCCCTGGCGGCTGACGGTCGACCGGCCCGGTCGACCGCCAACGGTCAGAATTCTGACCGTTGGAGCCTCGGTCGACCGGCCCGGTCGACCGCTGCCTGGAACAGAGAACAGAGTTCTCTGTCGGTCGACCGGGGCTTTCCAGAGAGCAGAAGCTCTCTGCGGTCGACCGGGTCGGTCGACCGGCCCTCCAGCAGACTTGGCGTGCACATTCTATGCACGTCGGTCGACCGACTTCAAGCTCTGTCGACCGGTCCGGTCGACCGGCAGAAGCCAGACAGGACATTTTTGGGAAAAGAAAACTTGGTATTTTGACACAAATAAAATCCCATAAAATCACGAAAAATCTTCAAAAATAGTTTCAATATTATACTTTGATAATCAAACATATTTAAGCAAAATCAAGACATGTTACAAACAATTTGAACTATTTTTGTAACTTAGAAATTTTGGCTAAAAACAAAAACCGTATTTTTCCAAATTAGTTTTTCAAAACTTATTTTTCCAAAACTTCTCCAAATACAAAAACAAGATATTTTAAACTCTTTTAAAGCATGGTGTGTATGGATATGATCCTCTACACATATATGGTGAAATATCTATATTTTTGACAATAAGCACTAAACATGGTTTTGGTTAAAGATATGTATACTTTTGAATTCTAAAAATCAAACCAGTATTTTTCAAAAAGAAAACTCTTTTGTATGTTTTCAAAATAAAAATTCTTTTATGAAAAACTTATCTAAATCAAGAGTGTGTGTGTATATGATATACTTGAGCAATCCACCAACTATTCTATCCTTTATATTTTAACTAAAAACAAAATCTTATAAAAACAAACCTAGACACAAGTCTTGATCTTGAAGTCTTCACTTAAAGTCTCCTCATCTTCTTGACTTGGTCCAAACTCGATCCAACGAGTTAGACTCCTCTTGAGTACTTGATGTGGTCTTGATGCACAAGCTCTTGAATCAAACCGTGCTAGCTCCAAAACTTGACTTTAAATTCTTTGTTGAAGCTAAACACCAACTAAGATCTTGATCATAAATCTGAGACTAATTAAACACAAGATCATTAGTACTATAACTACATGAGTTGCCTTTGGGCCAACAAGAATTACAATAGTGTCACTTTATAATAACTCTTTCTCTCTTTTAATCATGTAATTCTCTCTAACCTAAGCTAAAAAAAATAAATAAAATAAAAATTGCATTAAAGAAGAAAAGAAAAACCTAAAGTAAAGCTCTCTCTCACTAAGTGGTGCCCCTTCTTCCTTCGAGGTATGAGGGTATTTATAGGAGAAAACCAGAGGGAAAAGAAGCGTATGAAGATAGGAGAGCTGGCTATTTCTGAATTTAAATCCTCCCTTTATCTCCAAACTTGATTCGATTTATCTAAAATTTTATGTAGAAATTCAATTATGATTAGCAGCTTGTTATCATGTTGATTACCGAATATGACTTATCAAATGACGGATTTGAAAAGGGTGATCAACATAAAAATTGTAGCCCTTTAAGTCTTCTTTCTGGATCATCTTGAATCATCAGATTTGAGTTTTTATATAGAAAATTATAATTAAAATATTAAAATATATCTAGTCTGAATCCGAATTTAAATTGCTTTATCTCATCTATTAATCTTCTCTCTATCCATTTATCCTCTTGGATTTTCAGTTTGTCTTCTAGAATTGATAAGATATCCATTTATCTTTAGCAAAACCTATAGGGTTTTCAAACAATCTATGTTTCCCTTGAAATTAGATGATATTATCTTATCTGATATATCCATTTTTGAGAAAAAATAGCTTCTAGAACCTTTGGATTTGAATTGACCCCCTTGATTTACGTGAACTATTGAATTTTCTTAGATTTAATTAGATAAATCTATCAATCTCTCCATTTCCTTCGTTAATTACACTGCATATCACTGAACATAAAAAATAAATTAAAAAGCAGAGTTTTATTTAAAAAATAAATGAAGAAAATATGACATTAGTGATACAAAATGTGCAATGCGTGTACACAATCATACCCCCACACTTATCTTTTGCTCGTCCTTAAGCAAATAAAAAGAAAAGAAAAACAAAACTGACATAACATTAACTCACATTTGTAGGAATCACGGTTGCACTTAGCATTTGCAACAAACTATTAAACCTTTAAGTTAACCCAAGAGAACAAGTTTTGTCTCAAGAGGGTTTTCAGTGGATTGCACCCACAAAATCCATAAAGAAAGAAAAATAAAGTATTAGTATTTTTTTTTGAAAACGCATTTTGAAAGAAAAAATAATTGAAGTATTAATATAAAATTCAAGTATCTATAAGTCGTAGGATTATCAAAATTTGGTTATTCCTAAACTTAGTCTCTATTCAACAACTTGTTTTCAATTAAGGTAAGCATTAAAATTATATTTCTCATCTAGTCTATTGTTTTACCCTAAGTTATATGCACCTTGTGACCGTGAAAATTTGACTCGGGATTCTTTAACTCTAACTCTTATGTCTTATTATTTTATTATATATTTTTTTCATTTATGGCGGTAATATCCTTTAGATCTATTAGACTTTCTAATTTGCCCATGTAATGAGTCTTAGTCGGTGACTCTTAAACCGGACAGTTTTAGGACACTGGGCGAGAAAACACCCCAAAGACTTAGGACTCGAGCAAATAAGGCCACAAAACTAAAGCTTTATTTATTACATGGGCCGCTTTTAAGCGTGAATACTTATGCTTTATGAAGCACAAATACCCGACTTAATCAAAGGATTTTTATATGATAATTTTTTTTATTTTTTTGCTTTTTTATAAGGCATAAGAGTCTTTGTTTTAGAATCCTAAGTGTGTAAGTGTATAAAGTATGCATATTTCATCAAGATAAAAATCAAGAATAAATTACTTTTTCAATATTTCTTTCTAACCTCAAAATCAAATAAATAATTTTATTTTGACTAAGTATAAGAACTCTTAATTATGATCCTCTTATTCCTTAAAATTAACCTAATTTTTTACAAAAAAAAGTCAAAGTATTATTTTTCTTTTCAAAAAGTTTTTAAAGAAAGGATTTTTTTTAAATTAATAAAGTTAGTATGTTAGTAAACCCTCCCCCACACCTAACTCATGCATTGTCCTCAATGTCTGAATGAAATGCAATGATACATAAAAAAAGAGAAAGGGAAGGAAAATTGTCACCTTAAGGTGGTAGTTCCGGTGGTGGTCTCATTGGACCAAGCATTTCTGCCCAATCTAGATCTATGAATTTTCATGAAACCCACATTTTATATCCTTTTTCTTATTAGCATTTTTATACTCCCCAATATGAATAGGATCGTGCAAGATCCTAGCATGAAAATTTTCTCGGTTACATGACCGATCTTGGGATATCATCACAGAGTCATATTGATCTAAATCTTGGTCTAATAGTGGAACGTGGTTTTATGGAATGGATGATTTGGGCTCAATAATGAAAAGAATAGAAATTGAAACTGACTCAGGAATAAAACTCAAATCAAGTTTAGGTTCGAGAATCAGCATTGGTTCATGGCTTTGGTCCAAACCATAGAATTCAAGTTCACATTCATTCCCAACAATAGAATGTGATTATCCAAAATATGTGATTCATGTTCAAGCTCTATAGGGATAGGAATCAGTATTGGCTTTGAAATTAGGTCCAAATTGGGTAAGGATACCGGAGTCAGCATAGATTCAAAAAGTGGAACTGAATCACAATATTGGAAATCGGTGTCACATTCATCTTCAAATTCAATCTCATTGAAATGAAAACTTGCTAATTTGTCAATGGGCTGATATTGGTCAAGTTCATAATTATGTGGTTGATTGAGGTTTAACCTGTACACAAAAATATAAAATTTCAGAAATACAAAATAGAAGTGCATGGTTCTTAATACTACCGCAATAGCAAGTGGCTGTGTGGGTCGTGATCCATAAGGAGGGACTAGCAATGGAAGCTTTAAGTAAGTTCATTTCTTTTTAAGTTTACAAAAATATGTTAGGAATTTCTTCTCAGTTTTAGAAAAAGAAAATAAAAAAGGTTAAGTTAGAAAATATAAAGAAAATGGTAAAAGAAAAGATGTTGATGTTGATGTTATTGTTTTATTTACAAAAGCAAAGGAAAAACTAAATAAAGAGAAAAAAGTTGGTTTTGAAGTAGAAATCTAAACTAAGAATTAAAAGAAAATTAAAAATTCTTACTTACCTCTTTCGTGCTCATATACCTTGAATCCGTCGCTACGACTTACCTAGTCTCTGAAAGCGATCAAGTATGATGTGTAGGATCTTCCCTGTTCCCGATCTACACTACGAATAAAAGAGCAAGCTAAACTAGAAAAGGAATAGTTGTTCATCATCATAGGCCATCAAGAGCACTTGCAATAGCGATGTAGTCTCGAGGCTATTGGATTCACTTGGATTGCAAACACATCAGAGGAAAGCAAACAACAACAAGAGTAAAGAAGAAAAAAAAACCTTGATTTGATTCAAATAACAATGAAAGAAAAGACCTATACTAATGTCACCTTCAGTACAAGCTCACTCTCATTTCTCCATGAAACTCTTCTCTCCTCTCAGTTACATAAATAAAATAAAAAATTACATAAAAGAAAAAGAAGAACCTAGGCTAAACCTAAACAAGAATCTATTCTACTCTCTACTTCCCCTTCCTTTGCCTCTGATGTATGAGGTATTTATAGCATAGAAATGGATAAGGAAACGAGTCAAAATATAGTGAGAGCTGGCTATTTCTAAATTTGAATCCTCCCCTTATCTCCAAACTTAATTTGATGTGGATATTCAATTCAGATCTGCAACTTGTTGGCATGTTAATTACTGAATATAACTTATCAAATTATAGAATTAGAAACGGTAATCAACGTAAGAGTTATAGCCCTTTAAGTCTATTTTCTGGATCATCTTGAATCATCAGATTTGAGTTTTGGTAGCGAACGTTATGATTCAAATACTAAAATGTACCCAGTCTGAATCCGAGTCAAAATTGCTTCATCTCATCCGTTGATCTTCTCTCTATATTTAGTTTAATCTTCTTTCTTTTCATGATTATCTTCTTCAAAATAGGCATTTAAGACAAGAAAATTAGCAAATTTATTACACGATAAATGGAGAAGTGTAATGAAAAGAATGCAAAAATATGTGTATGATCACACCCCCATACCTATCTTTTGTTCGTCCTCGAGCAAAACAACAAAACTAAACCAAACATTATTAGACTTCTTTCGCAGGTCACGCGATTCAATGAGCATGTGCAACAAGCCATTAAATCTCTAGGTTTTCCTTAGAGGACGAGTTTTATCTTGTGAGGGTTTTCAGTGGATTATACCCACAAAATCCATAAAGAAAGAGAAACAAAGTATTAGTATTTTGAAAACACAATTTGAAAGAGAAAAATATTTGAAGTATTATTGTAATAATTAAGTAATCTATAAGTTATAAGAAAACTGAACTTTTCATTCCTAAACATAGTCTTTATTCAAAAACTTGTTATCAATCAAGGTAAGAAGTAAAACTGTATTTCTCATCTAGTCTATTATTTTACTCTAAGTCATATGCACCTTTGTGACCATGAAATTTTGACTCAGGGTTCTTTAACTCTAACTCTTATGCCTTTTTATTTTTGGTGATATTATTCCTTACTATTAGGCTTTCTAATCTGCCCATTTAACGAGCCTTCAGTTGGTGACACCCAAACCAGATAGTCTTAGGACACCGGGTGAGAAAACACCCCAAGGACTTAAGGACTCAAGCAAAAAAGGCCACAAAGCTACAAATTTTATTATATGGACCGCTTTTAAGTGTGAATACTTATGCTCTATGAGGCACAAATACCGAGCTTAATCAGAAAATTTTTGATATATTATACATTTTTATTTTTTTATTTTTTATTTTTTTAATAATAAGGCATAAGAATCTTTGTTTTTGAATCCTAAGTGTGTAAGTGTATAAAGCATGCATATTTCATCAAGATAAAAAGAAAAACTAAATTTATTTTTCCAAATTTTCTTCCTAACACTAGAAATCAAATAAATAATCTTATGTTGACCAAGTATAAGAAATCTTAATTATGATTCTCTTATTCCTTAAAATTAACTTAATTTCTTATAAAAAATAGGTCAAAATATTCTTTCTATTTTCAAAAAGTTTTTAAAAGCAAAGAAAATATTAAAATTTTTTAAATAATAAAAGGAAAACCTAAGTTATATTAGAATCCTCCCCCACACCTATCTCATGCATTGATCTCAATGTATGAATTAATGCATAAATGCATGAAAAAGAAGAAAGGGAAGAAAAATTATTACCTTAAGGTAACGGTTTCGGTGATGGTCGGATTGGGCCAGTCGTTTCTCCCCAATCAAGATAATGTAGTGGTTCATGGAACCCACCTTTATTGACCTCTCTTCTATATTTATACTCCCCAATATGAATAGAATCATAAATGATCCTATCATGAAACTTATTTTTTTTACATGAACAGTCTTGAAAAATCATCACGGAGTCATCATGGTCTATACCTATATCCAATAAAAGAATGTGACTTGGTGGAATGGTTGACTTGAGCTCAAGAATGATAGGTTCGGGAACCAATACTAACTCAGAAAAATCAACTTTGGGTTCGAATCTAAGAATTGAAATTCAAGAGTTGAGTTCAAATCTAAGAATTAAAATTCACATTCTTTTCCCATCAATGGAATTTGAGTATCTAAAATTAGTGATTCAATTTCTAGATCTATGGTTACGAGAATAAATGTTGGCTCGAAAAATTGGTCCAAACTAGGTAAGGATACCAGAGTCAACATAGATTCGAGGATGGAAACTGAATCACATGGTTGGGGATCGGGATCACATTCACATTCAAGTTCAATCTCATTGAGTGAAAAACTTGCCAATTTGTCCAAAGTTTGAAATTGGTCAAGTTCAATTTTGTGTGATGAAATTGAATCTTGGTCAAAGTCTTCAAGATTCCATGATTCTTTATTTTCATCAATATGGCTAGAAGTGTCAAAAATAGTCAAAGATTAGATACAGAGAGTTTTCTTATTCCTACGCATGTTTTCCAATCGACTAAGTCTTGCTTCTATTATATTTAAGAGATTACCTTGGAATTGAATCATGAATTCCGTACTCTTTTCTAAGTCGGTATGTTCTTCTTGAAAAATAGAGTAAAGATCTTTGATTTGAAAATTTTGATGGGATTTTGAGTCTTCTAGAATTTGAATTTGTCACTCAAGATCTTCTAAGCCTTCCATCCTCTTTTCCCAGTCAATTGATTCTTCTAATGGTTGTTCTAGAGAAGGAGTATATGAAGCTGAATATTGGTAAGATGGTTGACTGTATGACTCAAGGGAGTTGTATCCCCATTGACTCTGCGAAAAGTGATGATAATTGTTCCAGTCTTGTTTATAGTATTGAGACTAGGACATATATTGATTCAGATAAGACCAATCCAGCATACTTGGTTAGTTAAAGTTATGATATGCTGGGTTGGTAATATTCGAGACAAAAGATGTTGGGGTGAAATATGGATCACTATTTGCGTATGAATAATTGTAATTATAATCCATATCACCAAGATGTCCAAAACAAAAACAAAAATAGGTAAACAAATAAACAAATAAAAGGAAAAAAATCTAACCTAAGTTAGGGTAAACCTTAGACCTAGACGACTCCTAACTGGTTAGACTGTCCACGGGGAATATATTGTAGAATCTAATCACAAGTTAATCGTCCAGGTAGGGGCAAGATCAGTAAGAGGTATCCGTGCTAAGCAATAGGCCTGATTATGCCAAACACCAATCTTCAGGGTTTCGCCCCTCAATCCCCAACCTTAAACACTGATTTATCAAGAGCCAACTTCTAACAACTTTCCCCTTAGGTCAGTCTCCTATTTGAATCCGAGAAGTCCCTAGGGCCAACGTTTACTCAGTATTAGTTAGGCTTGGGTTAGTGAGTGAGGAGATTGTTTGTGGGCTAAGCGAGGATAATGACTTTCCAACCTTATCTTGTTTATAGGACAAGCCCTTAATTCAGTTTAGTGCAGTGTACAAGTATATAAAAAAAGTAACACTTAAGCAATATTTCATACAAGAATGAACCTTATACTAAATGCTATGCACACATATGTTGGCTCCAGCACTCTTCAACAGTAAATAGAAAATGTAATGAAATAGACATGTACCTAAATGCAAAGTCTAAACCCTTTTTAGCATTTAAAATCAACATTTTACTGTTAAATTAGAAATGTATGTATAGTGAGTCAAATAAGGAAATAAATAGCTACAGATATTTAAATTTTGCAATTCAGTCAATCTGTAAAAAAATACAGGTTAGTAATTCACTCAGATTGCCACGGGAATGCAACAAATCTGAGGGCTTCTGGGCTCTTCTTTCTTGAGCAGAGTCTAAGGCCACTTATATACCCACTGCGGCAAAAATTTCCTTATTGTTGAATATGTACACCAAGAATAAAGAAGAAAGTTAATCAATAAAGTAAACAAAAAGAGTTACTTACCGTCCCTCCCCGGCAACGGTGCCAAAATTTGATTGAGGTTTAACCTGCACACAAAGATACAAAATTTTAGAAATACAAAATAGAAGTGCAAGTTCTCAATATTACCGAAATAGCAAGTGGCTATGTGGGTCATGATCTACAAGGAGGGATAGCGATAGAAGCTTTTAAGTAAGTTCGTTTCTTTTTAAGTTTACAAAAATATGTTAGAAATTTTTCTCAGTTTTAGAAAAAGAAAACAAAAAGGTTAAGTTAGAAAATGTGAAGAAAATTGTAAAAGAAAAGATGATGATGTTGTTGTTATTATTTTATTTACAAAAGAAAAGGAAAAACTAAATAAAGAGGAAAATATTGGTTTTGGAGTAGAATTCTAAACTAAGAATTAAAAGAAAACTAAAAATTATTACTTACCTCTTTCGTGCTCATATGCCTTGGATCCGTCGCTACGACTTACCAAGTCTCTGAAGGCAGTCAAGTAGGCGTGTAGGATCTTCCCCATTCCCGATCTACACTACGAATAAAAGAGCAAGCTAAACTAGCAAAGGAATGGTTGTTCATAATCATAGGCCATCAAGGGCACTTGTAATGGCGAAGCAGTCTCGAGGCTATTGGATTCACTTGGATTGCAAACACATCAGAGGAAAGCAAACAACAACAAGAGTAAAGAAGAAAAAGAAATCTTGATTTGATTCAAATAACAATGAAAGAAAAGACTTACTTATACCGGTGTCACATTCAGTACAAGCTCACTCTCATTCCTCCATGAAACTCTTCTCTCCTCTCAGTTACATAAATAAAATAAAATATTACATAAAAGAAAAAGAAGAACCTAGGCTAAACCTAAACAAGAATCTATTCTACTCTCTACTTCACCCTCCTTTGCCTATGATGTATGGGAAAGATAGAGGGAGCTGGCTATTTCTAAATTTGAATTCTCCCCTTATCTCCAAACTTGATTTGATGTGGATATTCAATTCTGATCTGTAACTTGTTGGCATGTTGATTACTGAATATAACTTATCAAATGATAGAATTAGAAATAGTAATCAATGTAAGAGTTGTAGCCCTTTAAGTCTTCTTTCTGGATCATCTTGAATCATTAGATTTGAGTTTCGGTAGCGAACGTTATGATTCAAATACTAAAATGTATCCAGTCTGAATCTGAGTCAAAATTGCTTCATCTCATCCGTTGATCTTCTCTCTATATTTAGTTTAATCCTCTTTCTCTCCAAGATTATCTTCATCAAAATAGGCATTTAAGACAAGAAAATTAGCAAATTTATTACACGATAATTATAGAAGTGTAATGAAAAGAATGCAAATTATGTGTATGATCAGTGGTGAAACTGAATCTTGGTTAAAATCTCCAAGATACCATGATTCTTTATCAATATGGTTAGGAGAATCAAGGATGGTCAAAAATATGTTAGGTAGAGTTTTCTCATTTCTATCATTAATTGTGTTGACCAAATGACTCACTTTTTCTTCTAGCCTATTGAGAGATTGGAGACAATCCGTTTGGGATTGAATAATATCATTTTGGGACTGAATTATGAATTTCATACTCTTTTCTAAGTCAACATGCTCTTCTTGTTGTGGTTGGACTTGAAAATTAGAGTAAGGATCTTGGATTTGAGAATTGCTTGGGAGAATTGAGTTCGCTATGATTTGTACTTGTCGTGAACTTAAGGAAGGCTTCAAAAGTCTTTTCTAAAAATGATTTTTCTTCTATAGGTTCGTCTTGGTATGGAGTACATGAAGCTGTTTGTTGGTAAGGTTGTTGATAGTAAGACTCGGGGGAGTTGTATCCCCACTGATTCGGTGAAGAGTGATGATGATTATCCCATTCTTATTCATAATACTGGGATTGGGGCATATATTCGTTCAGATAAGACCAATCTGGTATACTTGTTGGTTAAAATTATGTAATGTTAGGTTGGTAATATCCGAATAAAAGAGGTTGGGGTGAAATATGGATTTGAGCTATAATCAGAATAATTGTAATTATAATCCATTTTCACAAGAACAAACAAAAAACAAACAAGAAAATAAAGAAAAATCTAGCCTATGTTAGGGTAGAGCTTAGACCTAGATGACTCATAACTGTTGATTATCCACAGGAGGTATATTGCAGAATCTGACCACAAATTAATCGGCCAGGTAGGGGCAGAATTGGTGGGAGGTATATGTGCCTAAGTAACGGGTCTAATTATGCCAAACCATCAACCTTAGGGGTTTTGCCCCTTAATCGCCAACCTTAGACACCAATTTGATAAGAGTCAACTTCTAACAACTTCCCCTTAGGTCAATCCCTATTTGAGTTCGTGATGTCCCTAGGGCCAACGTCTACTCAATTTTAGGTTAGTGAGTGAGGAGATGGTTTGTGGGTTAAGGGAGGATAATGACTTCCCCATCTTATCTTGTTTAAGGATATGCCTTTAAATCATTTTAGTGCTTGTGTGCAAATATTTAACAAAATAACACCCAAGCAATATAACATACAAGTGTGCTTCCTAAGCTATATGCAATGTAGACATACCTTTTTCTCCAGCACTCTTCAACAATAATGTAAATAAACAAAATAGACAGATGCCCTAAGATGCAAGAGTCTAAATATTTTTTTAGCATTTACAAAATAATAAGTTACTATTGATTAGAAACATGTACAAAGTGAGTTAAACAGATAAACTAATAACTGCAGAGATTTAAATCACTGAACATCAAGCAATCTGTAAGAAACTATAGCTAGTAGTTCACCATAGTTTTGGGCTTTGATGCTCCGCCTTCTTGAATAGAGGCACAGAGTAGCAATACGTCCACTGCGACTCTTAGTTTTCTGTAATTAGACCCTGTACACCAAAACAGAGAAGAAAAAGTATTAATTTGTTAAAGGAAATCAAAAGGAAAGAAAACTTACCGTTCCTCCCCGAAAACAGCGCTAAAATTATGATTGAGCCAAACTTGCACATAAAAATAAAGAATTTTAGGAACAGTGCTAGGTCCACAATTCTACCATATAGCCTAAGGCTAACGGGTTGTGATCTACAGGAGGGACAACGATAGAAGCGTTATGTAAGTTTCTTCTTTTAATTTATCAAAACTAGTTAATACTTATCTTATCAATTTATAAAAATAAAATAAAAATGTTAAGTTAAGTTAAAAAGAAAATGATAGAAGAAGACAAGGTGGTGGTGTTGTTGTTTTAGTTATAAAAGAAAAGGAAACAAAAAGAGATAAAGAAAAGTTGATGCAAAAATTAGAAATAAGAAAAAGAATATTTACCTCTATTGTTTGAATCATAATGGAAATTTACCTTAATATGAAGTAGAGCAAAGTAATAGAAAAGAATAAAGGAAAGTAAGGCTTCAGCGAGATCGAGCACAATGAAGAAAAGTGAGAAAGCTCCATTGATTGTCTCCTTCAATATAAGTTTCTTGAGAAAAGATTACAATAGTGTCCACTCTATAATAACTCTTCCCCTTTTATATTCATGTAAAACTCTCTACCCTAAGCTAAAAATTAAAAAATAAAAATTACAATGAAGAAGGAAAAAAAACCCTAAAATAAGGCTCTTTCTGAAGTGGTGCCCCTTCAGCCTTTGAGGTATGAGGGTATTTATAGGAGAAAACTGGAGGGATAGGAAGCGTATATGAAGATAGAGGAGCTAGTTATTTCTGAATTTAAATCCTCCCTTTATCTCCAAACTTGATTTGATTTATCCAAAATTTTATATAAAAATTCAATACTGATCTGCAGCTTGTTATCATGTTGATTACTGAATATGACTTATTAAATGATAGATTTGAAATGAGTGATCCAAGTAAGAATTGTAGCCCTGTAAGTCTTCTTTCTAGATCATCTTGAATCATCAGATTTGAGTTTTGATAGCGAAATTTATGATTAAAATACTAAAATGTATTCAGTCTGAATCTGAATTTAAATGCTTCATCTCATCCGTTGATCTTCTCTCTATCCATTTATCCTCTTGGATTTTTAGTTTGTCTCCTAGAGTTGATAAATTATTCATTTATCTTCAGCGAAACTGATAGGATTTTCAGACAATCCATTTTTTCCTTGAAATTAGATGATATTATCTTATCTGATATATCCAGTTTTCAAATAAAATAGCTTCTAGAACATTTGAATTTGAATTGACCCCCTTGATTTGAGTGATCTTTTGAATTTTTTGAATTTAATTGGATAAATCTATCAATCTCTTCATTTTTTTTAATTACACTGCATACCACTGGACATGAAAAATACATTAAAAAGCAGAGTTTTATTTAAAAATAAATGAAGAAAATGTGACATAAGTGATACAAAATGTTCAATACGCGTGCATGATAGGTAGTCAAAAGTGCATATTTATTATCATATTTCCCTACTTATTCTTTTATAAAGCACTGCTACGTAATGTTTTATTGTTTAGTATTGTGCAGGCCTTGAGTAATTAAAGAATAAATAAATAAAGACCAATTGAAGCCCACAAGCCCACATGCATGATTTATCTTACTAATTTAGAACCTTCTATCTTATCTAACCTAATCTAAACTTGGATTTTAAATTATTAATTTAAAATTTAGGACGGGAGGGGGAAATATAAAGTAGGACTCCTAATTGCTATTCAAATCTAGGGGAGGAGGATGAAGGATAAAGTAGGACTCCTAATTGCTATTCAAATTTAAGTGGAGAAAGACTTGAAGATAAAGATAAAGGGACCAAATCCTTTTCAAATTCAGATTTTTGATAACATGCTTCCCAAGTTATACCAAATTCTCAAGATCGAGGGTCAGGATGTAGAATTCAGGAGGAGCTGCCCAGATGGATGGACAAGAAGAGGGCACGCGCTCAAGCGCGTGGCAGTTGGCCACGAGATTGCCGCGAAAACGCGACAAAAGCCGCGTTTTTGTGGCTTATTGATAGAGATAGAGGGAGCTGAAGGAGGTCTGCTTTATTTTGAAGACTTCAGCCTAAATCTTCTATAAAAAGGACCCCCTGCAGTACGTACATCGCACCTCATCCAGAGAGAAGAAGAATAAGGTTAGGGTTAAGAATTTAGGGTTTTTTGTTAGATTAATTTAGCCTCTTTTGAGTTCTCTTCTTTGTAATTACTGTTGGCTTTGGCTTGGCTATTGTAAGGAGGAAGGAGAAGGAGCTTATATCCAAGTATTGCATCAATAAAGGTTACCTTTTCTTTTTATATTCTTATTCTTGTTCTTTTAATTTCAAGTCTACTTTTTTATTTCTTTGTTCTTAGTTTGGTTTTTGGTGTTGTCTTTAATCTTTCTTCCTTCTTTTTCTTTTCTTTAAAGATCTTTAAAATAAAAAGATGGTTAAAACAAAAAGGATGCTAGGCTAGAATAATTCTAAGGTAGCTGTGTTGGCCGAAAGGATATTTGCCCTTAGTTTTGATGATAACAAACCATATGTAGTTAGGTATTAACAAAAGTGTTTAATTAAGTTTCAGGAAAAATCTTATGTTGCATTTCAGCTTCAACACAAGACTCACACATTTGGATGCCAAGAAGAATTAGATCTCAAAGCCTTGTACACTAGAAGAGCTCAAGGATCAAGCATATCAAGAAGACTTTTCAAGATTTGTATCTTTACCGTTTTCCATTTTAGTTAGGATTTATAGATATTTGTCAAAACCAAGATGAAAGAAGTTGATAGCTTTTGGGCTTGTCACATACACACACATTTCATAATCCTTTAGTGTTTTTATACAAAACTCTATTACCTGGTTTCTTACTGAGTTTCAGAAAATTCATGTTTCAGAAAATCAGGTTTCGGAAACAAGTTTTGGAAAAACCAGTTTTTGTCTTTAGAAAAGATTTTTATCAAAATATAGTTCTAAATCATTTGGTGTTGATCTATGATCTCACTCCACTTACTCTAAGCCCTAGAACTCTATTTTGTATCTACATATCGAAAGAAATTTTATTGGAAAAATTTTGACTTCAAAATATATTCAAAAACCTGTCTTTTGCCCTTAGACGGTCGACCGGCCGGTCGACTGCTGGTAGAGCTGAACTGCTCTGTTGGTTGACTAGGCGGTCGATCGACGTGCACCAAAGTGCACGAGTGCACTTTGGTCGACTGACCGGTCGACCGAAAGCAAGAGCAGCGCTCTCTGTTTTTGCCGGTCGACCGGGTCGATCGACCGACAGAGAGTTTTAACTCTCTGTTTGGGATTCATGGTCAACCATCCGATTGACCGCTTTCCTAACGGTCGAAAATCCGACCGTTGGCGGTCGACCGCCCGGTCGACCGACAGCAGAGAAATCTGCCGAGTTGGCTCCCAACGGGCAGATTCTATTTTGTCATTTGTTGGGTCTTCTCCCAAAGGATCTATTGGGTTTTCTAACCTCTTTTTCATCCCCTATAAATAGGGGGAGTATGAAACAACTCAAGAACAAGATTTACAAGTCTCATATCAAGTTTTTCAAAGTTTAGCCTCTTTGTAAAAAGAATTTTCTTGAGCCAACTATTTCTAAAGCTTTAGTGTTTTTAGCTTGAGCCATTTCCTCTACTTCTCTACTTGATATTTAGCACTACACAATCCCAAGTGTTTCATTTCCTCATCTTGGTTGTAGGGTTGTCCTTGTGAGTTACCTTTGTGGTCAAGTGTTGATCACCATTTTCTTCGATTGAGAAGTTGTAGAGGTTACGGCCTCGAGCGAGCTAGTGAGCTCCAAGTTGGTATTGCGGCACCGTGAGAGAGGACAAGTATGTCCGAAGAGTTCTAGTGAGAACTTGTAATTGATTGACGATCCGGTGGGATCGGTCATAGTGAAAATCCTTCGTGTTGAAGGCGGGGACGTAGAGCTATGGCTCGAACCTCGAAACATATTCTTGTGTTTGCGATTGTCCACAATCTCTCTAAACTCTACTCTCTTACTTTACTTACACTTATATTGCTTACTCTATTACAAGTTCTATCTAATTGTTTGTGTTTATTGCTAATTTGTTTTTAATTCCGCATTATTTACCATTATGTATAACCATCACCTATTCACCCCCTCTAGGTGATTTTCAATTGGTATCAGAGCCTAACCCTAGCTTTTGGTGTAACCACCTTAGGGAAATCCTCTTATTTGGCTATATTTATTTATTGCATTTTTTATTTGTGCACTAAACTTGTTTTCATGGCATCACTTGACTTCTCTAGCATCATATCCCCACCCAAATTTGATGGGTTGAACTTCCCATTTGGAAGGTCAAAATGAACCTATTCCTAAAGTCCCTAGGAGTTAGAGTTACAAAATCTATTACCAAAAAATTTGTTGAACCTCACGATGATGAGAGTACATAGTCTAAAGTAACCGCTAAGGACTATGAGGCCAATGCTAGAGCCTAATATGTACTTATACAAGCATTAAATGAAGATTATCTTTCTTGTAAATCTGCTTATGAAATTTGGAATGTTCTTATCGTTACTCATGAGGGGACGTCGCAAGTCAAGAGATCCAAAATTGACTTGCTCTGTTCTTAATATGAGAATTTTCACATGCTTGAAAATAAAAGTATAGATGAAATGCTCACTCGTTTCACCAAGATTACTAATGCTTTATCCTCTTTAGGTGACAAGATTGACAATGACTAAAAGATCTGAAAGGTCATTAGAACTCTTCCCAAATCTTTGGAAGTCAAGACAACCACACTTAAGGAGCTAAACGATAGAGAGAAGATGGACTTCTCCGGCTTCATCGGCAATCTCAAAACCCATGAGATGGAGATGAAGGTGAGAGAAAAAAGGGAGGCTCCAAAGAAGAAAGCAATAGCTTTCAAGGCGACTCCATCCTCCTATAATGAAGAAGAATCATCGGAAGATTACGATGAGGACTTTGCCATGCTCATTAGAAAAGTGGGCAAAATGTTCTATAAGAAAGGTAGACAAAGTAACTTCCGAAGAGGAAGACCTCAAGGAAGACTTGAAAAGAAAAGGGAAGAAACGGGTCCATGCTTCCATTGCAAAAAGACGGGACATCTAATTGTGGATTGCCCATCTTTATAAGCTACAACCTCCAAGAACTTCCAAAAGAAGAAGAAGGCGATGGTGGCCACGTGGGATGACTCAGAGACAGAATCCGAAGAGGAGATCGACACCGCACACATGTGCTTCATGGCACATGGTGATGAAGCTTCTAAGGTAAACCTAGAAAACTCTTTAGAAGATGAGGATTTGACTATGGATGAATTAGCTCAATTTTAAAAAATTACAAAATATATATGAAATTTCCCTTGCTCAAAATAAAAAGTTGAAAAAGAAAAATGATTTAATAAAGAATAAATTTGAGATTGTTTTGAATGAGAAAATTGATTTGTCAAAATCTTTTGAGAAAATGAAAATAGATTTTGAAAAATATAAAACTACTTATAAGGGCAAAAGCCCAATTATTTCTTGTAATAAAAATGAATTTTGGACATTTAAAAACGCATTGATATTTTAGATACAACTTTGAAAAAGTGTGCATTTGACATGACCAAATTTGCATTTATGTTTCCTAAGGGAAAAACCCAAAAGAAATACACTCCTCATGCATCAAATACACATGCACACTCACAAAAATATGCTCACTCACACACGCATGCATTTATGTATGAAAAGATATATACATGTGCACATTGTGGCCGCAAAGGCTATTTGTCAAAATTTTGTTATGCAAAATTAAACATCACAAATAAAAATGTTTGGGTTCGAGAAAATACTAACGCCACAGGACCCAAAAAGATTTGGGTACCAAAGGGCACGCCAAGCTTGATTGATACAGGTGTGTCGTCCTCCTCCAAGACTTAGGGGGAGATGGTGCCCAGGTGGTGAATGCATCAAAGCTTAATGAACAAATTGACACTTGCATCGCTAGCAAAGAGGCACCTATTTTAGAGATTACCCGTGGTTTGGTAACTTCTCCACTTAAGATTTTTTTTTGCTAGATATATACATGCATAGGGTTTGCTAGTTTATTTTGTGATAAAATGCTTTATTTATATAAACTTGCATTCCTCATTTTTTTTGTATCTTGACTAGAGTTGAGATTGTGTATTTATTGTGCTTTTATTTTTATACTGGCCATATTTTGTTTGTCCATGTGTCAAGAATTTTTGATAAATATTTTTATAAGTCTATATATAATCGCCAAATATAAAAATTTATGTAACCAAAATTAAGCAAATAAATAGAGATAGTAATTGCGTGCCACAACTCTTATCTAGAGGAATGACGAGGAGAAGTTCAGAAGCCTTAAAGAGGTATTCGGCTTCAATATCTCAAATTTATTGCTTTATTAAAATAAAAAATAAAAAAAAAGTAACATGTATGTATGTTGTTATTAATAAGTAAAATAAATTAAAATTATTGTTTTTGTGTTTATTCATGCCTAATATAGTTTTACCAATGTTTTCATGTTTTACAAGTAAATACATATTAGTCAAAAATTTCCTTTTAAAAAGAAAATTAACATTAAAACAAAAATAAATTTTTTTTACAGTTTGGGTTAATACGGTCGACCGAGTTAGTCAGGCATAGGCCCGGTCGACCGGAGGTCAATCTAGTTAACCTGGAATAAAAAATATTTTTAGCCCGAAGCCAGTTGATCGAGCCAAACCTGCACAGAAAAATAAAGAATTTTAGGAACAGTGCTAGGTCCTCAATTCTACCGTGTAGCCTAGGGCTAACGGGTCGTGATCCACAGGGAGGGACAGCGATGGAAGCATTATGTAAGTTTCTTCTTAATTTACAAAAACTAGTTAATACTTATCTTCTCAGTTTATAAAAAGAAAATAAAAATATTAAGTTAAGTTAAGAAGGAGATGGTAGAAGAAGAGATGATGATATCGTTGTTGTTTTATCATAAAAGAAAAGGAACCAAAAAGAGAGAAAGAAAAGTGTGATGCAAAGATTAGAAATAAAAAGAAATAAAAGAAGAATATTTACCTCTACTGTTGAACTATAAATAAAATTTACCTTAGCATCGAGTAAAGCAAAGTAGTAGAAAGGAATAAAGGAAAGAAAAGCTTCGGCGAGATTGAGCACAACGAAGAAAAGTGAGAAACCTCCATTGATTGTCACCTTCAATATAGGCTTCTTGAAGAAAAGATTACAATAGTGTCACTCTACAATAACTCTTCCTCTCTTTTGATTATGTAACTCTCTCTAACCTAAGCTAAAAAGAAAAATAAAAGAAAAACAAAAATTACATTGAAGAAGAAAAGAAAACCTAAACTAAAGCTTTCTCTGAAGTGGTGTGTTTTCTGCCTTCGAGGTATGAGGGTATTTATAAGAGAAAATCAGAGGGATAGAACGCATATGAAGATAGGAAGAGTTGGATATTTCTAAATTTGAATTCTTCCCTTATCTCCAAACTTGATTTGATTTTTCCAGAAATTCAATTTTGATCTGCAGGCTGTTGGCGTGTTAATTACTGAATATAACTTATCAACTAATAGAATTTGAACGAGTGATCAATAGAAAAATTGTAGCCCTTTAAGTCTTCTTTCTGTAGCATCTTGAGTCATCAGATTAGACCTTCGGTAGTGAAAGTTATGATTAAAATACTAAATAATATCTAGCTTGAATCTGAATCTAGATTGCTTCATCTCATCCGTTGATCTTCTCTCAATCCATTTATCCTCTTGGATTTTCAATTTGTCTTCTAGAATTGATAAGATATTCATTTATCTTTAGTGAAACAGATAGGGTCTTCAAATAATCCATTTTTTCTTTGAAGTGAGATGATATTATCTTATCTTATATACTCAGTTTTCAGATAAGATAGCTTCTATAACCTTTGGATTTGAATCAATCCCTTTTCTTTTGAACTTTTGAATTTAATTGGATTAATTTCCTGATTATCTTCTCCATATCATACCCTGCATGAATTAATACATTAAGACAAGTTATTTATAATATTCATTACATAATATATGTAGGAATGTTATAATATTTATGCAATATATGTGTCCAAACACACCCTCACACTTATCTTTTGCTCGTCCTCGAGCAAAATAAAGAGAGAAGAAAAACTAAACTAACTCACTTTCGTAGGAATCACGGTTGCACTTAGCACGTGCAACAAGCCGTTAAACCTCTAGGTTACCCCTAGAGGACGAGTTTTGTCTCGTGAGGGTTTTCAGTGGATTGCACCCACAAAATCCATGAAGAAAAAGAAATGAATTGTTAATTTTTTTTTAAAACGCATTGTTGAAAGGAAAAAATATTTGAAGTATTAATGTAAAATTTTAAGTAATCTATGTCATAGGATTATCAAAACTTAATCATTCCTAAACTTAGTCTTTATTCAAAAACTTGTTTTCAATCAAGGTAAGGATTAAAATTGTTTTACTCATCTAGTCTATTATTTTACCCTAAGTCATATGCATTTTGTGACCGTGAAAATTTGGTTCAGGATTCATCAACTCTAACTTTTATGCCTTATTATTATATATATCTATTTATTATTTTTTTTACATTTATGGCGGTAATATCCTTAGCTCTATTAGACTTTCTAATTCGCCCATGTAATGAGCCTTAGTCGGTGTCTCCCAAACCAGACGGTTTTAGGGTACCGGGTGAGAAAACACCCCAAGGACTTAGGACTCGAGCAAATAAGGCCACAAAACTAAGGATTTATTTGATGATATGAACCACTTTTAGGCGTGAATAATCATGCTTTATGAGGCACAAAAATCCAGCTTAATCATAGGATCTTATTATATATATATATATATATATATATATATATATATATTTCTTCCTTTTTTTTCTCTTTTTTTCTTTTTCTTCTTCTCTTTTTTTTATAAGGCATAAGAATCTTTGTTTTTGAACCCTAAGTATGTAAGTGTATAAAGTATGCATATTTCATCAAGGTAAAAATTAAGACTAAATTACTTTTCCAATTTTTCTTCCTAGCCTCAAAATCAACAAATAATTTTATTTTGACCAAGTATAAGAAATCCTAATTATGATCCTCTTATTCCTGAAAATTAACTTAATTTTTTTACAAAAATAAATCAAAGTATTATTTTCTTTTCAAAAAAGTTTTAAATTTTTTTTTTAATTAGTAAAGTTAGATGTTAGTAAACCCTCCCCCACACTAACTCATGCATTGTCCTCAATGTATGAATGAAATGCAATAATACATGAAAAAAGAGAAAGGGAAGGAAAATTGTCACCTCAAGGTGGTGCTTCGGTGGTGGCCTTATTGGGCCAAGCGTTTCTGCCTAATCTAGATACTGTAGATTTTCATGGAACCCACCATTCATAACCTCTTTCCTATTAACATTTTTATAATTCCCAATATGAATAGGATCATGCAAGATCCTAGCATGAAATTTATCCCGGTTATATGACCAGTCTTGGGATATCATCACAGAGTCATATTGATCTAAACCTTGGGCCAACAATGGAATGTGATTTTATGGAATGGATGATTTGGGCTCAACAATGAAGGGAATAGAAACCGATACTGACTTGGGAATAAAACTCAAATCAAGTTTAGGTTCGAGAGTCGGAGTTGGTTCATGGATTTGATCCAAATCATAAAATTCAAGTTCACATTTATTTTCCAACAATGGAATATGACTATCCAATATAGTTGGTTCATGTTCAAGCTCTACGGGGATAGAAATTAGTGTTGGCTTCGGAATTTGGTGCAAATCGGGTAAGAAAATTGGATTCAGCATTGATTCAAAAAGTGAAACTGAATCACAATATTGGAATCGGTATCACATTCATCTTCAAGTTCAATCTCATTGAAATGAAAACTTGCCAATTTATCTATGGGTTGATATTGGTCAAGTTCAAAATTATGTGGTGAAATCGAATCTTGGTTAAAATCTCCAAGATACCATGATTCTTCGTCAATATGGCTAGGAGAATCAGGAGTGATCGAAAATGTGTTAGGTAGAGTTTCCTCATTCCTATCATAATTATTATTTGACCAAATGACTCACTTTTGCTTCTAACCTATTGAGAGATTGGAGACGATCCATTTGGGATTGAATACAATCATTTGGGACTGTATCATGAATTCCATATTCTTTTCTAAGTCAAGAGGTTCTTCTTGTTGTGGTTGGACTTGAAAATTAGAGTAAGGATCTTGGATTTGGGAATTGTTTGGGAGAATTGAGTCCGCTATGATTTGTACTTGTCGTGTGGACTTAAGGAAGGCTTCCAATGTCTTTTCTAAAGAAGACTTCTCTTCTATAGGTTGGTCTAGGTATGAATTATATGAAGCTGTTTGTTGGTAAGGTTGTTGATAGTAAGACTTAGGGGAGTTGTATCCCCACTGACTCGGTGAAGAGTGGTGATGATTGTCCCATTCTTGTTCATAGTACTGGGATTGGGGCATATATTGATTTGGATAAGACCAATCTGGCATACTTGGTTGGTTAAAGTTATGATATGCTGGGTTGGTAATATTCGAAGAAGAGGTTGATGTGTAATATGGATTACCATTAAATTAGAAAAATTATTGTTATAAGCCATATCACACAATAAAACACAAATAAAGAAAAAAACAAACAAATAAGCAAACAAAAAAGAAAAAATTCTAACCTAAGTTAGGGTAGACCTTTGACCTAGACGACTCCTAACTGGTTAGACTGTCCATAGGAGGTATAATGTAGACTTTGACCACAAGCTAATCAGCCAGGTCAGGGTAAGATTGGTGGGAGGTTATCCGTCAAAGACGTTCCTTAATTAAGTAACCACCAACCTTCAGGCTTTCGGCCCTTAATCCCATTCCTAGACACTGATTTGGCAGGAGTCAAATTCTAACACCTTTCCCCCTTAGGATAATCTCCTAATTGAGTCTGAGATGTCCCTAGGGCCAACGTCTACTCATTTTTAGTTAGGCTTGGGTTAGTGAGTGAGGAGATTGTTTGTGGGCTAAGGGAGGGTAATGACTTCCCCACCTTATCTTGTTTATAGGACAAGCCCTTAGATCAATTTAGTGCAGTGTACAAGAAAAGCAACACTTAAGCAATATAAACAATCCAAAAGTATTCTTATACTAGATGCTATGACACGTACCTTTGCTCCAGCACTCTTCAACAGTAAATAGAAAATGTAATGAAATAGACACGTGCCTAAATGCAAAGTCTAAATCACTTTAGCATTTACAATCATCATTTTACTGTTGAGGTTAGAAAGTAAATACAGTGAATCAAATAAGGAAATAAATGCCACAGATATTAAATTACGCAATTCAGCCAACCTGCAGAAAATACAAGTTAGTAGTTCACTCAGTTTGCCACAGGACTATAGCAAATCTGAGAGCTTCTTGGCTCTACTTTCTTGAGCAGAGTCTAAGGCTACTTATGTGTCCACTGCAGCAAGAATTCCTTGTTGTTAAATCTGTACAAAAAACAAAGAAGAAAGTTAACAAAAATGTAAACTTTAAAGAGAATTACTTACCGTCCCTTCCGGCAACGGCACCAAAATTATAATCGAGCCAAACCTGCACAGAAAAATAAAGAATTTTAGAAACAGTGCTAGGTCCTCAATTCTACCGTGTAGCCTAGGGCTAACGGGTCGTGATCCACAGGGAGGGACAGCGATGGAAGCATTATGTAAGTTTCTTCTTTTAATTTACAAAAACTAGTTAATACTTATCTTCTAAGTTTATAAAAAGAAAATAAAAATATTAAGTTAAGTTAAGAAGGAGATGGTAGAAGAAGAGATGATGGTATCGTTGTTGTTTTATCTATAAAAGAAAAGGAACCAAAAAGAGATAAAGAAAAGTGCGATGCAAAGATTAAAAATAAAAAGAAATAAAAGAAGAATATTTACCTCAACTGTTGAACCATAAATGAAATTTACCTTAGCATCGAGTAAAGCAAAGTAGTAGAAAAGAATAAAGGAAAGAAAGGCTTCGGCGAGATTGAGCACAACGAAGAAAAGTGAGAAACCTACATTGATTGTCACCTTCAATATAGGCTTCTTGAAGAAAAGATTACAATAGTGTCACTCTACAATAACTTTTCCTCTCTTTTGATCATGTAACTCTCTCTAACCTAAGCTAAAAAGAAAAATAAAAGAATAACAAAAATTACATTGAAGAAGAAAAGAAAACCTAAATTAAAGCTCTCTCTGAAGTGGTGTGTTTTCTGCCTTCGAGGTATGAGGGTATTTATAGGAGAAAACCAGAGGGATAGAACGTGTATGAAGATAGAAAGAGTGGATATTTCTTTATTTGAATTCTTTCCTTATCTCCAAACTTGATTTGATTTATCCAGAAATTCAATTCTGATCTGCAGACTGTTGGCGTATTAATTACTGAATATCACTTACAAACTAATAGAATTTGAACGAGTGATCAACAGAAGAATTGTAGCCCTTTAAGTCTTCTTTCTGTAGCATCTTGAATCATCAGATTTGACCCTCGGTAGTGAAAGTTATAATTAAAATACTAAATAATATCTCGCCTGAATCTGAATCTAGATTGCTTCATCTCATCCGTTGATCTTCTCTCAATCCATTTATCCTCTTGGATTTTCAATTTGTCTTCTAGAATTGATAAGATATTCATTTATCTTCAGCGAAACAGATAGGATCTTCAAATAATCCATTTTTTCTTTGAAATGAAATGATATTATCTTATCTGATATATTCAGTTTTCAGATAAGATAGCTTCTATAACCTTTGGATTTGAATCGATCCCTTTTCTTTTGAACTTTTGAATTTAATTGGATAAATTTCCTGATTATCTTCTCCATATCATACCCTGCATGAATTAAGACATTAAGACAAGTTATTTGTAATATTCATTACAGAATATATGTAGGAATGTTATAATATTTATGCAATATATGTGTCCAAAACACCGGTCGACCAGGCGGTCGACCGACTGAAACCGAGATTGCTCTCAATTCCTGTCGGTCGACCGGCCGGTCGATTGGGAGTCGAGTAAAACTGTGTTTTAACCCGGTTCTTTAAAAACCCTAATGCCTAAATTTCTCTCATTCTCTCTTCTCTCCACCGAATTCTCTTCTTCCCCTCTTCTATTCTTCTCCTCCCAAACCCAATCCAATCCACTTCAACTCCTCCAAACCCAAAATTTCTTCCATAAAATTGTTGAAATCGTTCTCATGCTCCAGATCTGCTATTTTTCGGGGATTTCACTTGGATTTTGAGGTATAAACAAAATTTCTCCTCAATCTCTTGAACTTTCTCTATTATTCTTGTTTATCCATCTTTAATTCGTGCTATTATCGTGCTATTATCCTGTTTAATTCTTCATCATGTCAAAAAGGTTCAGATTTGAGAAGGGGAAAACCCTGAATCTTCATCCAACCCTTTTATATCCCAAAATGCATCTCATAGATATACCATAATCCATACTAAATATGTGATCTCTGGTAGGACTGTGGTGCTTAGTGACTTTAAGCACCTAAATCTTCCAAACATCTTAGGTTCTAGTTCACTTGAACAATTTGTCACCATGAAAGAATCTATTTACCCTGAGTTAGTCCACTATTTTTACTCTAACTTATCTTTTCAACAAAACCATATTAGGTCTAGAGTCATGGGCAGAGATATAAATATTTCCATTGAAAAATTTGCAAATCTCCTACACCTCTCCTGTGAGGGAGTAGATATTTACAATGTGGATCTTCATGAGTTTACTTATTGTGACGGTGAGTCTGCCTATACCGCATCTATTTTTCTCCACGATGATGATAACCCCGCCTTAGTTAGGAATGAGGAGGTGAAGTATTATACTCTCACCGCCCAAGTCTTGGCTAAGATTATTTTCTATAATCTCCTGCCTAAATCAGGAGAGTATAGTCACGCTAGGGGTTCTGCTCCTCCCTTGATTTATTGTCTTCTGAAAGACATTAGAATTAACATTCCCAAACTCACATCGATTACATGACTTTAGATCATCTTTTGGCCCCCAACCGGCACTTGCCCTTTGGGATGCTGATTACTCGTTTGCTGAAGCAACTCCGATTTGATCTCTCCACTGAACGGTCAGTTGAACCATCAGTTGATATTAACAACACCATCCTCAAGAGGATGCGTGCTCGGGAGCGTGCTCCTGCTCCTCAGCTGCAGCCTATCATTCCTTTTGTTGCTCCAGGATCTTCTTCTGGTTCTTCTGCTTCCTTTGATCCCTATCAAGCGCTCTCCACTCAGCTTCAGGAGCACCGCCAGCAGATGTCCGCTGAGATGATCGCTAACTTTCAGCGGCTGGAGCAGCGGTTAGACAATCACATCTGTGATTCCATTCGTTACATGCAGATCTGCGTCGGTGACATCTATAACAGGTTTGATTGGCCGGCTCCTCTTCCTAGTGGTTGCTCCCAGCCACTTCCTTCCACC
This sequence comes from Agave tequilana, assembly GCA_038442645.1. Taxonomy (NCBI): domain Eukaryota; kingdom Viridiplantae; phylum Streptophyta; class Magnoliopsida; order Asparagales; family Asparagaceae; genus Agave; species Agave tequilana. The sequence continues at coordinate 16,490 of JAVJIF010005178.1, read as the reverse complement.
GGTCCTCCTTTCACCGCAGGGGTTCCTCTTCCTGCTATTCCTGAGCCACCTGCTTCCCCAGAGGACTTAGATTTTCCGGAGCATTGACCCCTTTTGTTGATGACAAAAAGGGGGAGAGTTATTGTGAGATGGAGTTATCTGGGGAGTTAGCTTTTATGTTTTACTTTCTGTATTTGAATTTGGCTATGTAGTTTGTGTTATGGACATATGCTTTATGTGTTTGTTTGTATCTGGTTTTTGAGGTTGGCATGAACCTCTTAGCATGTATGGGCATCTTGATTTATGTTATGGCAGTTATCTTTATTGTCTCTATGTGTGGTGTGCATTGTTGTCTCTTGTTGATTCAATCATCATCTACCACTTATTTTGGAGGTTGGAGGTATTTCTGGATGGATGGAGGTAACCATTTTGTAAAAACCTAAAATGCATAAACTCAATATATGCAAAAACTCAAATATACATATATAAACTCAAAATCATTCTCCCCCTTTTTGTCAATCATCAACAAAGGGGTGAAAAATAAATCAACAATAAGGATATATATGCGATATACATTCATGAAGAGGAAGACGCTAAGTTAGCTTCCCTGCATACATGCATTACATGAAGAAGGAATGACAAACCCTAACTCACATAAAACATAATATACAATGCATAAGTGGAGATGTGAAGCTCCCCCTATATACGTGTATCACATAAAGAAGAGATGTCAAGCTCCTTAATATAAGATACACTCAACATGAATCTATATGTAGAAGAGATGTTAAGCTCCCCTTGCATATATGCAATACATATCAAAATATTTTTAACACAAATTTTGATAACTACTCAAAGTAATAAAATAAATTTTGAGATACCTTTGTAAATAAACAAATTTTAAAATATTACAAGATTTTTGATATCATTTGAACTAGGAAATTTTTGATACCAAAAGAAATTGAAACATGTGTAAATTTTGATAGCAATGAAAGTAAAGTATTTTATATTTTGATATCAATTGAAATACATGATAAATTTTGATACCAAATAAGAGGTAAAATATTTGTGATACCAAATGCATATAATTCTAACTGTTATATTCTTTATATATGCTTTTATTGTGCATTTAACTCTTTTATATCTTATTCTTATATATGCATGTGTTAAGGGGGAGCTTCACTTGAAGTCTCTTCTCAAAATATTTGTAATAACTCCAAATGTTTTGTCATCATCAAAAAGGGGGAGATTGTTGGCCCAAAGGCCATTTGCCCTTAGTTTTGATGATAACAAACTATATGTAGTTAGGTATTAACAAATGTGTCTAATTAAGTTTCAGGAAAAACCTTATGTTGCATTTCGGGAGACTCACACATTTGGAAGCCAAGAAGAATTAGATCTCAGAGCCTAGCACACTAGAAGAGCTCAAGGATCAAGCATAGTTAGAAGACTGTTTCAAGATTTGTATCTTTACTGTTTTTCATTTTAGTTAGGATTTGTAGATATTAGTCAAAACCAAGATGAAAGAAGTTGATAGCTTTTGGGATTATCACACACACATTTCATAATCCTTTAGTGTTTTCATACAAAACTCTATTACCTGGTTTCTTACTGAGTTTCAAAAAAATCAAGTTTTGGAAAATCAGGTTTCAGAAAATAAGTTTTGGAAAAAACCAGTTTTTGTCTTTAGAAAAGATTTTTATCTAAATATAGTTCTAAATCATTTGGTGTTGATCTATGATCTCACTTCACTTACTCTAAGCCCTAGAACTTTATCTTGTATCTACATATCAAAAGAAATTTTATTGGAAAAATTTTGACTTCAAAATATATTCAAAAACCTGTCTTTTGCCCTTAGACGGCCGTCCGGCTGGTCGACCACTGGCAGAGCTGAACTGCTCTGTCGGTCGACTGGTCGGTCGACCGATGTGCACCAAAGTGCACGAGTGCACTTCGGTCGACCGACCGGTTGACTGGAAGCAAGAGCAGTGCTCTCTGTTTTTTTCCGGTCGACCTGGCTGGTCGACCGACAGAGAGTTTTAACTCTCTGTTTGGGATCCACGGTCGACCGACCGGTCGATCGCTTTCCCAATGATCAAAAATCCGACCGTTGGCGGTCAATCGCCCGGTCGACCGACAATAGAGAAATCATTGAGTTGGCTTCCAACGGGCAGATTCTATTTTGTCTTTTGTTGGGTCTTCTCCCAACGGATCTATTGGGTTTCCTAACCTCATTTTCATCCCCTTTAAATAAGGAGAGTATGAAACAACTCAAGAACAAGATTTACAAGCCTCATATCAAGTTTTTCAAAGTTTAGCCTCTTTACAAAAAGAATTTTCTTGAGCCAACTATTTCCAAAGCTTTAGTGTTTTTAGCTTGAGTCATTTCCTCTACTTCTCTACTTGATATTTAGCACTACACAATCCAAGTGTTTTATTTCCTCATATTGGTTGTGAGGTTGTGCTTGTGAGCTACCTTTGTGGTCAAGTGTTGATCACCATTTTCTTCGATTGAAAAGTTGTAGAGGTTGCGGTCTCGAGCGAGCTAGTGAGCTCCAAGTTGGTGTTACGGCACCGTGAGAGAGGACAAGTGTGTCCGAAAAGTTCTACTGAGAACTTGTAATTGATTGATGATCCAGTGGGATCGCTCATAGTGGAAATCCTTCATCGTGTTGAAGGCTGATTAGTCTACAATTCTGCATTTTTATGTCGCATTATCTCACCAATTTATGAATAAATTGTCGTCTAAATCGTGTTTTGGTCTTAATTGTAGGTAGATCCAAAGTCCAAGGGCAAAGGTGTAATAAGAGCTTAATTAAACCCAATTAAGGGTAATTAAATCCGCATTACTTGGAGGCCAAGCAAGGGATCATCTAGAAGATACGTTGAACCTAGCCTCTTGCGCACATCAGACGAATCTGCGGACAGAATTACCCAAAACAGAATATACCTGGAAGCTACTCGAAACTAGGTGAACCAGTGGACCAAAACCAGGGAGCCATCTCCCTGGTATTACCGCGAAAACGCGGCAATAGCCGCGTTTCCGCGGCAAAGCTGTGGAGCCACGCGTCGATTTTCGACGCGTGGCCCCGTCTCGTCTTCTGGAAGGATCTTTTGCCTATAAATAGCACCTGCAGAGGCCAAAACGCGAGCAGTCTTCGTTTTTTAGGAGTAGGTCCAGATTTTAGTGTAGTGTAGGTGAGTGTTCTTCATTTCTTATATTTTTCATTTCTTTTTCTTAGATCATTGTAGTAGGGCTGAGTGATTTCTAGAGAGAGAAAGCAAGGGATTGATGTAATAGAGAGTGACACTCTATGTAAAGATGCCTCCTTTCTCTTCCAATGTAATCTCCTTCACCTTCTACATGATTTCTTACTAGTTTTTCTTCTCATGGCAATCTAACTACTAACCACTAACCATCTAACCACTTACTTGATAATCCACATGAATCGGGTTGCCTCTACAAGGCCTTGTTCTTGCAAGAGCCATTGATGGCCAAAGATGATGGGTTCTAACATCTAACTTGCTAACTTGCTAACTTGCTAACCAAGCTAACTCTCTTTTATTTCATGCTCTTTTATTTCATGCTAGTAGTGTAATGAGTGATGCTTGTAATAGCTTGTTCTTGATGCAATGTTTTGATTGTTATGAACCATCCATGAGCTATGCTTTGTACCGTCTCTTGGAGCCAAGGATTGTGATGGCCAAGAATCAAAATGTGAGGCAACTATCTCGAAGAGGTTAGCATGGTTAGTGGAGCACTTAGTAGTTAGTAGCCATGAGTTTTCTTTTCTTTTGTTTTAGAAATCATTTTCCAAAATTCTTTCTATCATTTTCTTCGTTGTTTTCATCGCCTTCTTAGTTTACCTTTGTTCCATCTTCTTTTCTAATCGCTTTCCAAATCACTTCACTTTCGTTTTTACATCGCCGTTTTCATCGCTCTCCTCACCTACCACATTCTGAATTTTATTTTCTTTTCTTTTCACTTTCTTTTCATTCTTTCAACAAAGAAGAAGTGTTAACAACTGACGTGAATAGAGACTGTTAATGCTTCTATCGCCTCCCTTCCCTGTGGATTCGACCCGTTAAGCCAATGCTATAACGGAAGTATCGAGGGTACATTAGCACATTTGAGCTTTTCATCGATTTTACATAATACACACTTTTGAGTGCTAGTTCCGCCCACGATCAAAATTTTTGGCGCCGTTGCCGGGAAGGGAATGGTTTTGTTTTCACGTTTTTGTTAACATTGTCTTCTCTGTTTTGGTGTGCAGGGCAATGTTTACAGGTTCTTAACATTGCAGAATAGAGCCTAGCTTTGCCTCTCCCTGCTCTTGAAAGCAGGGCCCTAGATTCAAAAGAAAAACCGCGGAACCGCGACATTTGCCGCGAAACCGCGGCAATTTTGTGAACATTGTAAATTTTGTTGATCTGGGATGTGTGAATTGTAATAGCTAGTGAATTTTTACTGCTATCTTTCTTGCTTTGATTGCCTACACACCATAATAAATAAAAGAAGTAAAATACGGTATTTGGACGCTTTTAAACGGTTTAGACATTTGCATTTAGGCACGTGTCAATTCAATTCCAATATACTGTATTTTGTTCTGTTGTTGTGATTTGGATGGAGATGTACATATGGCATTGCATATAGCATAGGACAAACACGTGGGTGATTTATCGCTTTGTGTTATATTCTTGTCTATATTGCACACTTGCACGAATTGAAATTAAGGGCAAAACCCATACAAGATAAGGTGGGATTTCATTACCCTTCCTTAGCCTAAAAATCATCTCCCCACTCACACAACCCAAGCCCTAATAAAATTTGAATAGACGTTGGCCACTAGGGACATCTCGCCTAGGTCTAGGTCAACCCTCCTATTGGCTTGGTTTTGATTTTTCTCTTCTTTTTGTTTGTTGTTTGATTCTTTTTTTTTTTTTTGTGATTGTTTGTGAAATGGCATTCAATAATAACAATTCTTTCAATCCGAATATGAATCCATATTTCACACCAACCCCATTTGATTCGGATAATTCCAACCCGGCGTTTTACAATATGCACCAACCAAGTACACCGGGTTGCCTTATCCTAATCAATACAACCCATACCCACATTCTTATAACTATAATTTTCAAAATAATTTCAACTCTTCATAGAGTCAATGGGGATTCAAGTCCCCCGAGCCAAATTTTCAATCTCCTTGTGCCCCACGTCCACCTTGTCCACAATATTCATTCCCCGATTTTGCTTCTTATACTCCTTTTTCTGAACCACCAATTGAAGAAAAATCTGAGTTACTAAAAAGTTTAGAAGCCAATCTACAAAGGACCGAGCAACAACTTCAAGAAACATTGGCCTCTCCAATTCCACCGTATTTTCAAGAGTCTTACTCAGTTCCACCTCTTCACAATAAACAACCATCTGCCTTGGAAATGAGTAAGGAACTTTTATGTGAGTCCAAACAACAATCACAAAATCTGATGGACTCACAATTTCACCACCAATTCCAAAACAACACTGCATCTCTTCAACAAAACGATGAACCAATGACTTATAAAAAGATGCTTGAATTCATGACTCAGGCTCAAAATGCTCGTAACCGTGACATAGATTTGATGATCCAAACTCTTCATTCTCATCCTATTTCTAATGTCACTAACCATTCTGTCCGAGCCAAAGAGTCATGTTGTTTTGGAAATTAAGATTCAATTTCAGCACACTCATCTGAATTTGTCCAAACTTCAAATCCCATTGACATTTTGGCAAGTTATCCTTTCCTGAAATTGAATTTGAGCATGAATATGATCCTGAACTTCCACTTGATGATTCAATTCTACTTCCAGATTCAATTATGACTCCGGTGTCTTCACCTGATTTCACTCCTTTTCCCGAGTCAGTATTGGATCCAGTGCCAGTTCATTGTGAAATTGAATCACCAATCTCTTATGATGATCATATTGAACTTGACCAATTTCATACTTTTGAAAGTCCATTTGATAAATTGGTAAGTTCTCATTTTTGTGGAATTGAACTCAATGAGGAATGTGACTTTGATTCTCAAGTTTGTGATCCAGTTCAAATTCCTGAATCACGATTGACTCCTGTTTTGTTACCCAATTTGAGCAACATTTTAGAGTCAATTTTGATTCCCATACCTGTCATTCCTGAACTTGAATCACCAATCTTTGATAGTCACATTCCATCATGGGGAAATGAATGTGGACTTGAGCTTCATCTTCCTGATTTGGACCCTCTTCCAGAACCGATCTCGACTCCCGAACCTTTACTTGACTTGAGTCATTATTCTGAGTCGATATTAGTTCCTATATTTCCTGAGTCCAAATCAATCATTCCATTCTGGGACAAGGGTGTTGATAAATTTCACTCCGAAATTATTTTGAAAATTTGGAAATTAGATGGGGTAAAACTATTAATAAAAATCATTCATATATACATCATTCTTGTGGGTTGTATTCTTGAGATTTCTGGTGGGTTCCTCTGGACTCCACGCAAGAATGATTGGGCTGCCTTTCGTGGACCAATCAGACCGCCACCGGAACCACCACCTTGAGGTGATTTTTTCTTCCCTCTCTATTTGTTTCATGCATACATATATCACGATGCATTGAGGACAATGCATGAGATAAGTGGTGGGGGAGGGTTTACTAACATAGAGTTTTTAGATTTTTCTTTTCTTTTACACTTCTTTTAGGATACTTTTAGAAATCTTCTCTTTTGTATAGAAATTTTTCTCTTTTCTCTTTCTTTAAAAACTTTTTGAAATAAGAGACAAAGTTTTGATCTATTTTTAAGAAAATTAAGATGATCTTAGAAATTAAGAAACCCTTAATTATGACATCTTAAACCTAGTCGAAATAATGGATCTTGTTTAAATTATAGGCTAAGTAAGATAAATTGGGGAGATAATTTTATCTTGAATTTTTTGCATTAGATAGTATGCACATCACACTTACACATTTTTTGGATGGAAACAAAGACCTAAAATGCCATAAAGAAAAAAATAAAATTAAAAAAAAGAGAGAAAAATATATATGTGAATAAAACATCACTTATTAAGCTGGATAATTATGCCTCAAGAAGCATGATTATTCACGCCTAACGGTGGTAAAGGAAATAAATAATCCCCTTTAGTTTTGTGGCCTTGTTTACTCGAGTCCTTAAACCCGAGGGATGTTTTCTCATCTGGTGCCCTAGGACCATCTGGTTTGAGAGTCATCGGTTATAGGCTCGCTACATGGGTGAACTAGAAAGCCTAAACTAAGGGAAGAAAAAAAAAGAAAAAATATATATGAATAAATGGCTTAATGGTTAGAGTTGAAATCCCAGAAATCTTCACTATCACAATGTGCATATTATCTAGGCTTTATGAAAGATAAATTATTCAATCCAATTTTGAATTCTTACCTTAATTAAAAATAAGATCTTGCATAGAGACTAAGTTTAAGGAAGATTGATTTGTGGTGGACTTATGACCTTAGATCACTTATATTTTTGAAAAAATAGTTTAAAAACATGTCTCTCTTTCAAAATGTGTTTTCAAAATACTAACATTTGTCTTCTTTCTTTATGGATTTTGTAGGTGCAATCCGCTGAAAACTCTCAGGAGACAACACTCCTCCTCTAGGGTAACCTAGAGGTTTAACGGTTTGTTGCACACGCTCAGTGCAATCACGTCACCTGCGAAAGTGGTGTAATAACCCTTGTAGTATAGTTTTTTCTTTTCTTGTTTTGCTCGGGACGAGCAAAAAAATAAGTGTGGGGGTGTGATTAGTCTACAATTCTGCATTTTTATGTCGCATTCTCTCACCGATTTATGAATAAATTGTCGTCTAAATCGTGTTTTGGTCTTAATTGCAGGTAGATCCAAAGTCCAATGGCAAAGGTGTAATAAGAGCTTAATTAAACCCAATTAAGGGTAATTAAATCCGCATTACTTGGAGGCCAAGCAAGGGATCATCTAGAAGATACGTTGAACCTAGCCTCTTGCGCACATCAGACGAATCTGCGGACAGAATTACCCAAAACAGAATATACCTGGAAGCTACTCGAAACCAGGCGAACAAGTGGACCAAAACTAGGGAGCCATCTCCCTGGTATTACCGCGGAAACGCGGCAATAGCCGCGTTTCCGCGGCAAAGCTGTGGAGCCACGCATCGATTTTCGACGCGTGGCCCCGTCTCATCTTCTGGAAGGGTCTTTTGCCTATAAATAGCACCTGCAGAGGCCAAAACGCGAGCAGTCTTCGTTTTTAAGAGTAGGTCCAGATTTTAGTATAGTGTAGGTGAGTGTTCTTCATTTCTTATTTTTTTTATTTCTTTTTCTTAGATCATTGTAGTAGGGCTGAGTGATTTCTAGAGAGAGAAAGCAAGGGATTTATGTAATAGAGAGTGACACTCTATGTAAAGATGCCTCCTTTCTCTTCCAATGTAATCTCCTTCACCTTCTACATGATTTCTTGCTAGTTTTTCTTCTCTTGGCAATCTAACTACTAACCACTAACCATCTAACCACTTACTTGATAATCCACATGAATCGGGTTGCCTCTACAAGACCTTGTTCTTACAAGAGCCATTGATGGCCAAAGATGATGGGTTCTAACATCTAACTTGCTAACTTGCTAACCAAGCTAACTCTCTTTTATTTCATGCTCTTTTATTTCATGCTAGTAGTGTAATGAGTGATGCTTGTAATAGCTTGTTCTTGATGCAATGTTTTGATTGTTATGAACCATCCATGAGCCATGCTTTGTACCGTCTCTTGGAGCCAAGGATTGTGATGGCCAAGGATCAAAATGTGAGGCAACTATCTCGAAGAGGTTAGCATGGTTAGTGGAGCACTTAGTAGTTAGTAGCCATGAGCTTTCTTTTCTTTTGTTTTAGAAATCATTTTCCAAAATTCTTTCTATCATTTTCTTCGTTGTTTTCATCGCCTTCTTAGTTTACCTTTGTTCCATCTTCTTTTCTAATCGCTTTCCAAATTACTTCACTTTTGTTTTTACATCGCCGTTTTCATCGCTCTCCTCACCTACCACATTCTGGATTTTATTTTCTTTTCTTTTCACTTTCTTTTTCATTCTTTCAACAAAGAAGAAGTGTTAACAACTGACGTGAATAGAGACTGTTAATGCTTCTATTGCCTCCCTTCCCTGTGGATTCGACCCGTTAAGCCAATGCTATAACGGAAGTATCGAGGGTACATTAGCACATTCGAGCTTTTCATCGATTTTACATAATACACACTTTTGAGTGCTAGTTCCACCCCGATCAAAGGCGAAGACGCAGAGCAGTGACTCGAACCTCGAAACATATTCTTGTGTTTGCGATTGTCCACAATCTCTTTAAACTCTAATCTCTTACTTTACTTGCACTTATTTGCTTACTCTATTGCAAGTTCTATCAATTGTTTGTGTTTAGTGCTAATTTGTTTTTAATCCGCATTATTTGCCATTAAGTATAGCCATCACCTATTCACCCCCCTCTAGGTGATTTTCAAGTTGATCACTAGATCGACTAGGGTTAGATCTAGGGTTAGTTGATTTGTCTAATGAATTGCAATCTAGGGTTAGATTAATATTTTGAAGTTTAGTGATGATAGTCCAACTTAATGATTTAGATAATTAGGGCTTGGCTTTGGATTAGAGTAGGGTTTGACTTTAGATTAAGTTTAGGGGTATGGTTTGACATAGTTTAATGATTAGGGATTGGCTTTGGCTTAGGGTAAAATTAGAGTTTGGCTTGGCGTAGTGTAGACAAATTAAGTTGGACATCTTACTATTGTTACTTAGGGTTAACAACTTAGATGAATGTTTCATTAGTTTAAAATGATACAAGCCCTAGATTGAGACTAGTCGTGAAGGTAGATTAGCGTCCTAGACTCTCTTCCTCTTGATTAGATCTACTTTCTTATTTCAAACTACAACCAATCTTTCTTCTAAGTCTTGACTACAGACATACCATGCTGCAAACGCTTCCATCGCCTCCCTCCCAGTGGAACACGACCCGCTTTGGCCCTTACTGTAGCGGATAGAATTGAACAACGAGAAGAATCTAACCTTCTAATTCTTTGATTATTTTTTTTTTTGTACATATTTATTCTCTCGTTCAAGTTTCAATCAAAATTTTGGCGCCTTTGCCGGGGAGGGAACGACACGGTAATATCTAACCCTAATTTGTTGTTTCTGTTCTGCAGGGGCATCAAAAGGGAGTTTCTAAAATTAGTCTACTGCACACCTAAGTTTTTAATTTAACCTAGTTTTAGGTCCTAATAGAGATAGTTTAACCCTAGTTCTAATTATAAAAAAAATTATTGACACTACATGCTGATGTGATCGAAACCTAATAAAAAAAAAGTTTAGACGTTGCATCTAGGGACATTGTCTATTTTTCTCTTCTTTTATTTTATTGTTAGTGAGTGATGGAGACCAAAGGTACGTGACGCATTGCATATAGAATAGGAAACACCCTTGTTTGACTTAGTTCAATATAGTATGTTTTGATTCTTTTGTTTAACACATACACATTTAAAACATCTTAAGGGCATAACCCATAAATAACATAAGGTGGGATTTCATTACCCTTCCTTGGCCAACAAACTACATTCCGTGCATGCGCCATCCTAATCTTAACTAAAATTTGACTAGACATTAGCCCTAGGTTGACTTTGGACTCATTTAGAAGGTTGACCAAAGGAGGAGGTTGTTCGAAACTAACTCTTGCCAAATTGTATCTAGGAAGGGGATTAAGGGCCGAAAGCCCGAAGGTTGGTGGTTACTTAATTAAGAAACTTCTTTGACAGATAACCTCCCACCAATCTTGCCACCTACCTAGCGGATTAACTTGTGGTTAGGGTCGGCAATAGACCTCCCAAGGATAACCTAAAGTTACGAGTCGTCTACGTCTAGGCTAACTTAGACTAGGATTGATTGCTTAGACTAAGACTTGATTGAATTGTTTGACTTGGGTGAACTTGTTTCTTAACTTTAGTAACTTAACTTTGCATGTCAGCTTGGTCAAAAGACCCTGCTACATCTAGACTAAGTAGAAACAGTTCACCACCCAAAACCGAAGATATGGCTCAACAACCAATATTGCAAGATAGGTTCTATCCTATTAGGACCTTCATGTATTAGACTTCCTAATGTTGGGGACAACCAATTTGAGTTAAAACCCTAATACATAAACACTCTTCCAAAATTTCATGGATTTGAATTCGAGGATGCATTCTTTTTTGTTCGAGAGTTCGAGGAAGTTTGCCTCATGATGAAAATAGCCAACTTAGGAGTAGATGCTATTAAACTTCGCTTTGTCCCATTCGCATTGAAAGACTTAGCAAAAAGATGGCACTATAGTCTAGAAGTCAGCTCCATATCATCATGGGATAATTTCGTCAAGGCATTCTTGAAGGAATTCTATCCTGTTCATAAGACTGCTCAAATTAGAAGTAGCATCGTGCAGTTTAGATAATTGCCAAATGAACCTTTTTAAAAACTCTTTGAATGGTTCAAGGACCTACTTGCTCAATGCCCTCATCATGGGATAGAGAAATGACGACTTTGCCTATCTCTCTATGATGGTCTAGATTATTCTACTAAGACCCTTCTAGAATCCATATGCCAAGGGAATATTTTGGTAAAAATTAAATGGAGGGATGGGCCTTATATGAGGACTTGGCCGATAAGACCATCCATTGGCAACCAAATCCAGAAAAGGTTAAGTCGAACGACTCGACCGCTTCCAAAGGAGGTGCCTATTCCATAGAGGATCATATAGCTCATGAAGCTAAATTGGCAAGCATGATGTAAAAAATAGAGTCTTTAGATACCAAGTTAGAGACTCTAGGAACTAAAGAGCAAGTCGTGAACCAAGTCAGCCTAGCATTCCCTGCAGGCTGTACTTACTGTCAGTCCATGTCTCATGTAATGGAGGAGTGTCCAATATTTCTAACTCTACAAGGAGTCCCCGAACACTTGAATGCAGCCTTTGATAGGCCAGTCAATAATCCATATTCACCCACTTATAATCCCGGTTGGAGAAATCACCCTAAGTTTGCTTGGGGCCCTCAAAAGGATCAATTTAGGTTCAAATTCTCCAACCAAGCCCCACAACCTCAATATCATCAACAATTCCCAAACCAAAGTCCACCCACTTTCCAAACCAATATATGGAGTCAAGACTTGCATTTATAGAAAGAAAGATGGACTCCTTTTTGAAATCCCAAGAAACAGTGATGCAAACTTTGAGTAGGTTAGGAGACCAAATGAGTCAACTAGCTAACCCCGTTAGTGAAAGACAACAAGGAACCCTACCAAGTCAACCATTGCCAAACCCTTGGAACACTAGGCAGGCTAGTGAAGCTCAAGACACGGATCAATGTAACTTGGTCCATACATTAAGGTCGGGAAAAGTAGTTGATAACCAAGTGATGATGCCACAAGACTCAACTCAACCATCGACCCCTTCTAGTTCCTCTCATCCTAGCTCGAATGAACCCCAAAAAGATCAACCAGCTGAAACGGTGGACACACCCACCCCATACCCCAAATAGGCTTAAGTGTGACAATAGTGCACAAATGGAGGAATCTTAGAAATGTTCAACGAAGTAAAGCTAAACATTCCACTTCTTGAGGCAATACAACAAGTCCCTAGTTACGCAAAGTTTCTAAAAGACATGTGCACCAAAAAAGGAAGACTAGCGTGCCCAAAAAGGTTTTTTTAGCCACTAGCATAGTAAGCAATTGTCCAACTAAATCCCAGTCAAGTGCAAGGATCCCGGTTACCCTACCCTAGCATGCACAATAGGTCAAGCCGAAATAGGTCGAGCACTTCTTGATTTAGGTGCGAGCATTAATTTGCTCCCCTTCTTCGTCAACAACTTGGGCTAGGCAAACTGAGCCCGACCCAAGTTACGATTCAGCTAGCCGATAGATCAATTAAGGTTCCAAAAGGAGAAATCAACAATGTCCTAATTAGGGTTGGAGAGTTTATCTACCCAGAAGATTTTATTGTACTAGAGACACAACCCATGTCAAACCCTAGGTCTCAAACTCTAGTCATCTTAGTAGGTCGACCATCCCTTGTGATCATAAATGCAATTATTAATTGTAGGAACGAATCCATGAGATTGACATTTGGAGACTTGACCAAGGAAGTCAATGTCTTCAACCTAGGTAGACAGCCTATAACATCATTGACGAACCTTTTGAGGTCAACCTCATTGAGGATATGACTAGTGAGCACAAAGAGAAGATCACTAGAATTAAAGGGTGATGAAGAGTTAGAATCTAGTGATCTCAACCTTGACGAGATTTAGTGGAAAACAAGTCTAAGTTCTATAGAGATGGAGAATCTAAGTTTAGCACCTCCACCCATCGAGCCACCTCCTTCCTTGGAGTTAAAGATCTTGCCTGAGCATCTCAAGTACGCCTATCTAGGTGAACAAGAGGCGCTACCAGTCATAGTTGCATCAACTTGACTAATAGGGAAGAGGAAGACCTATTGGTAACCCTTAGGAGATATAGACAAACCATTGGTTGGACTATGTCAGATATCAAGGGACTAAGCCCTAAAATAGTTCAGCATAGAATCCATCTAACTGAAGGGGTTAAAACGAAGAGGGACACACAATGTAGGCTAAACTCGTTCATGCAAGAGGCTGTACAAGCCGAAATAGTTAAACTGTTGGATAATGGAATCATTTATCCCATTTTCGATAGTTAATGGGTCAGCCCAGTGCACGCGGTCCCTAAAAAGTCCGGTTTTACTGTGGTGGAAAATGACAAGTGATTGGTCACTAATGTTGCATATTTAGTATCATATTTCCATACTTATTATAGAATAAAAGCCTGCATTGTCCTAATTAATTATTTAATTTATTTGCAGGCCCAATCTTTAAGGAGATGAAGAGAAATGAGCCCAAAGCCCACCAAAATTCTGAATTAAATCAGAATTAATTCGCACTCAGTAAATCAGGGCAAAATCAAGAGGTTAAAAACTGATTGAGAAGAATCCTCTCAGAATCGATCGGTTAAAGCCAAGAATCCAAGGCCATTTCGTCAGAATCCGGGACTCAAACTGAAAAACCAACTCCAGATAAAGTCAGAGAGCGAAACCAAGGCAACCCACCACAGGGTGTGCCACCTGGCCACACCCTGGCCGCGGAAACGTGAAACGGCAAGGTTGGGGAGTTAGGGGGAGCGTTTGCTCCCCCGATCTCCCCGGGATCCTGCACACTGGGTTTTTTGCCTATAAAAGGCCATTCTTTGTGCTGAAAATGGACGACCAGACAGAGATAGGATTTAGACTAGTTTTTCATTTCTTAGTTTAGGTTTTTATTTTTCTTGTTCATGTATTTTAGTTTTTATTTATGTAATTCAGAGGAGATCGACTTTCATCGAAGAACAAGAATGAAGCTTGAGCTAAAAGTGACAATGGTATAAGGTTTATTTCTTTTCTTTGATCGTTATGAAATCGAATCGATGTTCTTTCTTCGTATGTACTTCTTTTTAGTTTTCTTCTTCTTCTTCTTTTCTACTTCACTTTTCTTTTTGTACAACTGTCTTCCAAGTGAGTCTAAAGCATCGAAAGAGCCTTGCTTTTGCGAGTGCCACCGATAGCTCATGACGATGGAATTGTGAGTCTCTCTGTATCATTTCATGCTTGAGTATCTTGATGATGTAATGTGGAAGAGACCAAAAATCGACTCTTATGGGCTATGCGCTGATTGCCTCCAATTCAAGGTAACATCGTCGCAAAGACTCAAGGTAAGCTTTTGATGGAAAGAAGTGAGTAATTATTTGTATTTCTTTTCTTTTATTTCTGTAAATTAAATCACAAACACCATATCTTCCAAATCATTTCTTTCCCGACTCATCTGTAAATAATCGCTTTCATCATTTTCTGATTTTCTCCACCTTCTTCATCTCTCGTTTTCTTTCTAACTTTAACAGAATTCTTTTTCATTTTTTTTCTTACACACAAAGAAGAACTTTCGTTTAATCTTCATAAGGATTTCAATATAGAACCGTAAACGCTTCTATCGCAAAACCCTCCTTGTGGATCACGACCCGCATAGCCCCTTGCTATCGCGGAAGAATTGAGCACTTGCACATCTTCATTCTAAATCTGAAAATTTATATTTTGTGTGCAGGTTGTACCTCATCAAAATTTTGGCGCCGTTGCCGGGGAGGGTAACGTTTTTATTGAAATCTGATTTTTATTGAAAATTTTTTAGAACTAAAACGAACTTTCTTCTCTGTTGCAGGTTATAGGGCAAGCTAAGCAGGAAATTAAGATTGTAGTAACATACAAGTGGTCTTGGGCCTCTGCTCTAGAAAGCAGAGACCAAGGGCCCTCTGATTTGCTGCGTTTTCGCGGGCCAAAGCCGCGGATCCCGCGGCAAAGAAGAGTTGACTACTAATAGGTTTTGTGCAGGGTTGCTTGCTTTTGCAAAAATATAGCTTGCTGCAATTTATTTCTTATATGCCATCACCATAAACCTGCTAATAAACCAACAGTAAAATTTGTTGAAAAAATTAAAAAAGTTGATTAGACGTTTGCATTATAGGCATGTGTCTTTTCAATTCATTTTCTTTACTGTTGAAGAGTGCTGGAGCAAGGTACGTTCGCATTGCATGTAGAATAGGACTCATCTCTTGGTTGATTTTCATTGCTTTGAGTGAATCTTATTTACATATCTTGTACACTTGCACAAACTTATCTTAAGGTCACTAACCCATAACAAGATAAGGTGGGGATTTAATCACCCTTCCTTAGCCTAAAAATCAGATTCCAAGCACTCACTAACCCAAGCCTAACTAAAAATGATAGACGTTGCCCTAGGGACATCTCGGACTAAATTAGGAGATTATCCTAAGGGGGAAAGGTGTTAGAATTTGACTCCTGCCAAATCAGTGTCTAGAAAAGGGATTAGGGCCGAAAGCCGAAGGTTGGTGGTTATTTAATTAAGGAACGTCTTTGACGGAAAACCTCCCACCACCTTGCCCTGACCTGGCTGATTAGCTTGTGGTCAAAGTCTGCATTAGACCTCCCGTGGACAGTCTAATCAGTTAGGAGTCGTCTAGGTCATAGGTCTACCCTAACTTAGCCTAGAATTTTTTCTTTTTTGTTTGTTTATTTGTTTGTTTTTCTTTCTTTTTGTTTGTATTCCATTGTGTGATATGGCCTATAATAACAATTTTTTCAACTTCAATAATAATCCATATTACACATCAAACTCTTTTTCAGATATTACCAACCCGGCATATTATGACTTTAACCAACCTAGTGTGCTGGATTGGTCTTATTCGAATCAATATAACCCATGCCCCCCATCGTATGACTATAATTTCCATAACGATTTCAACTCTTCACAGAGTCAGTGGGGATTCACCTACCCCGAGTCCATTTTCAACCAAATTGTCCTCCTTCTCCACCTAGTCCACAATATTCCAAGATCCATACTCAGATCCACCAGTCCTAAATAGAAAACTATC